>VXAV01001757.1:18603-75790 GCA_013399715.1 Alectura lathami
TTTCCTATGAAGGGGAAAAAAGTTCCAATCCAGTGAAGCATATGAGTGTTTTGCTGAACCGGGTCTTTTTCTGAGCTAGTCAGTGGCAGCCTTACATCAATTAGGAGGATTTAGAACTCCAGTAGGATCTATTTTACAGACATGCTCTGAGGTTCTAAATTGTCTTAGTCTTTTACATAATTTGAACCAAACCCACAAAGCTGTTGTGTGGCTCCTGCACTTCAGTTGCTTTGGGCCTGTATCCTCCTGTGCTGAAATACTTGAGAATGGGGAAACTTGCCAAGACTCCGAGAAGTAGGAAAAACAGGAGAGAAGAGTCATTAAAACACTTAGCACCTACTGTGTATGAAATTTGCATCTGTTGTATTGTAGAAAGATTAGTTGAATTTTCACAGTGATATTCAGAGATAAATGCGTCCCCATTTTACACATTTAAAAAAGGGAAATACAGGTTGTAAAAACCTGTTTTTAAGCCTATGAGGGGCCTCCTCTCAGATACAGTGGGAACTGCTGGGGGTGTACCTTTGGAAGCACCATAGGAAGCACCTGCTGGAATATAGGTACAACTCAGCCCCCTGAGGGAACAGTGACTCAGTAAAATCACTCATGTAGGCATCCCCTCTGTTTCCAGCCCTGCTGTCCTTGCTAGACTACATCAGCTCATCAACAGACTGACTACTCCTCGTCATCACAGAAATACTGTTCTTCAAGTGGAAATCAGAATTGCTCTTTTTCTTACAAGCACTAGAATTTAGGTTCGCTTATGTGTCCCTCACGATCTCTACAAGAAAACAAGAAAAATGACAGACAAAATTATCCCTGACTCATGTCTTTACTGATTCATGCCTAAGGAACGCCAGAACTGGGAAGAAACATGCAGATAGTCAGAGAGAGCTGCTATTCAGTGCGTTCAGAAATATTCACATTTCTTCCACCACCTACAAGTACCCCCAAGTCCCTTTTGGCAGGGCTCTGCTCAATCGTTTCATCCCCCAGCTTGTATTGATAGTGGGGGTTGCTGTGACCCAGGTGCAAGACCTTGCATTTTGCTTTGTTGAAGCTCATGAGGTCAGCCTGGGCCCACCGCTCCAGCCTGTCCAGGTCTCTCTGGATGGCATCCCGTCCCTCAGGCGTATCAACTGCACCACACAGCTTGGTGTCATCCGCAAACTTGCTGAGGGTGCACTTGATCCCGCTGTCAATGTCATTGATGAAGACATTGAAGAGTATCAGTCCCAGAACAGACCCCTGAGGGACACCACTCGTCACTGATCTCCATCCGGACACAGAGCCATTGACGACCACCACTCTCTGGATGTGGTCTAGCAACCAGTTCCTCATCCATTGAAGAGTTCACCCATCAAATCCATATCTTTTCAGTTTAGTGGGAAGGATGTTATGGGTGACCATGTCAAAGGCCTTCCTGAAGTCCAGACAGAAGATATCAGTGGCTATTCCCTTGTCTACCGATGCCATTACGCCATCGTAGAAGGCCACTAGATTGGTCAGGCAGGACTTGCCTCTGGTGTAGCCGTGCTGATTGTCTCGCATCACCTCCCTGTCTTCCATGTGCCTTAGCATAGCTTCCAGGAGGATCTGTTCCATGATCTTCCCTGGAACAGAGGTGAGGCTGACAGGTCGGTAGTTCCCTGGGTCATCCTTCCCACCCTTCTTGAAAATGTGTGTGACATTGCCCTTCTTCCAGTCACCAGGGACTTCACCTGACCGCCATGACTTCTCAAATGTCATAGAGAGTGGCTCGGAAACTGCGTCAGCTAATTCCTTCAGGACTCATCTCATCAGGAGCCATAGACTTATGGACATTCAGGTTCCTCAGGTGGTCACGAACATGATCCTTACTTGTGGGGAGGGACTTAGCATCCCTAGTCCCCACCTTTCAACCCATTCACTTGAGGGATGCATGAAGAGCAGCTGTTGTTGAAGACTGAGGCAAAAAAACTGTTGAACACCTCAGCCTACTCCTTGTCTGTTGTTACCAGCCTGCCTGTTTTGCTCACTAGGGAGGGGAAACCTTCTTAAACTTTCCTTTTCCAGCTGATATACCTATAGAAGCCTTTCTTACTTTCCTTTGCTCTTCTTACCAGCTCCAGTTCCACCTGGGCCTTGACCTTCCCGACCCTTCCCTACACAGCCTAGCAGCATCCCCATACTACTCCCACAATACTTGTCCTTGCTTCCACTGTCTGTGCATTTTCTTTGTGCTCTCCAGTTTGACCAGCAGGTCACGGTGCAGCCATGCTGATCTCCTGCCTTCCTTTCCTGACTTCATACCCTGGGGATGGAGAGCTCTTGGGCGCTAAGGAAAGCTTACTTAAAGATCTGCCAGCTCTGCTCCACTCCTTTGTCCTTGATGGCAGTTTTCCAGGGAGTTTTATTAACTAACTCCCTGAAGAGCTGGAAGTCGGCTTTCCTAAAATTTAGGGTCCTGATTTTACTCCTTGTCTGCCCCACATTCCTCTGGACTGTGAACTCCACCATGGAATGATCACTAGAGCCCAGTCAGCCTCCAATCCTGATGTCACCAATGTTTTCGCTTGCGTTGGTAAGCAACAAGCCTAGTGTCGCATCCCCCCTGGTGGGGCTATCTATTACTTGGCTTAAGAAGTTGTCCCTGATGCATTCCCGGAACCTCCTGGATTGCCTATAGTTTACTGTGTCACTTTTCTGGCACATGTCAGGGTGGTTAAAGTCACCCAGCAGGACGAGAACTTGTGATTGCAATGCCTCCTGTGGCTGGAGAAAGAAGGCTTCATCCACAGGATCTGCTTGGTCAGGTGGCCTGTAGTAGACACCAACCACAAGGCTCCCTTTGTTGCCTTGGCCTCAAACTCTCACCCATAAGCTTTCCGCTTGCTCGTGGCCATACTTAAGGGCAGCTCTTCACACTCTATTCCATTCTTGATGTAAAGGGTAACACCTCCTCCCCTCCTCCTGCACCTGTCCCTCCTGTCCCATCCTTGTGGCTTCCTCTGGACCTGCTCCAGCAGCTCCACGTCTTTCTTGTGCTGGGGGCCCCAGGCCTGGACGCAGCACTGCAGGTGGGGCCTCACGTGGGCAGAGCAGAGGGTCTATCGGCCATGTCACCTTCTTAGAGGAGACCTCCCTAACTTCTTTGGGACAATTCATGGTTGCTTCCTAAAGTGTTGGCATTCCCTGGCTCTTCTCTGTTTATCAGAAGCATATCCCTCTCCTCTGTTAAATCTAGTCTAAACTCTACTAATACGTCCAGCCAGCTTGCTGCCCATAATGCTCTTGACCCACCTGGTCACAGCAAATGCAGGTGGGGAGGCAGCAACCAATTCCCTGACTGACCACCAGCAGATACCAACTCGGGCATCACAAGGAGACTTCCCACCATACTGGTTAGGCAGCCTGTGCCACAGGCTGCTGATGAAGGTGCAGCAGCCCAAGATCACATCTCACCCACAATGCAGTCTTCCCCTGCTATGTCCAGTTGGGTCTTGTGCTTTCTTCTTGTTCACACAGCCCCTAAACAGCATGGTTTGGCCCATGCATTTGCTCTGCCCTTCAGTCCTGGGGCAGAAGATCTTGTAATCTAAACAAGACAAGAAATACAAACAAGACAGGAGGATGTCCCCTCAGGAGAGAGCAGCATGGGGGTGATTGATGAGGTGAGGAGGGAGGGATCGTTTGCAAAGGAAGGTTTTATGACAGTCATTGGGCTAGCAGAACTAAAATAGGACAATTTCTTATTCTGAAATCCATCAGTGCTGCTTTGGGTGACCTTTGACAAACCAATTCATCTCTGCCTGTGCCTCTGAAAAATGGGAATAATACAGCCTCGCTGTCTGGAGAACCCTTGGTAATTCTCAGATGAAAGATGTTTTATTGGTACCAGTATCATCTTTTATTGTCATTAGCATGATAACAGATTTATCACCTAGCAACAGAGCAGTAACTCTCCTGGCTCTGGTTGTCCATGTATTTTTCTTGAATTCTGGCTCTCTAGCTGTCTGCTTTTCATCTGGAGCAAGTTTATAGTCCGTGACTGTTCTTTTTTCCTTAACAATACCTGTTGCAGACAAGAAAAGCTGTGATGCCCCAAGCTACTCCCCACTTCATTCCCCTCTTCGGCCTCTCCCCAGGCCCTGCTGTACATGCAAGTGGTGAGAATATCCCCATTAGCCAACACAAAAAATAATATTTGTTTCTCTTAGCTAAGCTACAGAACAGAAGACTTGAATTTTAAAATGTGAGTATAAACATCATTTAAAATGGAAAACAAAGTTATATGTCTGATTTGCACAAATTATAGAGGGGAGAGGAGGAGGAATAAAAACTGGCAATCAGGAGACTTCCTAAAATCTTGTAGAAGCAACCATTTCTACAGATGTTCCAGGCACCAGTTAAAGGACAGAAAAAGATGGGTGAATGTAAGTAACACCAGCCCCTGAAGATCAGTCATTCTGCCAAGCCCTGTGATGCCTTAGACTTGTGATAAGACCAATCCTTCTATCCTCAAGCAGCACACAGACCAACCTATACCACTAGAATCAGTAAAAGATTAGAGAGGAGAAAAAAAAGAAAGACAAAGGTAAAAAAAGCACTGTCCTTCCTCATACAAGAAGAGCCATTCCTAATTCTTATTATTTGCTTCAGCTAGTTTTTATATCTTTTCTTAAAGAAAAGAGCTAAACAAAAATAAATCTCCAATGTTTGAGTCTGGATCAGAGCCTGAGTCCAAGGTCAGATCTGTTTGTTGATGACTGTGGTGAGCAGTGGGTACTTTATGTCCACTGAGTTCAGTGAAGCAGCACCGATTTCCTTCAGCTGGTATTTGGGCTAAAATCATTTCATTTATTTTGCTATTTTATCTCCTTTTAAAGTGTTCATTTCTCTGATTTGAGGGAGGACAATCCTGTAGCCTAAAGCATGGAGACATCAGTTCCGCTTGTGCTGCAAGGTACTTCAAGGACTCTTATCCCACTGCACCTAGGTGGTGAGAGATCTCCGGGTAGATTTAGCTTCTTTTCCCTGGAATGACTGCTGTAAAACAGCACTGTCCTGGGTCATCAGTCTGACACTTCACAAGCAGATAATGTGCCAGCTGGACGTTTATTGCCCAGTAAACCCCGTGCTGTTCCCTTCAGCTGCTGCTGTAATGCAAGAGTGATTGCTGGCATTCAATGCATATGTAGCTCCCTCCTGCAGGGACAGGCAGGAGTGTGGATTTCAGATGTTTCTGGGTGCCTGTGATGTGGCAGAAGCCCACCCTTTCTTTCTCAGAAGATGCCTATCAGGAGGAGGACAGATGTTTGTTCAGGGTGCTAATGTGTCTGTCATCATTAGGTGACTTTTTAGAGAAAACTCTGCCAAGACCATTGCTATTTCCATAATGTTTGTGCTTTTGTGTGTGTGTGTGTGCTTTTTCTTAAAGGTACTCTGGTTTCACATGTGAAAACAAATGATGTTTTTCATTTCTCAGTTTTCCACCCAGGCCCTGCTATAACCCTATGCTCAGAAACATAGCTCCTCTCTCTCTTCATAGAGGCCACCCTCGATGCACATTTGCACTCTTGCCACTCCAGCTCCACTTCCCACTGCTATAGCTCCCATTCTCACTCATGCTGCAGCAACCCCACTGACCCCACCCTCAGCTGAAGGCCTCATGCAGCCTGTACCTTGCTGTTAACTCCAGCCCTAGCCTTACCCTCTCAGCTCTGTCACCCAACCTCCTCTGTCAGGATCTGTTTCCCCTGCAGCCCCTGCACATCACTACTCACTGCAGCCCTTCTGAGTTCTTGCAAATTTATCTTCTTTCTCCCTTCCCAAAGATGAAAGACTAGTGGGAGACAAGCAAAGTGGAATAGACAAAACTTCCTTTTTTTTTTTTCTTTTTTTTTTTTTTTTTNTCTCCTGGCAGCAAAACTTGCCCCTTCCTATTGTCCTCTTTTCAAGCGCTGTGCCTTTGGAAGGACTTCTTGCTAGAACACAGGCTATTTTTGTACTGCTTATGCAGCTATGCTCAACGCAAGAAATAAAGTTGCAGGAAAACAGGCCTGCTGAAGGGGAGCCTGAGAGCACTTGACTCAACAGTGCTAAAGAAGCAGTTTTTAATAGGAGCTGTAGCTCCTCTGAAGATGTTTTCAGTATCCAGGCACCCCCCACAGCCAAAAGGGTCTGATCAGTTCCAGCCAAGGGCAGCTCAGATCCCTTCAGCCCTGCTCCTCCGTCAGTGGGATCTCTGCCTCTCCTCATGGACTGTGGCGGAAGCTTCACTCCCTCATCTCAGGAGCTGCACGCAGTTGTGCAGTTAGTGCAGCAGTCAGGAGCATCTCCTGTTGCCTGCACTGGCCAGCATCAGCATATGCATCTGACGTATGGGCCTGATGAGCAAAAGAGAAGGCATTAATCGTCAGATTCAATCTTATCTCCCTTTTCATGACTGTTAGAAGCATGGCTCTCCTTCATTAGGATACACAACTGTAACCTTCAAGTTGTAGTAACAACTATTAAAAATACTCTGTAGTTAATAGAACTTTGAAACTGTGAACTGTGAAAGGCACAGCAGCAGCTCCAGTGCATCAATTTCTCTCAGAGGGGCAAAAGCACACACAGCCATACCGTGTTGCCAGGTCAGTACCTGGGCCTAAGCAGTGCTGTCACCATGGTGCTGCTGGGGACTTGAGACCTCACGTCAAGTGTAATTGCCAGCAGTCTGCCTTTCCTGTCCATAGTCACTTGAGCACAAAATACAAAACACAATGGTTTTAAGCAACTAATTTCAAGATTTCACTTAACATGGCTGAGAAGATTTTGGGCAAGGATGCACAGTGTAAAATGCTTGTAAAAGTTATTTCTAACATTATTTCTGTCAGCATCCCTTTAAATAGGCTGAGCATGATCCCTTATGATTGCCATGTAATCCAGTACTTCTAGCAGGGGATGCACAGGTAACTAAGCGTTTTCTAATCTGTCTGTGAGCTAGGGATTTACTGTCTTCCTTCAAAGAGGACTGCAGGTAACTGAATAACGATGAGGTAGGACTCCCCGAAGATGACACTATCCATGCGAGCTGCTCTCCTGGCAACCAGAAAACACCCAGAGGAAAGGATGAGCTGGAAGGAGGAGCAGTTGTCTGAGTACATGGTTGCTGGGCTCTCCCGGAAGGCATCTGCAAAAGCAAAAGAGGTGGAAGAAATTTGTTTTATGATATGCTTTCTTCCCCTGACCACCCGTGAACTGTTCTCATAAGAAGCCCAGGCACCCCACAAAGCAGGCAGCGAGTGCGATCGGATGGATGTTTGACCCCTGTCCCCTGAAATGAGTGTTCAGCGCATGCAGCCGCCAACACCATGGGGATTTCCACCCTCTGGTGCTGTCGGTCTGCACCTTCACATCCCCTATGCGCTTGGATCAGATGCAGCAGGCAGGGAAGCATTGTCTTCCATGAGCTGATCTGTTTGGGTTCCAGAGGGAATTCTCCATCTCTGCGTCAGCCTCATGCTGCTGCCCAAACCACTCCCGCAGACTGGGAAGGGCTGAGGTGCAGCAATGATAGCACAGGGCAGATCCCCTGAATCAAACACGTCTTCCCCCAGTTCTTTATCAGCAAGGAATCCTCCTGCTTCTGCATCTGATTTCCCTTGTCAAGTCACAGTGCCCTGCCTGCAAACTGCAATTAATCACTATGGAGACTGTTGCAAAGTCACCAGTTTAGGATTAGTCTTATAGCTGAGCGCTAAGCAACAGGTGCTGGGTGGCTTTTTTTTTTTTTTTTTTTTTTTTTTCATGCTGATACGCATTGTCTCAAGGGGAGGAGAGGTTTTCCCTCGCAGCTAAAAATAAGTGCACAGGCCAGGTAGGATTTCCTGGAGTGGAGGAGTCTGCGTGACCTGGATAAGGCCCCTGTTGCTGGTAAAGGGGGTGGGAGTCGGGGCTGGCTTGGAAGGTCTGGATTTGGAGTCATTCAGTTCTTCATGCTACAAAGGATTTCATGGCCCCTGGAAACTCTGTGCTATATTTAAAGCCTTGCAATGGCTCATTCAGGGAGCCATCCCCCTAGGCAGAGAAGCCGGTGGCAGCTGCAGGTACGCAGGGTCCGCACTGTGCCTGCGGGGGTGCAGACAGACCTCACCTCTCCACCTCAGGGCTCTCTGCTGGGGCTGGCCCCGAGGCCAGGCAGCAGCACCATAACACCAGATGTGCTGAGCGAAACGCTGCACCTTCCAGCAGCTGAGACACAGCTGGGCGTGCAGCCTCTGGGAGCAGCATGTCCGCTCCAGCCCAGGCAAGGAAGCTGAAATGTAAGAACAAACCCTGGGCTGGGGGGAAGGGAGTACTTTGCTGTCACTCGCAGGCACAGTAAGCATGCTACACGCTCCAGCCACAGCCCCGGGCCACCTGCCAGCCTCAGTCCCCAAACTGTGAGGCTGGAGCACAAGCATCTCTCATCACTCTCCCTGTGGCTCTCAGCACGAGCAGTGCAGGGGTCAGGACGCTGCTCTGCAAGGACATGTTTTGGAGCTGAGACTAGCACATACCTTATCCATGTTGCTCCTTTCCTGGTGCCTGCACACACACAGTCTGGGGGACTGCAGTCAGCTGGAGGTGTTTTAAAGCATTCTTCTGGAGAGCAGACCTAAATATGTCATCTTTTCCATTTGGAAAAGAGGGCGCAGCTCTGAGAAAAAGAGAACTCTGAGCATCCCTGGGATTTGCCAGATTAGAGACAAACTGTATGAAAGCACTGTCAGCTCCTTGCTGAATTTGCACAGATGTCCCTGCCTTGTCCCATCCCCCCCTGCAAGCCAGCGTGACACCGGAGCTGGTGGTGAAGGGGAGCGACAGCCATGGATAACGACTGTATGGCTTCATGCACCATTTGAGCAGCTTCAAGGAGCTGAATCTACAACCTGACAGGCATTCTGTGCAGCAGCAGTGATGAATAACTGCATCCCGAGGCACCCTGGGACAGCGAGGCAAGAATTTTTTGACCAGGTGCTGCTGATGCAAAGCCATCAGCACAGCCCCACACTCAATTCCTCCCCTAGCCTCTGCGAAAGGATGGGGGGTTCACATCCAGATGCATTCATGGATGAAGTATTTAAATGAAATGCTGTGAAAGGGGCCCTCTGGGCATGGTAGTACATCGTCCTTGTAATGCACAAGACAGCCAGCCCCGCTCTGGGGCTCTGCTTTGCCCCAGTTCCATTTCCATGGATGTGCAGTAATGACAGCAGATGCAGACCCCAAATAATCCTCCCATTTTCCTTTCCCAGTGGTTTCCTATAGGATGGACACACTGAAGTATCTGCCGACAGTGTCACAGTGCAGTTTTGTCTGTGGGGTGCATCCCAAAGGGGATGCTGCAGATCTCCTCCTGCTTCACCCCAGAGGCACCTGAGCCCTGCACATCTCTGCACAGAGTTAAAGCTCTCTGTCCCCCTTCAGGCATTGCACCAGCCCCAGATCAGGATGTTCCAGCTGAGCGTTGTGGAGCAAGGACTGGAGTGTGCTGGTTCAGGGAGAAACCCATAACACAGCTGCTGGAGTGCATAAGGCAAAGCTTAAAAAGCATCAGTTCCACCTGTTCTCCAAGGTCAGAAAAGGGAAAGGTTACAACTGGTGTCAGTTTTGGGAAAAGAACCAGACACATTCTGATTTTGTCTAAAATCGTGCCTTCAGATTTGGGACATATGTCACTGGTGTTGCAGTAGCCCCAGACAACCATGAGGCTTTGCCCTGCTACATATCCTTTCAAAATAAAGAAGTTATGCTGTTGTCGAAATTCGCCCAACAGAAGCTTGGGACAGCAGGAGCCACTGGTGAGGCAGGAGCTGGCTTTCTGTTATACACTGCGGTATAAAAAATGTAATTTCCTCCCATTTCTGGGCAGTTTCTGCTGAGTTTAAAGAAACAGCCTTCTTTCTTGGGGATGTACTTCATCATGGGAAAAAAAAAATAATTATAATTATTTAGCCATGTTTCTGCACACAAAATTCTCTTGGCTGCACAGCATCATCCAGGACACGTTGTTTTGGCAGCTTTATGTCCTTCAACACTCACTGCCCAGGCACCTATGCTTTTTCACATGGGGTTTGCACCCAGCCATCCAGCCCGGCTGCCACAGCCCCGAGGCTGCAGGACTGTTACCAGCAGCGAGCGCTGCCTTCCAGAGTCCTGGGCCAGAAGCAACCTGCTGCAGTTATCGCCATGCACTGATGAGGCACGGCCCTGTTCCTGCCAACTGTGACTACTTACACCTTGCTTGCTGTGTCCTTCTCCCACACATAAGAAAAAGAGATCATGTTCTGGGGCACGTGAAAGGCTGAGCAAGGGCTGATGCGAGGGCTGAGGCAGACCCTTGCTGAAGCAAGCACATGTGGATTTGTGCACTTTCGCATCCTGCCCTCCTGTCCCTTCTCTTGGGGCTCAGGGAGCTGCTCTAGCTGAAAACCAGCCCGGCAAATAAGTTGGTTCTTTTTCAGCTGGGTCAGCTCCTGAAGCTGCTCCTGGTGAAGCATCAAGGAAAAAAACAAACAAACAAAAAAACAAACAAAAAAACAAGCCCCAGAAAACATGTCAGCTCGGCTGGAGGAGGGTGGTGTGCATGAGAAGAAAGTGGTGGATGACCCAGCTACAGCCCTTCTTTTGAGAGGTTCAGGCTATGGGAGAATTGCCCCTTGTCTACTTGTCGTCTTCCCTCTGCTTGCCACTGTGGGTTTGGTTTTCTGAGTTAAGAATTACTGCAGTGACTCTAGGAGAAAGCAAAACACAACTGCCATTGTTGAGATGCGTTCTGTCAAGCCTTTGATGAAACTATGAGCACAAGCATGGGATGTATCCATGAACACTAGCATGTAGCTGAGAAAAGGCTGAAGTTACATTTTCCCACCTGTCTGGTGAGAGAGAATCGTAGACTCACAGACTGGATCGGGTTGGAAGGGACCCCAAAGCCCACCCAGCCCCAGCCCCTGCCGTGGGCTGGCTGCCACCCACTGGGTCAGGCTGCCCAGGGCCCATCCAGCCTGGCCTTGAACGCCTCCAGGGATGGGGCACCCACAGCTGCTCTGGGCAGCCTGGGCCAGGGCCTCACCGCCCTCGGGGTAAATAATTTCCTCCTAGTATCTAATGTAGATCTCCCCTCTCTAATTTTAAATCATTCCCCCTTGTCCTATCACTGTCAGACCATGTAAAAAGTCGCTCTCCCTCGTTATAAGCTCCCTTTAGGTATTGGAAGGCCACAAGAAGCTGCCTTCCTCCCCCTTCTCTTGAAGAGTATGCGAGAAAACAGCGGCACACATCACAGTGCTGGCCCCAACTCCCGCCACACTGCTGTTTTCATAAATACAAGCTGGTTTTGTGACTTGCAATTTTGCTAAGTAACTAAATAAGGAGGTTTGCATTGTGTATGTTTAGTAAGAAAGTAAGCCTTAAACCCATCAGTGAAAAGCCTGAAGTTTTTACCAATAGCCCTGGGGTTCAACGTGAAACCTATTTAATCCATAAACCATACCTAATTGCTGGCCTCTACAGGGACTGGAGAGCTAAGCATGCCTTTAAGACATTTTCTGTTGGGGTAGCTAACTCCTCCACTCAGAAGACACACCGTGAAATGGACTCCTTCCCTCATCGAAAGCAGTTTTGCACCAATGCTTCACTTAATGACTCCTTGGAAAGTGGCAATTGACAAATGTAGCAGGACCGGCCCCAATGGGCGTGGTGGTGTGGAAGATGTCCCTGGTGTTACAGATGTAGGCTGAGTTGTCTCATAGGGTGACTTCCCATTTCCCCAGGCAGGAGCCTGTGAAGGGCAGGCTCAGGGACTCAGAGGTGGCCTCTCGCAGGACGAGCTCCAGGACCCATGGGTGCCCTATGGTGACCCTGATGGTGCCAGGCGCCTATTGCTGCAGGAACTCATCTGAGTCTTCAAAGCCTTCTGCCCCCCTCGTCCCTCCCCCAGCTGCCACCTGGCCATCACGGTGGCGAAGTGTGTGGCTCCCAGGGGGACAGACAGATGTCCTGGACAGACAGCCTCCCAAATGAGATCTGAACCTCCTGGCTGCTTTCAGCCAAAGGAGGTCTGCAAAATCCGAAGTTCTCACAGATCCCATGCAGGTCACAATCAAGTGGAGAAGGAGACCCAAGCAGCTCAGTGAGGCACAAGACAATTCTTCCTTCTCTGTTTCCTCCTGTGAAAGACTGGAGCTATTTTGAAAAAAAGGCTCTGGTGGATTTTCTTTTCTTGCCTTTGTCCTAGATTGTGTATTATCTTTACGGACAGCAGGAAATACAATGAATTGGGGGATTTTTACATTTATAAGTAGGAGTGCTATTCACACAAACATTATTAAACACATTTCCCCAGGAACTCTAAAATGCAGTAGTCTTGTTTTTAGAATATCAACCGAAATTCTGAAACAAGGTTAGCAACTTGCCTTTAACCAATAAACCTCTAATTACTTCTTCTCTCTCAGTTATTTCACCTCCTTGGCACCAGCAGCCACACCACAGGGAAGCTCAGATGAACTCCAAATCCTATTTTAGGCTCAGTCCTGACACCCTTTGTTTCTAACAGCAGCTAATTGCCTGTACCTAAATAATAGGAGGCATTGTATTACAAGCTTCATTTGATACTAAATATTCAAAGCACTCGAACCGATGCAACCTGTCTTCCCCCTACACACATCTGCAAGTCATCTTTGTGAAAGACAAGTATGTACCATGCACACAGGTCCCAGGAAACACATGCCGAGGCCTGTGCCTTAGGAACAAGTGCTCAGGAAGGTCCCTTGATAGAAACCTGCTGCAAATAACACACTCCCTCTCTTCTGAGGGAGCTCCTCTTGACGAACCCCCAGCTGAGCCATCTCCCAGTTTCCTCCCGTACTGTTCCTACTGGAGGCTGCCTCAGCTGCAGATCAGGAGGCAGGGAGCTTGCTTAAAGGCCGTGAGATGCACACCTATGAACAATCTGCCACACGGCTGTATTTCTGCACGAGTGATTTACGGCTCTCATTCCGCAGAGCTATGATAATTTTTCAGTAGGAAAAACAGGCACTGGTGCTGCACCCAGCGGTTTCGTTATGCTCCAGAAGGTATGTGGGGGAGAACAAAAGGGAAAGCTTACCGAGTATTAAAAAAGCAGGGAAGAGGCAAATTCAGAACGACTGCACAGAGAGATAGCTGCCCTGAAATTTCTCCTGGCTTCTTGATAAGCAAGGCCCTGAACTGTATCAGCCAGATTTGTGCGTGGGGTGGCACTGATGAAACCTCACCAGTGCACTGAGGACTTAGAAGTTGCCTGAAAACCTGACCATCATCTTGCAGTTGCACAGGGGGATTTTGTGGCAAAGATCAAGTGACGTAACGTGCAAAAGTATGAAGGGAACTGTTGGTTACTTTTAGGATTTGTAAATCTTGATATTCTGCAATGTTAATACTTATCAGCCTGCCTACAAGGCAATGACAAAGACCAACACCTTTAGCAACAGATGCTGACATATGTTCGTTGTCTTGCTGAATACATGACACCAGCGTTTCTAAGCAGAAGAGTCTAAAACTCACTCTGTTTCTATGGATCCTGAGCTGCTGCCCAGTGATCAGTTAGTCTGCAAAACTCTTGAAGTGCTTCACCTTTGACTCCGTTGGGTTCTGGGCATAAATAGTACTTCAAAAAGGCCTCATCAGCCCCAGTGCTTCCACCTTGCACCGAAAGCTCAGCAGCACTCTCTTTGCCCCAGTGCATGACCTGCAGCGCAAGGCGTATTTTTCAGATCTTTCAAACAGGTTCATCATGGGCTTCGTGCCCAGCCTACCGCAAACACCTCAAAGAGACCTCAGCTGCTTGTGGAGATCTTCAGATCAGCTTCTGCATGGAACAGATTTTTAAAAGCTAAGAGGAGGAAGAAACGGTACTTGCAAAGAACTGTGAGATCAACAAGAGAAGTGCTCAAGCTGAAGCCGCAAGCTTGATGGCCTGTTTGCATGCGTGTGCTGAACTTAGCAAAGGGCCCTACAAGACTCCTCCCTACAGCTTGAAGCAATTTGCCCCAGATGTGCAGAAAGCTGACCAGCAAATGTTTTTGCTTCTATCAGCGTGAATTCTTATCTGTGGGACTCACCAGGCTGCCTAAGAGCTCCGTTCTCACCTGAACTGGCCAACTCTATTCCCTCCATTGTAACTGGGAACGGCTGAGGAGCGATTAATTCCCCCTATTTCGGACCTCTGTTTTAAGGCAGCGAGAACTTGGAGATGCCTATCAGCCTGCACTGGTGACAAGCAGAGCCTGGATAATGAGAGGAGATGCACAACGTGCAGAGAGCTCACGTTAAGCAAGGGAAACCCCACCCTGCACTAACATCAACCTTTTAGTCACTCGGGGCTTATAGGCAAGTCAGCAGCAAAGGGACAGCCTTTGGTGGGTGAAGGTAAAGGCACTGGTAATCTTCGTCACCTCACTGCTTCGCTGGTTGTTTTGTACTTAGACACTTCCTGCCACATAGTGACCTGGCAAACAAAGTCAGCACTCCATGGCGATCTTGTTCAAAAAGTACATATATTTAATAACGATAACAAATACATTTTTCCCCCTGGAATTTCCACTACTGTATTTCAGTAAGTCCCTTACACGGTCACTGCAGTTTGGCTGTACATAGCTACTGTCTAAGCTGGATACATGTTTTTGTTTTAGCAGTGTAGTACTCATATATTCTCTATAAATATAATAAAAGATTTAACATTTCTATTTTCATTCGGATTCTTACACATATTTACTGGGTTTTCACAAAAAATACTTGTCTCTTTCCTGCCTCCACCACCCTTTTATTGGGTTCCAAGTAAACCTGAGTTTGTAATTCAAGTCAGTGCCTGCCATCCGTTCAGGCACACAAGTCTGATGCACGCACACGACAGTGCTTCTGTTGTCCCCGCTCATGAGCTCTGCAGCACAAACATGTTCTTAGTGTGAAGGAAGAGAAAATGCTTTGATGTTTTTAAGCAAAAGGAAGAGCTAAAACGGACCCCTGGTATACACAAGGAACACCACACAAATAGAAGACGGCATTTTTCGACCTAAAAATGAGCAAAAGTATTTCAGGGCTTTCTTAATATATTGGGATTTCTATGCACAGAATTTTGCAGCTGGCTTGCAGCAGAGGCGGGTGCCCTCGCCACACTGAAGCGTGCAGCCGGAAGCAAACAGCTGCCCCATGCCGCCCCGGGGGCAGCTTCGAAGCTGTGGTGAAGGTCCCATCTGTAGGGATGAGAAGGGAGCCCTGGGCATTCACGCTCTGCTGGTTTTGCCAGCAAGCACTCAGAGTACTGAACAGTCCCCTTATCTGTCCTGCCAGCATTTGGATCGGTGACCATTTGTTTTTTTCCTGCAGACTTTGGTGCATGGCCCAAGCATGTACCTGAGAATCAGGAACATGTTCAGCTGTGGGCTCTGCTGGGGACCTTTCCACTTGCCTCTGGTGGCCCTTCTACACCTCATGAAACTGGATGGAAAGCTTTTGAAACAAAGGAAACTTTTTACATGTGTACGGAAACCAAAGCAATGGGGCCCCAAAATAATTTGCAGTAACTCTGATAGGACTTGGGTTCCTACTGATGATCTGATGCAAAATCCCTATATTTCCCAGCAGCCCCAATAACAGGCCAATGCTTCTGCTGCTTCGTTTGTGGAATGACATGAAGTGGGTGGGCAGCAGCTGGGGGGAACCCGATTAGTACTAGCTTTGCTGAGATGTGCTATACACACAAACACGTATGCAAGCGCAGCGCAGACGAAAGATAAGTGTAGTCTTTGGCTAAACCTTCTAGTTTATAGGAAATGGTGTGAACACAAAAACAGAACCAAAAACGTTGCCAACCTCTCAGATGTGTCGTTTACTTAGAAAAACAAGAGCAGTATGCAGAACATGTTGCCTTTTAAGAAACTTAATCTTCACAGCTCATAACAATACCAAATGTTTGGTAACCTCCACATTACCAAACTCGCAGTACAAAACGGCATTGGTACGGGTTTGTGTGTCCTTTACCAGTCTCTTTAGCTCACTGCAGTCTCTCAGAAAAGCCTTCAGGTACATCCAATGCTGTGTTGCTGTAACAGGGGCTAATGCAAACCTGCACACAGGAGTGGACCTAGTGCAGCTACAGAAATCGGAGGTGACGGGGTTGTTCAAACACAGTGTGTTGCAGTTGGGATTACTGTCTAAAGCATCCACCTGCACACCCGTAACACGGAAGGAATAGGCCTTCGGTGTGGCTAACTGCCACGTGATGAACCTTGTTTTTGAATAATCATGTTTCTTCTGAAGGACATGATTAAATTAGCATTTTCTTTAGGAAAAAAAATGATGCGATTATCAGCTATTTTATGTAATTAACAGTAAGATCTGCTTTGAGTGTTCAGGTCACGCATGTCTTTATCCGGGCTTCTACCAACTTCATCTTCTTGGCAGTGCTTTTTAGCAAGCTGATTTTGGAAGCAGCACCCCAAATCTTCCCCCTCAAATGATGCCTGCAGCAGGACACCGTACTGCTTGGCACAGGCAGAAGGAGCACAGGCAGCCTTACCAGAGGGACCAGCGCTCATGGCACCACGCTGATCACCTCGATGACTCAAACTGGTAATGCTTGCTGCTCTTCCAATCAACTTTACTACACATGCCTGTGGCTTTCTCTTCTTTTTAAAAATGAAAAAGGCTGGGTCCCAGATGACAGCACTACAAATCCTGGCCCACAAGATTAGCACTGGCCACCGACAGGGTCTGCATTGAACGCAATCTGCGTGGGGCTCATCTGCTGCAGCTGAGGCATCCGCGCTTCCAGCGGCTTGTCGCTCGCCGACTGCATCGTCTGGTTCCTCTTTCTCAGCATCTGTCCGATCCCCATCATGGGGAACCTGCCCCTGCTTTTAACGCAGTTGGGGCTGCCCAAGGGGTTGTTGGAAACCAGCTGAGTGGGGGACACCGCTTCCTCCTTGGTGGGATACGCTTTTTCTTCGTATGTGAAAGAGACCTGGGTGGGGTGGATGGGGGATGTGCTTCTTGGCTGAAAGAGTGGGGACAGTGTCCTTTCACTCGAGCTTTTGTAAGGAAAATTCATCGGCGAGCCTAGAATCTTGTATTGGTGGGAAGGGGAGACCTGGTCTGTTTGGTCCTCTCTGTCGACGGACTCGAAGGAGTGCACAATATTCAGGATGAGGGGAGAGTCCTTGGCCCGGCCCCCGCCCCGCACTGGCTCCTGTGGGGGGGACTCCTGCCTCTTCAGGAGCCGCGGGGTCCTGGGCAGTGGCTGCTGGGTCTCCAGGTACTCCAGGGAGCTGGAGGTGACGCAGCCCACCTTGGTCGCCAGGGGCTCGTGGAAAGGGCTCAGCCCACCAGTGGAGTCTGAAAGCAACCAGAAAAGGAAGCACAGGAGCAAATGGCATTCAATAGCATGGCCTTCTCTGCCTCGTGGCAGACAGCATCTGACATCACCTCTAGCAAATGGAGTAAGAGCACAACACATGCACCAGCTAAACCAAACAGTCTTAAGGATGCACTCAACTCAGCACCAAAGAACTGATTCCCTGACTCCTGTTTGATACTTACGCTGCTGTTTCATGGGTAATTTACCTGCTGCTTTCCTCGTATGCAGGAAGAGTGCTTGAAGTGAGTAAGACAAGGACATGAAATAGAAAACCACGGATGCTTTCAGCTGTTTGTATTAATTATATCCTCTAAAGCAACGTCTGAGAAATCTCATATTTCTCCTTTGCATGAGTTTAGCTGGGTCTGGGTACTGTATTCCCTGACATACCTACAGGCACAGGGGACAACATTGAGTTAATTCCTAAGGTCTTTACTTGCATTTTGGAACAAAATCTGTTCTTGGTTTCACACATGTAAATATGGAGTAACTGCATTGGCCAGATTCAGGCTGTTACAGTTGGAACAGATTTGCTGCACTGACTTCAGCGAGAATCTTCCCCAAGCAAGTACCAAATATAAATGGAACAATCTTTTCAGGATTTGGCCCAATAATACAAAACAGCCCATGGAGAAGATCTGCTCAGTTTCTACAGAATGTTGGCACTCACTTACGCCAAGCTAGTTGCAAGAAAAAAAAACATTTTGCTGCGTTTAGGAAAACCAAGCCAAGAAGCCTGCTTTGTTAGATTGCCCCTAAGTGAAATAATAGCAGACTGGCAGCTTACCACTCTCCATGACTCCTCCCGCTCTCAAACCACCTAAACGGGACAGAAAATTACCGAGGTCTGCAGCCCTCAGGTTGTAGCCACAAATCTCATATGTAATTCTTCAAAAAGGGATGGTCTTGGCAGAGACTGAGACCTGAATGGATGTATGGGACGAAATCATTTGCACTGAGAGTTGCTTGGGAAAAGCAGATTGGGTTTAATCTGACTATTCTTTCCAAAACTAGTTTCCATAAGCAGAGAAACGCTTTAGTTGAGATCTGAATGATTTTCAGGTTTCAGTTCAAAAAAGCAAGTAGAAGACAAGAGGAAAAAAATCGACTGTTTATTGCCCCCTGTGCCTCTTGCCCAAAAGTAATGACAGATTCTGAAAGAGAGATTTTTCTACTGTTTTTTGATTTTTTTTTTTTTTTTTTACAAAAAGTATGTCCTACTTGTGACCAGCTCCACAGATTACTGATGCCTTACAGAAGAGGTGCCTATGCAGCCAGATGAACATCATTTTGGCACTTCACATTGAAAGCATCAAATGGTAAATAATGAAGTCACGAGAAAGAACACGAAAACACCCTAAGCCACCAGTCTAAATAACTGCCTGACACCGTGATCAACATCTTAAGTCACCGTATCTATCTGTACTGCTCTGTAGTTACCTCCCCTCGTTCAACAGCCACATCCCCCTCCTGCTCCTCTCCGTGTCCCGTCTCCTGCTGCCCCATTTTCCCCGCTGGCTGCTCTTTCCCCACCTTCTTTGCCCTGCCGCCCTCTGAGGAGGTCCCACCCACCCAGCCCTCCCCAGGTTGCCTCCTTCCCCGCATCAGGAATGCTTTCCTCTCCTACGGCTGTCTCATCTTTTCCTGTTCCTGTTAATGCTTTTCCTCTTCCTTTCGCTGCCAGAAATTCAGTGGTCAGCAGTCCCCACTGCGTTTCCTGGCTGCTCACCTCCCCTTCCTCCACCATCAGCTGCTGCCTGCAGGCCAGGGGCACCCTCCTCAGGGCCAGCGATCTCTTTCTGTGCTGCTCCATGTTCCTCTCCGAGCAAAATGTGTTTGCTAGCAGAAGGAACCTTCCCTATCAGCTTCGGTTTGTCAGTGAGCAGCCCTGCACTCATCTGCGGTGGGTGTTGATGCTTTCAAAGTGCCAATGTGAAGTACAGATCATTTGTACAAGTAAGGATAAATAGGGAAAGGCTCTTTTTAAAAAAAGAAAAACACAGTGGAAATGCTGTCACATAAAAAGAGAAGGAAAAGTGAGGACTCATGACTGCTGAACGCTGTCATGGTTTCCCCAGGATATCTGTTCAAAGTTAGACTACATTACTCCATCCTCTTTCACATAACCACCTCCAGAGCAGGCAGCAAACGCAAGCACTGACTATTTACTAACAACCACAGGCCACACAAGGCACTGATACCACACCGGCCCATGCCAGCACATTCACAGGGAGGCACATGCGCACAGACACACCGATACTTCTCTCACTCACCTTTCTCTGCACCTCCAGCCTTGGTAGCTTTTCGGTCCCTCAGCAGAGCCTTGGTGTTCTGTATCTGTGAGATAAGACAGGAAGAAGGCTGTCTATATGAAACTGGACTTTTCTCAGTTTTCTTTGGGAGCTGACGGTGAAGAATCTCCCCTTTCTTTTCTTGTTCTTTGAGTTTTTTGTCCTTGAGGTTGTAAAACAAACAAGAACAATTTGGTTTACTTAAGGAAGTTTAAATGTCCTAAATCCCCCAGAGTTATACACCACGTACTGAAGCCAGATTAAGAACAACATATTTACAAGGGATTTGTCCTGGCTGCTCAGAGTAACTGCATCTTCCATGTCACATTTTCCTCTGATGTGTTTGACATGATCAATGCTGACACTCACACAGTGGGAAAGTTGCTTTCCAAAAATTAAGGAAAAAGGAAAGCTGTCTCTTCAGAGGCCATTTGTCCTAGGAGACTTCATTCAAGCAAGTACAAGCAAATTTATGCTCTTTCAGATCTGAAATTTGTCTGCCCATTTAAACACCAAAAAAGGTCTTTGATTTCTGTTTACTGCACTTCCTCTGGCATTTCACAAGGTGATTTGCAGAGCTTTAGAGCAGTTTAAACTCCTGGAGACATTCATCATCTCTCTGGGCATGATCCTGAGGAACATGGCCTTTGCTGAACATCCCCAGGCTCTCATTCTGTGTGTGTGTAATCCTGTAACGCAGCGAGTGCACCCGCGGATGAGTGCAAGCTGAGCATTAAGCCCTGCCACCCAGATTGGTAGTGGATCTGAGGAGAACGCTGAGGAGTTGTTTTACAGTAGAAATTCCTCATATCTTTCTCAACAGGAATCACCAGATTCTGTAAGCTGCATAACACTCTTTATCTGCCACAGATCTCAGAGGGTGACAAAAGTCTTATGCTACTTCTGAAACTCAGACATCACATTTGTGGCTCGTATTCTGCTGTCACTCAAAGACTTCAAGAATCTCCCACCTTCCTTGAGAAAACTTGCGTGGTTTGGTTTTAGATGTGAATCTCTGAGAAGTGAGGCTTTAGTAGTGGTTGCTTTAGGGTTGTGTGTTTAGAGGGGCATCTGTGTGAAGCAAAATAATGTGCATACATGTGAGAGACAGAAAGAATGATGCAGAAGACAATTATTTTCTTCCACTAAACAACTGGAAACATGTTAAGACACATAAGAGGAAAATAACTAGGCAGCAGCTGTCTTGATCACTGCCACCTCAGACAGAATCAGCCCCCCTGTGAAGATGGTGCCCAGGCACTGCTGGGCTCATTAATCTTTGATCTTTCAGAAGCTACAATCAGAAGGAGGACCTTCATGGAATCAAAAACTAAGATTTTAGTTTTATTACAGAAACTGTGAGGTGACTTGGGAGAGACAGAGAACCAGGGACCCTCTGTGAGCTCCTCACTGTCTTCTTCCGCTCCATGTCCCATCACACGCCCATTTTTCCCCCAGCCTTCTCTCCATACCTCCCTTATTCCCTCCAATTGCTTTTCCTTTAGCCAGCTAGAGCTGACTAAAAGAACCAACAATTTCTAGAGCAGCCAACCACTTGTGTTACACTTCCTGGTTGACCTGATGTCTTGCCCCTTGCCTTTAGAGGCTGTAACCACGTCAGGCACGGAGCATTTATGCCTCCCTGTCTGTATTGTGCTTGGAATAACACAACGTCTGATCGGTCCCGGACAGCATCTTGGTGAGCACAGTCACTGCTGCTGCTGCTGCTGAAGTAATAACAACAGCAATAACAACAACAGCCGTAACAATAATAATGCTGTGTGAATAACAGACTATGATAAAGTCAGTGGGAGCTGTACATTTAATTCTGAGCCCACCAAACTATTTTTCCTTCAAAGGCTGTAAAACTGCCAAATTCAGTAGAGACTGGGTTCTACCAAGTATCTTTTTTTAAAGGTACTTGTAAGGATGAGACCAAGTGGTGCTATATAAAGCAAAGAGGAGCCAATCAAGGCTGTTTAACAGTTTTCTGCTATTTTGGATAGGTGAAGAAAGAATTTGCATTTTGGTTGCTGCAGCATCTGTCAGAATGCAGGACACTGCAGTGCTGCAATATTTTTAGCCTAATGGTGCAAGAGCAAAGCCAGAACTCTTCTGCTCTGAAACATGTTCCACGTGCCCCTGACTTTGCCTTCATGATGCTGTAATGTTTTATAAGCAGCAGCAATGCAGTTGTGTTGTACAATTAAAGCACCGATGAAGAAGAAAATTCACACATCCAGCATCAGCAATGAATTACTTTACCGCAGATGAATGTTGTAAATAGTTTTACTTCTAAAATCTAGTAAGATGTTTCTCTTTGATTAAGGTTGTGGGAGGGGAAACAACCAAAATCCCGAACTCCCAAGGTGCCACATGCTATTATATTTTAAAAAGGAAAGGAAATGTTCCTTCAGGGGAGTTATAAAAGTTCACTGCGCTATGCTCAGCCGCCCAATGGCACGCTGTCACACAATGAAAGGGTTGTACCGGTATGTTATACTTGAATAGGTTCGGCATTACATCAGCCTCTGCTATTTCCTGTCCTGACCTTGACCCTAAAATCTACCCTAGTCCCAGCAATGGACTTGAAAGGAAGATAACGGGTATTTGCCTTGGCCATGCCTAATATTGTGACAGGACGATGGCACAGGTTCTTAAAATCACAGATTCCTCGAGCCTGAGCCCACCAGCTCCCCTGAGGGAAGCGGCGATCCCCAGCACCAGTCCCCTGGGTTTGCCGCAGGGATGACTGCTCACCTCCTGAGGCCTCTGCGGCAAAAAAAGAGACACAGCTCAGCTGCCCCGAGTGCTGAAATGAGGCCAGCCTGTGGAACCACGCAGAGGCCTAGACCTGAGAGCAACTCTCATCACCCTCAGCCCCAGCACATGGGTGCCACCAAACAGTTTAGGACACCGAAGAGAAAGGATGGGCTGAGCCTGTTCCCTGCCCATGTGCAGCGCTGCGTGGCCCAGCAACAGACGGCACTGCTGGCAGGTGGCCCCAGCCCACCAGAACGTCCTTGTTTCACATGACAGGAGCGAGGTGGAGGAAACTCAGTCAGATGCTGCTGCCGAGCCTGACCAACTCTCTCCTGGTATTTCCATGGCAACACACAGCCACGCTGCCTTTGTGTTATCTGCCTGGGGACCAGGGCCTCCTGGTTCCAGGTTGGGTACAGGGCTTGGCAAGGGGACTCTGTCCACAGCTCACAAATCTCCCCCAGCTTAGGAGTTCTGCCTCCCCAAGCTCCAGCATTACCCACTGATCCCAGTGGCACAACCCAGACACTTCCATCTGTCCCCCTGGAGGCATTTTAGGAGAAATGTCTACCGTAATTACAAGCAGCATTTCGGGGTCTGTATTCACCCAAGTGTGCTGCTTTAACTGTCCTGGTACAGTAAGTGTAATACAATCCCCTTGTGTAAATAGAGCTAAAGCAATATAACCATGCTTTATATTTAGCGGTGCCTGTGTAGAAACATGTTATACTGTATTATTATCATTGTGTCTGCACTGCAATTGCATCCAGGTAACTACTTCAGGAAAGAAAAGACACCCCCTCATCCCCTAAATAGCTACACTGGGACTAACTCTGAGTGCAGGAGAGGCTTTGGAGGGAGCCATTATCCCTAACGATGCATACAAACAAAACTGGGGTCACAGAGTCACACCATCACTAGTTTTCAATAACCCTCATGGCCGTCGAACAGCAACACCCTTCCAGGGGTGTGGGGATTTCAGGAAGAGCACTCGAACACCACACATATCCCTTTTGTCTACATGCAGGTTGCTCAGACAGGCCTTGCTGCAGTGCAGAGTTCACCGCACGTGGTATGGATGCAGGAGCAGTACATCAGTGCCAGAATGCCATGCAGTGTACGCCTGAGACTCTCAGGTGCTTTGAAGGGAGTTGGCACCAGCAGCTGGAGGAGTCTGAGCCAGGCAGGGTCAGGATGTGCAATGCCTGCAGCATTAACCTCTGGGGACCTGCCTCTGTTTTGAGGGGATATTTGACCTGCAAAAGTTTGAAGTAAACTGCCACAGAGCGTTTTGAAATATGATATTCACTGAATCTACCCACTGCTGATGCATGTTAAGTAAGGTGGTTTTGATTTATGTAAGAAAATAATTCTAAGTGCTTTGCCCTGATATTTCCATCTGGCTTGCAATTCAGCTTTTCTATTAAATTTGCAAGAAGTCTTAAAAATAAACGAAGCCAGCCATGAAACAAATCTGTCCCTGCAATTAAACTGTCAATCCAACACTGAAGAGAAGCTTTTGAAACAGGTAAAGTCTTCAAGAAGCACTGCTATTTATGTTGCTAGATATGACTTGCACAGTTCACACAACTCCTGTAACTTCAGTGCTTCACCAAGAAACAGTGAGGGAACAAAAATCCAGATGGGAGAAGCCTCCTATTATCTGTTACGTATTCCTTTAATATAAACAGCCTTCTCTATCTCAGGCAAGAAGAATGGAGACAGACAGAGTGAAAGGTAACCTGATTAAATCTTTGCTCTAGCCAGGGTAAGTCCCTCAAAATGCAGTGGGCTAGTTCTCCATCAGTTCTGCTGAACAGCAAAAAATTCACCTGGGCAAAGTTTTGTGCTAATTTAGTTTTACCATTTCTAGTAGTCAAGCCAGGCTATCCCAGGACATTGCACTTTGCTATGCAGATCTATGCCAAGCCACTGGGGAGGGTGAACCCTGGCAGTCACTCGGCTCTCTGCCCTACACCACCAAGGTCTTTAGACCCAAAGCAATGCAGTTATGGCCTTCTACAGCAACTTGCACCTCAGAATGAAACCGGAGAGCTCCCTGAAGAAGTTTGTATTATTTTGCTAAACAGAGGATTTATTTTTCTCATGAAAGCTGAAAGTTGTCTTTAAACTTCTACCCTAGGGGGCTCCTATTTGTTACTTCAAAAAGAAGTTGAAGGAATCGTTCTGTGCAGGCAAGACCAAAGATCTTTTTTTTTTTTTTTTTCTTCACAGTTCCAGAAACTAATTGTCTTAATCACTGTCGCTGGGGATCCTCAAATTCAGCCTGCTTTCAAAGTACCTTAAGAAGCTTTAATGAGCTTTACCTCACAGGAATCTTTATTTGCCTTGTACTTGTCTATCTGGTACAGTTGGTTCTTGTGGCAAATACTGTCCTGGCCTTCAGACTTCTGTGGAGAGAGAAGCACAGAAAATCAAATTATGCAAGATAATTAGAGAAAACTAATGTTTAGCTACTGCTTAATGGACCATGTCTGCTCTTGGCATTCAGTAGAGTCGCATCATCTTATGGAGATGGTGAATATGGTCCATTACATTTTAAACATCATTGATGACACCATCATTAAAACATGCTTGGTAAAAGAACTGAGAAGAGAAAAAACTAAGAAGCTGTTGTCAGTGAGCAGGGAAACTTTTGAGCACTTTCTACCCTCTCACCTGCTTGTCCAAAGAATCAGCACCAAGCAGTACTTACTCTAAGGCTTGCCAGGTAGCGCTCCAGCTTCTTATTAAGCAGAAAGTAGATGGCAAGCGTGTGACTTGCCCTGTTTGAGAGCACAGTGTTGATGACATCGCTGTTCTTATAGCCAAGCTTCTCAGTCATATGGAGCAGCACGCTTTGGCTGAGGTCCTCCAGGTGGATTCTGCAGAGGGAGAGGCAGAGCATGTTGTTCGTACTGTCCTCCCAGTCAGCCCTGCTATCAGTGTTAAAGACACCTGAAAGGCTCAATAACATGGGTGTGTTTAGCTCTCTCCTCTCCTCTTGTGAGTAGGTATGAGAAAGACAGACTGCTCAGGAACAACATGCACCATGGGACACCATGATAGCTGAATGAACAGAACTCTTCCTGCCAACTCAAAGTGACCTCACGTGCTACCGTGATGTGAAATGGCACTGTGATTGATGCTCAGGATGTCTCAGTTTGTTACCCTAGATCTGAGTGGTGAAAACCATCAAGATCATCCAGTTGCTTTTGAAGGAAAAGAGGCAAACTCCAACTTTGGTAGCTACATTTGGCTTTCTGAAATGACGCTTTTCTCATAATAAAACACCAGTGCTCAGCTTCACTCCTCATGTGTTGCACATTTTCACCACAGTGAAAGGTGACTACAGCAGCTCTCAAAACGGTGAAATTGCTGCTATACTCATGATGGTTAGAAGCAGAAGTACAACACAAGTGTATGGATGTGCTTTTCTGTAAAGTCCATAACAGACTTATCTAAAGGGAGAAATGCAGTACAGCAGCCTGTGGAAATGGCAAAAAACTTTCACAGTCGAAGTTAAAAACAGATTTTCCAAAGAACCCTGCTCCTATTTAGACATCTAAATGTGTTGGCCAGATTCCCAGATGTACCCGTCAACTCCCATCCATCTCCAAAGAAACACTGGATTTTGTTCGCTTTCTAAAGAATATTCCTCACTTCAACATCGAGCCTATCTGGCCAAGGCAACTCAGGGGAGCTCAGGTTATGAGGTTTTTTCTAACCTGCCTGCCCTTTTAAGAAGTACTATGATCTACCTTTCTCCCCCCTGCTCTGCTATACCGCTGTCCTCTACATCTGTGATGCGAGGAATGCCTGGAGAGCAGTCTGGGTCTGACATAAGGAGGACTTACACAAGATGCAAAACAGAGTATGGAAAATCTCAGATAACAGTTTCCCTTTGTTCAGCACTCTTATTAACTTCAGCACTCTTATTCACTCTGCAGTCAAAGAATGCTTGGGTGTTTTTTAAAAGTTCATAACCAAAACGTATCTTGGCCATTGCACATTAAAGCATCTGGGCAGCAAAAGAAATTCAAGAAATTTCTACTTGAAGTGCCGAGCAAAATGGGAAGTATTTGCTTGCCTTCAGGGAATTTCTTCAACAAAAGCAAGCTTTTAGAAAGCCTGAGAGAACATTCTCCTGAAAATGCTGTTTCTGCGGTTCTTCTACCTTATCTCCATGCTCTCTCCTTTCCTACTATGTTACCGACTTGGAAACAGTGGTTGTTACCTGAAATTGGTAGAAGAGGACTGCAAGAACAGAACATAGTTTCATGCTTGTGTTATAAAAAGCACAATTAAGAGAGGAAGCAATTCCTTGCAAATTCAGTAGTGGATTTTTCAGAACTATGCTAAAAATATCTTACCCACATTTGCATACTAACAGAAACTTGGAGAAACTCTACAGAAGCTGACTCCAGCAGTACTTTTTGAGGCAAACTCAAAAGAAGGCAAGCCAAGTCTTTACATATTTCAAACTTTACAGTATTTTCCCTATAAAGCTCCAGTATGACAACTTCCAGGTAGGGCAAGCTTGGGGAATAAACTAATTGAACTAAAGAAATATTACCCAAAAAAATGAAGGGAAAGTGAGATTCTGTGTGGCTTTTATCCTTTACAGCTTCACTGACTTCATCATAAAATTTGGGTTCTGATAGAAGGAGTAGCTAGTCTTCTCTTGTTTTCATGTGAAACAATGAGAAAAACAATGCAGTGGGGAAAAAAAGGAACTGATTTTTTTAATAGCAATAGGTAGCACTCCACATTGATATTCTGTTTAAAATGCTTATAATAGGAAAGGATTATTATCATCACCATGTCCACTTATATGCATGAGCAAACACATGCCCTCTCTATAGTTCAGCTCTGCATTTTCTTCTGTTCCTGCATATGATTTGCTTGCCTTTAGGAGGAAATGATTCATGGGCACCCCATAAACAGTGCTGTGCAGCTGTTCTATCTGACAGAGGCCAGCTTCTCTCCTAAGTCTCTCACCTCACTGCACCGGTGAGCAAGCTCTAAAGTGACACCTCCACCACAGCCTGACTAAGGTCTGATAACTGCAAGCTAAGAGCTTAAAAACAGAGGCATGAAAATGTACCTACAACTGCAAAAGAATTCTGAAATCACATTTAAGCCATATTTCTGTCTTTTTTCCTCTTTTGCAGATAAAACACACAGTAAGAGAATTAAATTACCCATACAGCTCTCAGTTACGCTTAGATTCATTTAACAGATGCCACGTTTAGTAGACTGATTAGGCTCACTATGGCAGCGATTTCATTAGCTTAACGACTCATTCAGTTTACACTTGTTTTCCCTTTCTTTACCATATAATGTTCATATGTACAGGGCACTTCAGTACAGTCCAATCCACCATGGAAACTCAGATTTCCTTTTGCTGTACAGCACACTACACAAGTTAACTCAATTGCCCTGAAATTTCAGGCGGTAATGTTGGGAGAACGGGTCTGTCTGTTCCCCATTTTACTCCCTGCAAAATAAACCTTCTTATGGGCCATTTTTATGTTCTGTCCACATAGGTTTGAGTATTGCGTGCAACTAGCTTCACGTGTGATTCAGTGGCTAGCTCTAGTGATGTCACCCTCTGGAGAACAAGCATCCAAGTTGTTCAGCACAATGAGATGGCCAAGCTGGTGAACAACAAATCATTTTTCAGTGGAGGACGGTGGTTCAGGCACAGTCATCACATCCCTGAGTGCCTTCTGCATAATATTCCAGCACTTGAGTAAACCGTAGGGTAGAAGTTAGGCTCTTCTCATAGGGACTTGCCTCTTAGTCAGTTAGGACTGAAAATCTGGGGCACTGTCAAATTTTAAGCACCAAAATTAAGCTCCAAGTTGCTTTCTTAACCTCAGAGCTAGTTTGGATCTTGGCCTGAGAGCTAGTAACTCCTACAATGAATCCTCTGCAGGTACCGGATCTTGTGTAAGACACAGCAGAAGGGCTTTGATGCAGGAAGGAGGTTTTATCTGATCAAACATTGACATACATTTCTAAATGAGTTGCCTGAGGCTCCATTTACAGTCAGAGAAGAGAAACTCGGATCTCCTGGGCACAACGTCATCCTGCTGCAGAATCAAAGAGAAGTCAAATGAATCATTCTGAAAAAAGGGCCCTTATTTCTCACCATTGACTGTAATGAGTGCCCAGGTTGACTGGCTCATGTGAAGACTCCGTACTGCAGATGCTGAAAGACAAGCAAGACTATTTCTAACCAAAGTGGACCACAAGTATTTTTCTTTCTTCTTCTTTGTTCCTTAGATTGATATTTGGACTGGCCATGCGATTTGTTATCTGTTTGCATTTAGTCATGCGTTTAGCATTGCACAGGTGTTCAAGATCAACAACCAACAAAGCAAACTCATTCCACTCCGACCTTTCTCAGCCCTGTTTGCATATTTAACTAATCCACAGAACCTCACATATGCATCACAAATAGGCATAGCCTCTACTGGAAAAGTATCACGGCTCTACTGACAAACAAGGTGAAGACCAGAAGTGACGAACTAGCTATACACACACCTGTTCTACGGTCTGGAGCCAATTAATCACACTATCTGCACCCCAGACCACCTCACAAATACATCATATGTCAGCTTCTAATTTAAGGTATTCATTCTGGCCGTCTCAGGAAACACACATTCAATGGCCAATCCTAATAACTTTCAAAATTGAGTCAAAAAAGCAATCCTAGAAAATGCAGTGGGACACTGTCACAAGGAATGAAAGTGCAGACCCAGAGCCGTTCACATTTTAACGTTTGTAAACACTGGCAGGGTTTCTCTGCCCTTTTGCACAGTACCTGTTTGGATATGTGACATTAGGTGGTGCTCTCCCAGGGTAATTCTCATTAAGCCACCGATTCGCAAGTGCCTGCTGGATGTTTGGTCTCTTTGCAGGATCTGGTTCCAGTAGAGATCGTAGAAAGTTTATGGCCGCTGTGAAGGAATCAAGAAAAAACAATAGCTATGTCATGCTTCATGACTTAATACAGTAGCTGAGCTGTTATGCCATGTAATTTGACCAAGAACATACTAAAATGCAACTTTTTCCACACAGTATGCTCAGCTGTCCTGGAGGAAAAGGAAAGCCTGATAAGGTATAAGTAACTAAAATAAACAAAGATTTGTAGTCATAAAGGAGAGGAGAAAAGGCACCTTTTGTTTCAGAGCTTGTTTCAGGTTTCCGAGCAAGCCAGTTAAAACTGAAATTTTTGTCTGAGGACAAGAGACTGGAGTGAGATTAGAGGCAGATCACTCATACTGTGTTTAGAGTAGAAAGAGATAGACTGGGGCTGAGTGGAGAGAGGGGAGGGATGCAGAGCTGGGGGGAGAGACATGGAGAACTGAGCTTTCTGCTCCCATTGACATGGGGAGAAATTCTCTCCTGGCTTCCATCCAAACTACAATCAGTTGCAGAAGGTTTTAAACAAATTAAAAGACTAAAATTAACGGGCTTTGTTCTGTTTTCAGATACTGAGATTTCAACATGCAAGGACATTCAACTGTCCCTTAAAATCCCAAGTGATGGTTGGAAAAAAACCTCAATAGTTTTCCTATATTTGTAAGTCATGTGCTTCTTATATGGTTATGGACAATGAAATCAAGTGATTTGCTTAAAGACTCACAAGAAGTGAACATCTGAGCTGAAAATAAACTCTGTTTTAACTATTTCTGGTCTTTATTCCTCAAATTATCACGGATATATTCAGTTTATCTACTACGAGACAATGAAGAGTTAAGTATGTCCTCTACCAACCCCTACACAAACAACAAAGGAATCTAATTCTGGTAAAACCAAAACCAGAATGATTTTGTAAAAGTGATACAGCCAAGTGAGATGCTGAATGCACCCTGAATGAAGTCAATGGCAAGCAAAAGACAGCATTTGTGCAGACACTACTGTGTCTGCAGCGGTTTTCTCCAGCCCAGATTGACAGCATCTTGGAGGCTTTTTTCCACTTCATTCCGCAGCAGAGCTACAGTTCCCCTCCTAGTCTCTCCTGTGTGTGTCTTATCTACTTGTCTCCAGACCTTGGAGAGACCTTTCGCAGAGACCTGGGACAGCGGAAGCACAGGACCACTGCTGTGGCTCAGTGAAACATTTGACACTACTTAAAGTCTTTGGATTTAACAAAGGTGTTTTAGATTAAATGGAGGCTTGGCCCATGTGTAAAAGTTTTGCTGGAACTGCCTTGCTGATGAGGCATATGAAATACATTGTTCCTCTCACTGACAGAGCCTCTGCTCAGACACAGAAAGCAAAAAAACATTGCTGGGTTGTCTGAACCTGTGTAACTGGGAAGAATTTTCAGCTCAACCTGCAAAAGTCTGTGTTTTTTTGGCAGGTAGAGATGTGTCTTCTGGGTAAGCGGCAGTGCAGCCTTTCCAACACAGCTACTGAAGCTACTTCATTTAAGCACATGCAAACTCCTTCTAGGCTTACGTTACAAAGCAGATCATACTAGATGTGCTGACCCCTCAATGCTAGAAAACAATGGAGTTATGAATGGCATTCCCGTTCAGCTTTACAGGCGTTCGGTCTCACTGCTGCAACACACTCATTTGGCACCATACTGTCCCCTGCTCTGAAGGACAGTAGTCGTGTTACGTCTTCTTCACCAGCACCACAGCAAAAACCTTGTGAATCCCCCTTCCCATATCCAGCTGAAGAAGAACAATATGCTTGCCCACAGAGCGCTCGTCTGGAAAGACGAACAGACACAGCACCGCTGCCTCTACGAGGTTCTCTTCTATGAGACTCCTGCATGTCTGCCCAGCTGACCACATGAGCATTCTCAGGTCTCCGAGCCCACAGACAGCAAGGGACAGGCTGGCTGGGCTGATGTGCCAGAGCAGAGCAGCAGGCGAGGAAGAGAAGGTTTCTCACCAAATAAATCAGTATCAAATGTGATAGGTGCCAACTCCTGACAGCTTGGGTAACCGATGGGTTCACCATCCTCCAACCATCAGACATCAGCTGGAGAGGGCCCTGAGAGGATATCCATTTCAGTGCAGGACTAGTGTTGAGAAGTCCACATTTGGAAGAGAGAGAGTTATGATTATGTATTTACCAGTTTGGCTAGGCATGAGCTAGGTGTTTTCTAAGATCTGTCTTCACAAATCGATGATTTATGGCAGCTACTTCACTTTAAATATTCCACAGCATTTTTGTTATTTTCCTGCGACAGCAATGCTGTGGAAACAGCAGGAAGAGACTACATCCAAGTTCATAAATCTCTTGCAAGATGATGTTAGGACTGTTCCCTGCATAGCCTGAAAGCCTACACGTCAACACATCTTGGGCGCCGACCCCTCTGTTACGGGAAACAACCGCCCCATTGTTCTGCCATTTTAGTTCCTCTCTTCCCAATGCTTCACGCTGGAAACCACACACATCCCACTGGTTCAGAGCTTCTTAACACAAAACAGCCCCTCCCCAAACCAACCACCATCCCCCTCGGCCCCCAAATCAGCTAACGGCTCCTTAAAGACCCTATTTTTTTCCCCCCTTGGCAAAGGACAGACATATTAAATGCAGTTTGTGAAGCAGTATGAAGACAAGGGGAAACTGATTCCAGAGAAGGGAGCTCTCCATTGAGGCTCCCTCGCTGGCCCTACTCAGGCAATGTGGTGAAGATTTGTATCAGCTCCTTCGCTCACCTGAGCTGCCAGATGGTAGGAGGAAGACTGAGTCTTTTTCAGTTAGCCGTTCAGCTTCAGGACAGCAAAATTAATCCCTCAGGAAGCAAACATGAAGCTAATGAACTGATTTTTGGACCCATTCGAAGCCACTTTTCATGCTGAACCAAGTAGCTTCATGAACAAAGGATGCTGTGAATTATCCCTCCAATGCTTCATTATGTGAGGGAATGTGTGGGCCTCATTTACAACAAACTCGAGGACAGCCCTAATCTGATTAGCCAGTGACCTGCACTTGATGGAATTTTGTTTCCATGGTGTAACTTTGGGGCAAAGTTTGCCCTTTAGACAAATGAGAGACCAGTACCACAAGAAAAAAAAAAAACTTTCTCTTTAAAATTCCTTTAGTATATTGAGTTCAGTAATGAACTGAAATAGGGAGTGCTTCAGGTATGGGATTACAAGACCTCTACTGCTTCCAAGTTCTTTGTCATGAACAAAATTAACTTAGAATCCTGTTCAGAGAATGCCACACTGTGTGCGGGTGCCTGGCTAGAATCAGGCATACAACTGCTGCTTACAGAGCTGGCCAGAGGAAATGAAACAAGGTCATTTTGCTTCACAGTGCCACGAGAAAGCTCTGAACTACAGGCACGGGCAGATGATTGCTTGCATTTGTTCAGAATTCGCATGCACCTCGGCGTGACAGCACTGCCTCTCCGCTCCCAACAGCAGTAGCATCTAGCTGAGGTGCGATAACTTCCCAGGACAGACTTGATTACCTGTTAGCAATTAATCTGTACTTCACAGAAGAAACAGAAGTTATCAGATGACATCCTGGAGTTTAAATGACTGACTCCTGAATGCTCGTAAAATGTGACATTTCTCTACTGCTCCAAAAGCGTGGAACACATGGTTGCACGTGCGGTAAATAGCATCTGATGGGCTTTAAAAGGGGGATCACATAGAAGTAGTGATTAAAAGATAGTGTAGTTGACTCAGGCTCTCAGATGAAAGATGGGATTGTGTAACAAAAAAATCCATCAGCTAAACAGAAAGCTTATCAAGTGAAGAAGCTAAGGATTTAAGAACCACCTTTTTAGAGAGATTCTTCCAGTCTCCACTGCACTTCTCTGTTCCGAAAGGAAGACCATAAACGGCACAGAAGCGGTACATTGAGAGAACAGGTGAATATCAAGTTCCTTAACAACTGAACTCTGCTCACTCAAAATCAATAATCAGCAGCGTTGTTTAAGCAGCTTAATGAAAAATGGTTTTCTAAGTGGGAAAAACAAATACTAACACCCAAATTTTCCCTGTTGCTATGCAGTTGCTTTGGGTGTCCATGGTCACACAAAATTGTAACTAATACAAACAAAATATACTCTTGTTTAGTGATAAGAATAACTACTTTTGCAATGGAACTGTGCATTCAGTAACTGTGAAATCAAATGCTGACAGAGAACATAACCAACAAACAAAACAGACTACTGTGAATTTACAGAAAAAGAAAACCTGATTTGAGAAAAAGATCCATATAGCCAGGGAGTTAACTAATAAAACAATTGCAGAGCAGAGGAGCAGATCTTCTACCTACCAACCCAAAGCCTAACTGTGGCAGGAACAAATGTCATCTTCAATCACAGTTTGCCACGTTGGTGAATGCACACACGTGTTGACTTAAATCAAGAACTGATGCACACCTTTGTTCACAGTGAGTAAAGGTTAACATGCTTAAATCTATGCCATTTATTTCCCATCATCTCCAGAAGGTTAAGCTGCTGTTGTTCTCAAAGGATAAACAAAATACTGTTTTCACTGGCGACCACAATGTCAAAGATGCAATTGTGAGAAAATTTGATCTCCATGATAAAACTGTGGGATGAATGAAATGGTAAAATGAAACTTGTCAAAAGTAATATTATCTTTTTGCTCTGGTCTTCCAAGGGCCTTTCATCAGTGACTCAGACTTCGCGAGTTCTCCCTGTAAAGTAAGTGAAACCTCCCACATAAAGATAACTGCGCTTGAAACAAAACAATGATTGGAAAAACAGTCCATCGGTTCAAAACTACTTCACATCATCACACAACAGCTAGGTTTTGGTAGAAGCCTCACTGTGGGAGGTCAGTTTGGTAAAATACTTGGCAAACTTGGCAAGTCTTTACTACTACATCCAAGGCCTTGAATTCAGGAGTAACTTCACAATTGATGCAAAGGATTTGGCTTCTAGATCAGTACAGTATGAAGCAGTCAGTACAATCTTTCTTTTAATTTACTCTGTGGGGCTTTAGAACATAGGTTAGAACATTAAAATAGCAATTCTGTGTAAGTGAACCCTAAAGGAGAGTTTCCACAATGGAAATACCAAACATTCTAACTGCATAATATAGAGGGCAAGACTTGGAGCAACCCAGCTCACTTGTAAACCAACTACTTTACAACATTCCAGCAACATGAACTGCTGGCAGAAAGTGTGTACTTCACACAGATGCTGGGTGAAAGAGGAACAACATACTCCACTTGATTCACAGATAGCCCCTGTGAGAAAATCCTTATCTATTTCTTTGGCTTGCAGGGAAATTAGTTCTTGGAGAATCCATCTTGTGACACAACTTCCAAGGGCCTTTTCTTATACCCCAAGACAATGGTTTGCCATCATAAGTGTACTGAGTGAAAATGCATGATCTTTTGCCCATTTCCTATTTGCAATCTTTTAATTTTATTGATATTTTTATTTATCCTTGCAAACGGTCTGCCAGATAAGAACAGAAGCTCTCCATGAACATCAAATTTAGCATACAAAAATAAAACGTAAGCACAAACCATAGTGTTTTCCAAACGCTGACACAGTCTTGCTATAAGCTCAAAAATTATTCTGTTGCCTAGTGACATGGCTTTGAAGAAGAAATAATATTTCTAATATTAATGCAATAACAACGTTGCATTTTATGAACACACAAAGTTTATCACAGGTCACTGTCCCAAAATAACTTTCTGTGTGTGTGTCATTATTCCATAATGAACGTGAGGTCATTCAAGATAGCTTATTGCTTAACCCTAATAATGACAATGCCCAAGAATGTGTCATTCCAAAATAATGTGTTCATATATCCATACCCTGCACTAAAATCATCCGAATATGCAAAACTGACCTGCTGTTCTACGAAAGCAATTTCACAGATTTTCAGATTTGTTCCTCTCTCGTATTCAGTACAACTCAGCACTTCTCCAGCTTACACACGGAAGTTAAAGCAAAAGGAGTTATACTACAGCAACTCCTGCAGAGCTTATTGAGAGCAAAATGAAAAAGAATATTTTTCATGATCCGCATGCCATACTGGCAGCGTGACTCACAATATTCAACGCAATAGTTCCAACCAACTGGATCTGAATAGGTCCAAACACACTTCTTTGATTACCTGTAGAGAGCTGGGTGGGAAAAGGGTTCATTTCTTTGTCCACCATTTTCTGGTATAAAGCTCTCAAGCTGAATGGCTCAACGGTAAAAGGTAATGTTCCAGTCAACATCGCATACATATTTACTCCACTAAAAGAAAACATACAGAAAAAGAAATCAAAATGATCAGGAAAAAGGGAAAACTTAGGCTTAGGTTTTAGTGACTGTACTTCATCTTTAACGTCTGACAGCTATTCAAAAGGATGAAAAAAAAGTTCTCTCTTCCATTGCACACAAAGCTTTGGGCAAGAACTTACAGAGGTTTGCTCATGGAAGGTTACACAATGTGTAGGACATAGGCTGGCAGTCACAGAACTGAGCCCAGCTGTCAGGCAAGTTCTTAGCTAAATGCCACTCCACTGTTATTTCTCCCCTCAGGCCACACAAACAGCGTGATTTCTGGGGCCTTCTCCCACTGCTGCCCTGGGTATGGTATGACTGCCTGTGTCAACAGAGATATCAGCAGTCCTGGTTTGATGCCCAAAGGTTTCCACTGACCTCCAGGGCCTCCGGTGCAGCACAAAGATCAGGTGTGAACAATTACATTTTTCAGAGCAGTAAACTTATTGCTTATTTATACCCAGCAGAGTCAGTGATGAAAAGTGGGTTGGGTATCCTTGTTATTTTCCCTCTTAAAAGGACTTTAAATTCAATTGAGTAGAATTCCTTCCTTTTGGGAATTGGTTTCCCCAGACTGCTGAATAAATCTATGTGAACAGAGAGAAACTAAACCAGCATGCTATTACGAACTATGATCACAGCAACCATTTGTTCAGTTACATGGAAGGGAAAGGGTTAACTGTATTTTCTTTCTGATTAAAAAAAAAAAAAAAAAACAAAAACATCAGGATATTATTACTGGAGAAGTTTAAATGGTTTACAGGAATGACTGTGCTCTGTTTGTCTGCATTCCAGCCCCAGTAAGAGCATTCCTCAGAGCTGGCAATCTCACCCTTGATGCAGAGGGATGGCCCACTGCTGGACTGAGAAACGAAGTAGCCATGTGACAGTTTAGTCGTGGGTCTCCTCGGAGCACAGACTGCAGGATCAGGCTTTCTTAGGGGAAGTTCTAAACAGTCTTTAGGTGTCACAAGGTGCTGATCAACTTCAGAGATGAATTTGACCCAGGTCCTAGTCTCATATATAAACTATGGCCAACCCTTCTTAGCAGGAGCAGCACTCATACAGTACCTAATATTTTCAGAGCATTTCAAACACTTCAACTTGGAAACCGTCACAATTCTATTATTTTCTTTAAATTTATTAATATTTTATTATCCTCTGTTCACTAGTGAGGGTAAATCTTCAGATACTAATACAAAAGCAAAAATTCAGCTAATTTCATCAAATTCCTCCCCAGGACAGACAATGATAACTGACACCGTGGCCAGCAGGAGGGCAGCTGGAGTTGCGCAGTCTGTAACAGTGCTGCAGACAAATGCATTGACTCCAGAACACATTTGTAGCTTCCTCTGTCTCCGGCACAAGAGACTTTTGTCTCTTCTTTTGCCTGAACAATACTAGGTACTCAGGATCACAAATTTTCTGGCCATGCCTTCTTCTCTTTTAACTACTTTGCTTTCAAAGTGATGATCTAACTAGATTACACATTTCCTGCCAGATTTGACTGTGGATAATGCATGGACACCATGTAAAATTTGAGGATCCTTTGGGGAAAACATAAAAAAAAAAGTTGGTCCACTTGTGCCAGAGCCAAGCCTTCTACTGTGTCTCAAAGTTGCACTTTCCTGCAACCTTGCCATGCTACGGGTTCTGTCAATCTATATATAGGTATGTAAAGCTCTATTTTAAATCAAATATCTGCACAACTTAGTTCACAGAGTCATGCTAATTAAACGGATCTTCTTGCTTATTTCTCATTTGAGCAATGGGTAATGATGACAGTAACAACAATTATAAACTAGAGAAGTAACTCACATGGACCAAACGTCTATTTTCGGCCCGTATTTCTTCCTTGCCAGAAGTTCAGGGGCTGCATATGCTGGGCTCCCACACTGGGTGCTGAATGGATCAGAATAACCCAAGATGCCTGCGCAGTTGCTCAGTCCAAAGTCTGTGAAAGGCATAGAGACACAGTTATGAAAGAGATAGATACAGTAAAAATATACTAAAACAGCCTGGGAAATAAAAGCACATTTTTTTTTGAAAGCTAAGCAATGAACTGCCTAAGAAAACACCATTCACATGAAAAAATGTATACAATTTGTGCTAAAGAAAAAGAGATTTTGACACGCAATAGAAAAGTCTTGGAACATGCATGATCATCAATTTCATCCACACAAAGCCACTGTACTTCACTTGGAACTGGATGGCAACAACTGGAGCTGAGCTTGTCCCATGCAGCACATGATGGGCATGGGGCAGAAAGTAGCCTCGGGCTGTCACGGGTTCCATACTGCTGCAGTATGTTGCTAAGAGGCCATGTGTTGCTTCTTTAACTTTTTGCTTTAAATGACTCAAAGGAGCCATCAGATTTAAGGCAAGGAGGTTGCTTTCTGTGACTACTGTGGTGATGCACAAATGCAAAGAGCTGCAGCCAGCATTTCAGTTCTGAAACAATACAGAGAGATCTTGAAGCAAGAAGGGGAATGTGTCGATTTGGCTCTCCCTCCCCTTCTTCTGTCTTGAATTATGGTATTTCTGGCCCCTGGGTGAATCTGATGTTCTTTGCTGGCAGCAATAGCAAGGGACTGGCAAAGGCTGGCACCATGAACTGATCAGGAACAAGACGCAGACTCTCTGCGCTGGAGGAGGCTGCAGTTTCACAAGTGCTCTCCGGCAACCCAAGCTCAGGCTGGCGCCAAGAAGGGTGTTCCCCCCATCTCCTTTGTCTGCTCCAGTGCTGGTATGGCTGCAGGGCGAGCTGCGTTTAAGAAAGGATCTTAAAAATCCTGTGGAACTGGCCTGCAGCTCGGTCACAGCAGCGGCAGAAGAGACTGCGGGCAACACGCAGTCAGGGCGTGCAGGCCCACCCCGTCTAGTGGCAACCCATGCTTGACTTGGTAGAAAGTAATTATGAAACCACAGCCTTGGGGATGACAAGGGAAGGCGAGGAGAGGGGGCAAGGGGTCTTGAAAGAGGGCAAACAACTTGACATGATAAAGGAGAAGAAGCAAAGCAAACTCGCAAGGAGGAGGATGATGCGGGCAAAGCTGGCAGGCTGGGAAATGTGCCTTTGCAGCAGGGCAACATATACAGGAGCAGAGGACCTAGAGAGGTCACAATCAAATATGTTCACATTTATTAATAGCTTGCTATTGATGACAGCTGCAATAAAAATACCAACATCTGTTTATCTCCTTACTCACCCAGTCTTAAAAATTCCCTGAATGTAGGTGTGTTTCAAATGAAAATTGTCTTACACATAAACAAGGCAGTCTGGAGAAGCAGACTGCTGAATCCCGCTCCTGTCATCCACACATCTCTCAAAACAGCAGCCTTCTGTGTGTGACCCACCTGCCTGGCTGGGCTAGAAGCATTGCATCTTGCAGGCCAAACATTAGAGCCAACTGCTGAGCCCATGCCTCCTTCCAGAGTCACTAATTAGGATTTCTCTCCCTTATCTGCTTACATCTTTGCATGAGACTTGAAGTAATGGCCTGTCCTTTAGGACTCATCTCATGCCAAACGTGGCTGAAATCAAACATGAGTCTTGAAAGTATCAAAAGCACCCAGCCAAGGCATTCAGATATGCCTTGTTCCCTCATGAAACTGGGCTAAAAACGAATAAGGCTTAAAAAAAAAAGTATAAAATGACTATGTGGGTGTCCAAATGACTGCAGAGTGCTTTCCACTGGACTGGCTGCCTCTCTGAGAGGGAGGGAAGTGCAGCAGCACCATGTTTAAACAGCCAAAGAGGCTCAGAGGGGTTTGCTGGAGAGTACTGTAAAGAATGAAGGGAGGATCAAGTCAATTTCCTTGCCTCTGATGGAAAACAATTGTCTCTGTACACTGCTTAAACATCTCTGCTAGCTATGCATTATCCCTGGGGATTATATAAATACTTCTGAGGATCCACTTTATTTATTTATTAGCAATGGCCTGAGAAAGGTTATGCCAGCTGTTACGTCCATTTAAATACACTCCTACAAACAATACCTCTACATGGTCTTTACCCTACTGTGACATACCACCCCAAAATTACTTGAAGGTAATACAATGCTTTACAAGGTATATAATGGCTATATACTGACCTGGTGTAAACCAGCATCTGTTTATCATTACCAATGGAGGTATCCTCCAGTGAAAGTTTTCACTCTCCTACTTGCTTAAACTGTGAACATCTCATTGACTTTTTCTCAGCTCATTCACTAAAACTAGGCTGGTATACTGTCATTCCCCCCCCNATGTGTGCAAACACATGCAGACTGGAGACAGGGATTTTATTGTAAAAGAAATTGGAATATTGTTATAAATACCATGGCAGCACAACATGACCACAGGGTGATTTGTATTAAAGATGCACTTTTAATCCTGGTAAGAATGGTATTACTACTAGCACTGATAATTTTACTGCCACTCCTGTCTCTGTTTCGGGCTTTTTTCAATAAGCCTAGCTAATTACAGAATTCAGATCAAAGGGCATACTTGGTTTTCCAGAGTAAATATTATGACATGGAAGCTCCACCACCCCCTCTCTTCATACTATCGAAGTATCGCATTGCACTGCTACTTCTCAACGCCTCCAGGAAATCAACATCAAGCTATGGATACATGGCTATCTCTGAAGCTGTGACAGTTGGAATATGGAAACAGTTATTTAATAACACAAGCCTTCCTACAAAGCAAGAGCTCGTGGACAAGTTTGACCTTTGTGTATGCCAGCAGAGCTCCACAGATCCCAGCAGAGCTACCTACAGGGCACCGTAGGTCCTTGAGCTGAGTGCCCAAGGACTTTGCATGGTCTGTGAGAGGAATTTAGTGGCACCTTTATCAGACATCTACCAGCACAGGCTGGTAGGTAAAGAGACGTGAATTACTTCCAGCATTTCCACTCATGATGTTCCCAAGTTTGAGACTTACCAGGCAGCTAAGAATAAGTGCACTTAGCACAGCAAATGGAATTTTTCTAATAATACCACCTAAGAGCATATCCTACACCACCTTATCATGTAACTAAAAAAAGTAACACAAGCAAAGTGTCATTAAGCAGCTGGGTGAAGAAGGAGATTCAAGGGATTCAGTTCTCACTGAAATGCATGAACAAATAGGGACTTTCAATGTCACATCACGTTACATTTTTCATCTTCCATTCATCTTTTATTTTCCCTTTATGTTTTTTTTTTTTAATTATTATTTCATTGCCATTAGAAGAGCAACATTTTTAAATACTACACTGTCTGCTACTGCACAAGACATGGAGACTAAACTCGTACCCCAAAGCCCTTAATGTGAGCTGGTTTTGTAGCTCAAAGTCTCTTCTTGAAATCATGAAAAGCAGTACATAATTCCTCAAAACATACTCTTCACTAGTGAAGAACATTCCTGAGAAGCACTACGTGATGACACAACTGATTCATCGTATTTCTAGAAAGACAGACTACATAAAATATTTTACTAAATGTGGAATGGTCTCAGTAAGGGAGCAGGCATGGAGGAAGAAGAGAAGTCAATTATCAGGCATATTCCACCAGCCACAGACAGGTGCTGGGACATTTCCCTTGCATGAGCTGCGCAGAAGCAGGATATGGTACAGCCAGCTTGTGTGAAACACATGAAAACAAATCCTAACTGTTTGGGGTTGTTTAATCAAATAGTGGCTTCTCTGAAATATTAGATCAGAGATATTCCTTTGGGAATGGGAGGAGAAGAAACAATGGACTTCAGCTGATTGTTGATAAAATGCAAGTGTTTGAGTCGACTGTGATTTTAAATCTGTTTTCACTTACAGCGAACTTATTACTCGTAAAGCAACCTTTATTTTTCTATAACATTCCCAGCTGGACAGTGGGATTTAATTGCTTTGTTTTATAATACATACTGTGTACAATCTGCCTTGCTTAAAAACATCAGGCTGCAGTCCTGAGGACAACTTCTCTCAATGCTAGCTAGGCTACAGAAGATCTAACTGTCTCTTTCTCTATGCATCCCACACCACCCACTGTGATCAGACCTTTCTATGCAACCAAAACTACAGGAACAGCTCTGCAGTTATTTTTTGGCATATAAGTTTTAATTGTACACATATCATCTGATTAGGTTTGGTTTTGGAGGATGTCAAGTTCACACACTGTTGTGTAATCAAATGTTCAATAACAGAAAAGTTACAGAAATTCTTTAAATCTATCCGATGTTCATATAGCACTGTTGCAAACCATCTGGTCTCACTTATCTGCTAAATCAAGATAATGGGTGGTATCCATCATTACTGATGAATGATTCATGGCAACATATCAGTATCCTCTTGACCCGTAACTGAGGTAATGCAGCATTCTCTTTCGCTATTATTTTTCCAGAGACATTTGATTCATTACAGAGCAATGATTAAAAGTTGTGCTAATTTTTCTAGTGGCTGAATTCCCTAAGCAATTTTTGAGTATTTCAGATTTAACTAATCACCCTCTTCTTGTTTGTTTGGAGATGTATGCGCTTTACACATTACTGTCATTGTCCATTTGACCTGAATGTTAAGTGGTTTTCATCCCTTTTCAGATGACGAAACTTTTTGAAGAAAGAAAGTCAGTCAAGTGTTTTAAGTCCGCAGCCACAGACAATGCTACTGGCAAAAGTGTAGGCATGGAAATAAATATAAATGTGTATTATTACTTTTTAATGAAGGGCATATTTTCTTTTCAGTGCACACATTAACATTAATGAGAGTTATGCAAAGGCAGCGAGAGGCCATACTCACAGACGATTAACCTAAAATGTCTGCACAACTTGGATGAATGGAGCACTGCATACAACTGATACTCAAATACAACCAAGTCTCTATTGTTGGTCTTTTTTTTTTTTTTTTTAATCTTTTCAACAGCCCTCTAAAACAATTTCTTATTGCGTTCTGGAATCAAATGTAACAAATGTAAATAGAGGACCAAGTTTTTCCAGCTGCTAAAAATGTGTGCAACTCCCACTGACTTCAGCGGAAGCATATGCATATGGGGGCAGAATCCAACCTTCAGTAAATACAAAATTATCAAGATAATAAAATAAATGACTTCTGTGGTGTCAATTCTTCAATGCTTTCAAAGTTTCTGATTTAAATAGGAAAGTCACTGGTTAGAAGATGAAGGATTATGCCCATACCCAGTTATAGCTGAAATAACTGGAACATTTTTTCACAAGATGCTGTCAGGAACAGCTTGATTGCTATCTATACTCTCCCAGCTCCTCTTTGCAGCAACATTAGCAGTTGTCACATGGAGGGTTATGAAGTCTCAAAAATTCTCTTTATAAAACTACCAATTTTAATTACTGGAATTGACAAACTATGTTCATACCAATAAGCTTGATATTGTTGTCTTCATCTAGCAACAGATTCTCTATCTTCAAGTCTCTGAAAGAAATAAAATAGTTTGAGTGAGCCTCTGAAAAAACAAAGCAACTTCCCACCACTTTCATCAGTTTATTTACAAGATTCATATGTAATAACTGGTATTATGAAACCAGCACACACAGTTCCACATTTAAAGCAGAAAGCCCCAAGCATTGTGTTCTATCCATAATTACCAGTGCTTTCACACACAGGTTCACCCCAATTCTTCAGGCACAAAAAGAATGTACAAACATTTGTCAGTATATCCTGTAATTAATCAGATTATTTGAATTTCTTATGTACTTCATCAAGTCTGCAGACTGATTGCATGGCCATCGTCCATGGAAATATTTCAAATATGTTTTGAAATTGGAGGTCATTTTCTCGTTACTCCTTATAACCAAAGCCTCTTCAGTAAACTGTCTTGTGCAGATATCTGAGGAGTCAAAAGTCTTCTCTCTGCTATTGTCTACAATTCTGGGCATTGGAATTAGCCTTCCCATGGAGATGAGACATGCAAACTCTTTACAGAGGTGGTCAGCATTAGTATTCTAGCATACGGAAGAAATGCAGTACAAGGAAGAGGTTTTTCACAATCACGGTTGCGAGACACCGGAACAAGTTGCCCAGAGATGTTGTGCATGCCCCATTAGTGAAAGTGTACAAAGTTAGGTTGGACAGGGCTTTGAGCAACCTGATCTAATGCAAGGTGTGCCTGCCCACAGCGGGGGGGCTGGAACCAGGTGATTCTTAAGATTGCTTCCAAACCATTCAGTGATTCTCACGGGCTACAGCTGAAAACTGAGGCTGAGGGATTGAAATGATTTGCCCAATGCCATCCAGTAAGCTAATAAGAAAGTTGAGAGAAGAAGACACACGAGTTTTCTGAGTGCCTCCTCAGTGCTTTCTCCACCGTCCCATTCTGCCTGACCTTCACAGAACCACTTCGCACGCCAGGCCCTGCATGCATTTTGGGGGAGGGAGGATAAAATGAAAGCAGCCTTTTTCTACAAGACCATTGACCCTTCTGCTGACATGTACTGGTGAACACTTACTTCACTTCACACGTGTTCTTCATCATTTAAGAATGCGGTTGTGCTTTCCTAAATTGCTTTCTTTGTACGAAAAGAAATCCCAGTGATTATTCCCCACCTCTCAAAAAAAAAAAAAACCACCCTCAAACTGCTTAAATACAGTATAAGCATTAATTATAACATGAAAAATCATTTAGGTTGCTACACAACCAGTCCATGACTTCTAGCAGTTGGTTGTGTCATTATATACAAGAATTTTTCTGCAACCCAGACACAAAATATTTCTAACTATTAGCATGCTGGGATATCAATAGCTCAGACTGGCAGTGATATTTCTCCCAGTACACTCCAGAAGAAACTGGATAATAAAGCCATCAGCTATAATTATGGGAAGTCAGTGACATCCACCGTATTTTGCCTTTGCAAGGTAAAGGGAGTAACGAAGAATGCCTCTATTGCAGATGAAGACAAAATGCTTAATAAAATGAGACAAGTAAACCAGCCACACCAAACAAAGGACTTTCACAGTAAAGAATCTGGGAAAGAAAGAAAAATACCTGTGACCAACTCCAAGCCTTCTTTTAAATGTTCCTCTCAATTTTATGCCCATGCTATGTTTCAAGTAAATCTACGGAAGAGTAGTGTTTGCACACAGGATGACACTCACTTCATCAATATGGTCACAAGGACCTCCCCGCAATGGAACAAATGTTTCCATACCCTAGTTAGCCCTTCTTGCAGATTTTCCTTACTTCATGTAGGAAAAGAAATAGAGCAAATAGTACATATATTTATCACAGAAGACTATTTTGCAAATCTCAGTTATTCAGTGACATTCCTCTTTGCAGAAAACTCCATGCATCACAACACACTACAGACCCACCTCTCTGCCTCCTCCAAAGGGAGCTTCTGCCATACAGCAGCCAGCACAGCTGAGAAATGGCTTGGTGCAAGAGTGATGTGCCTTGCCAGAAAGATCCAGATCGACCCACCTCTGCTTCCCCCCACTGCCAAAAAAGGGCTTACTTCTTCACGCGTCACACCTGTATTGCTTGCAGATGGAGATTTTTCCACAGACAGCGTGATTAACCTCTAGAAAGATATTGGGGCAGGGTATTTAACAGGAGAGAGTGACAAAAGACAGCATGGGAAAGAAAAAAAGACTTGAAAAAATCAACAGAAGCAAATGGGGCTTAGAGTCATACACTGAAACACGCAGTACAATCTCTCAATGCACGAAGCAAGGCAATTGGGAAGTTCTGAGTGATTAAACATTACCTAAGTAGAGGTAAGATTCTAAAAGTGAAGGAAAGAGGATGGAAAGATGAAAGCTGTAAGCTGAGGTGAAAAGACATGCAGGCAATTAGAATGTAAGCTGAGGTGAAAAGACATACAGGCAATTAGAATAACAAACGAGTGACAGAAGAGCCAAAAATAAACACAAGGTATTTAAACGTATTCAAGGTTAAAAAAGTAAAACTGAAGATAAATATTACGGGGAAACTTAAAGCTATCAGAGAAAAAAAAAATTAAATATAGCCTTGGTATTAAGAGCAATCAGACGTGGTTAATTAAAGCCATTCACCCACTTGTCTGTTCTCAGCAGACCTGCCAGTAAGCAGCAGCTGATCTAACTGCTGATGTGCACCACACTGCTGTCAGTCCATGTCAGCATGAAAGCCCTTTTTTTGGTGTGATGCTGGGAACTACAACAAGGTATCTTCCCTCCTTGGTACAAACTAATGAGAAGATTCCATGTGAACCAGTCTCAGAAACACAACACAAAAGCTGCACAAAACCAGATCAAGGGAAGTCCGACTAGACCACGGGTGGAGAACCACCACGCTACATGGACATGGACTCTCCAGTGGGCACAAGGCAGGGCCACCCGGCAGCCCGATCCCACTGAGCTGTCTGTCAGCAGAGCACGTAGAGGACCGGTACCAATATACAACAGGAACCTGGCACCTGTGGCCAGGGCAGCAGAAGTGTAAATACAGCCTGCTGGTCCAGGCAGGGACCAGGCCAGCTGGGACAGTGGGGTTATTCTATGACTGCTTCAGGTGACTTCAACAATACACCAAGCTACCTGCTATTTCTTTTCAACAAAATGCGTAACACTACAATCTGGTTTTAAATCTGTTTTAAGCTCACCCTGTAGAGACAGGACTGGTTTCCCTGGTTCCTAAATGCTTTAGTATGACAGTTGTGTCTGGTTCCATCTTAAGTGTTTTTTTTTGTTTGTTTTACTATCATTACTATTATTTGCAGACAGCCTTATCTGAGTTGCTATTTTGTTTGAATGTTCACATTAATTCACTGCCATGGAAAAAATAGCAGCATTGCCTTCAAATGTTAGGGAACACTGAATTTCATGCAGCATATTAAACTTTTTAACAAACAAACAAAAGCAAACATGCCACCATATTTATTATTATTATTTTCCATGTATTTAAGGGCTGTACACTGCAAAGCAGAAAGCAAGTTACTTGCTATGACACACATAATGCTTGAAGTTCTTCTTGGAAGTCAATGGGAAGACCCAGAGCAACTGAGCATTAGGCATACATGCAGGTCCCTGCAGGCTCAGAAGCCCCCGTAATTTTGCAAGTGGCTTGCCCTTTTCAATCGGTTTGTGGAACTGGACACAGCTGCTTTGCGACTGGGAGGGCTGTGCAGCTGTGCAAGTAGCACAGTATGTGGGGCTGAGGTGGGCAGAAGACCCACAGCTGCTGGAGACCTTCAGTTTTCCTCCTTGAGAGTGGGACTTGCTTCATAGGACAGCTTGTTTGAGTGTCTTCTTTTGTTGATGGGACTGATTTTTCCCTGCTTTGCTTAGGGCTCCATGGACTGCTTTGGAAACCACTCCTCAGGCCAGCGGCTCCACTAAGCAACAGGAGGCTGCTGCATTGAGCAAGCTGCCTCAGGCTCGTGCCGCCAAAAAAAACACGCCTCAACTACCAACCCCACAAGCTCACTTTGTAGCCCCTGAAAGAGCTGGAAAGGGTGCAAAGACTTGGGTTCATCATCATCTTAACATGCATTTCAAAGGCACTGCTTTGTTATCTAAGTTTTATTTACTTCCTTTTACTTCTATCAGTCACAAAGTCACTCAATTCAATGCGGTTGTGTCTGTAAATGTGGAATTCAGTCCATTGTCTTTAGTAACACAATGTTTAGTTTGTTTACAGCAGAGCAGTCCAAGACAGAATGCCCAAAGGTAAATTTTGAAATATGACATAAAATAGAAAGATAAACCAGCTTTGCACTTCAAAAGGAGACTTTGTTCTTTAGTGCTGGATCTGTCATAAATACTGCATCAGCAGCCAGACTACTGGCACTTAAAACTAATAGGATGCAAGTTACCAAAGCCAACATGTCAAAGCAGCGGGTACCAAGGCAGGACTCCCGTCACACCCTGAGCAACTGCATCACAACACCACCTTACCCTTCTTGGTGTGCTAGGGAAAGGGCAGAAGGAGATGATGGAAAAATATATAAACTCTGCTCAAAACCTCAGGTATTTTCTTGTGTCTTTTAAACTCCTGCTCTGCTTTTAATTACAAAATGGCAGTGGAAGGTAAGAACATACTGCCACAAAGACTGAAAAAGGGGGAATACAGAAAGCTACCATTGCTACCAATACATTATTAAATTATTTTCTTTGACATCCTGACAGTAATTGCACTGAATGGGATTGAATTTTGTTAAAATTACTTTAAAAGGCTTGTTGAGAATTTCCTGTGGGTTGCAGTTGCAAGCACCAAGGCTTTCACTTTGTTTTCTCTGTTGTCCTTATGCTCCCAAGGGGCTTATTGTTCATCCTGCCTTTTGACAGCATGAAGGCCTGTGTAAACACCCTCTGAAAACAGAAAGCTTCACCAGATCCCGCCATTTGGGTTTGTTTTCTTCTGTCAAAGGGAAAGATAAATATTCCTACCTGATTCACAGCCGAGCTTGTTGCAAGTATATTTTTAGCAACCAACCGGCTCTTCTGATAAAAGGAATGAAACACAAATGATTACATTAAATTATATTTAGAATAGCAGCTTTTCTTTTTCTGGAAAGCTGTCAAAGAGTTCTGGAGATGAAATATTTATAATTTAAAACATGGTCAAACACATGTAATCTTTTTTTTTTTTTTTTTAAATTTATTTTTACCTCTCTAAATAAAATGAGGTTTCTTGAAGTTTTTTAGACTGTTCGTATGTCACGCCTCTTCCTAAAAGGCATTTCTTTTGAGTTCTGGGTCCCAGCTGTTGCCCAAAGATCAGCATGCTTTTCTGTCATGCCAAGTCTTGATTGTAAATCATGCAGCCAGCTGAGTAATATTCATCAAATACTGTAATCAAATTTCATGCACTTTATTTCTAGCTTTTTTTTCACCCTAAATTATAGAAGAAGGCAAGTAATCTAGATTACTCCCTGAATAATGCAGACAAGAATGCTGGTGACTTTTGTAATCAGAGTTTCAGAGAATACTTATCAATGCTCTGCCCGATTCAGTATGAATGATGGAAGTGTTTAGAGAGGCAAACAGCACACCACTTCCTGGCCTACAGCGCCGTGTTTTGTTTCACACACAGCGAACGCCCACGGTTACCACCACCTCAATGAAAGCGCTGTTATTTTTACCTGCCTTAAAAATAACAACAATAACAACAACAGAACACTGTCATTTCATCCAGGGTGAGCATGAATCAGAGTTCTGCATTATTTTTTCCCCTCTTCAGCTGAGTAGTCTGTTTTTAGAGCTGCCACAGTCAATAGCCCAAGAAGATGAAGGACAGCTCCTGCGGTGACTACCAGGCCTTCTCCCACTCTTGAATGCAGAGTGATGGGAGAAGAAATCTGGTTCGGGTTGCCCATGGCTTTTTGTGTCCATGAGGCTCTACATACCTTGTTTGCAGAGCGAGTGAAGATGCTGAACAGTTAAATCAGAGAAAATATTTTATCAGTGTAACCAGAATTGGACCCGCTCGTTATCCGAATGGGTAACGCAGGTCTGAATCCCCTCTGACCAGGAAGGGAACCGAAGCCAGTCCTGCCAGCCTCCCATAAGTGCATTGGACACTGATGCCATTAAGCAGAGGGCAGATTTTCCACTGAGAGGCTCTGCTGCTGGTGAACCCAATTCTGCTCCTAAAAGCTCAACATCCTCATCTGCTCCTGACAGGTTTTTCTCTGCCCATCTCAGAAAAGGCTGACCTTTTTCCTTCCTCCCAGCCTCCTCTCTGTATATACAGGATAGGAATTAATCCTTTCAAACACTAAGTAGACTTCTCCCTTTCCCATGCCCCAAACTGTGGGGTTAATAATTTAAAGAGGTCAGCAGTTCAGCTGCTGATAGAGAACCTGCAGACTAGATCTGGCTGCTGCTCAACTATTTATATTACAGTGGTACCAGAAGTTCAGCTCAAGATAAGACCTTAGCGCACGCCAGGTTATCTGTGCTCGTAGCACCAACCTCTAACGGACCACAGGGAACAAGACCAAAAAGTGGCTTTTGGGGCATCTGTCAGGCCAGATGCACTCGACAGCACAGCCCAGCAGCAGGCAGCCCAGCACACAGCTGGGCACTGCTGGACGAGCTGACCATGTGCTGCCTGCCGCCTGCACAGCAGCCATGTGGATGGGTGCCTGCAACAACCCCCATCTTCTACACTGTAGGCACAGCTCAGGAGACCAAGACCCAGATCTGCAAAAGCATCCAGGTGCCTAGCTCCTACTGCTGAGAGGACAGGGCCTACACAACTTGCTTGGTGTCATGCGGCAAGTGTGTGGGAGTTCAGACTTAACTCCAGTCAGCCCATATTTAGAAAGTGTGGTCTCCTTCTTAGACAGCATCCTATAAATACACCTAAGAACTGAATAAGAGACATACTGGGTCAGACCAAAGGTACACCCAGCCCACCATCCTCCTGTCGCCATAGCAGCCAAGAGCACGTAAGTGGAGAAAGAAACAGGGACAGGCAATCGTGTGATATCGCCACCTGTACTCTCCCAGCTTCTATCGGGTGCTGCTCATGGACTTCAGGCAGAGGTACTGTAAGGCTGTTCCTTATTCTGTAACCCTCAGCAGACTTCGATTAACTTGTACTGCTTCCCCTTGAGTCCAGGTAAACTTTTAAATCCTCCTGCAAGAAAAGCCACATCCTGCTTATACACAGATGAAAAGAAGGTGCTAAAGGAAGAAACATCACAGGGCATCAGTTCTGGGTTTCTCCTGAGAAGACACCGCACGATGAACTGAGCAGCTGCATACACTGGATTGCACTCCCCCTTCCCCAGAGTTGTGAGGTCCCATTGGGGCAATGCGATTAGTGGAAAGAGCAGAGAAGCACAGACAAGGGGCTTTTGTGGTCTGGACCAGGCTTCATCCCAGCTGGGTCACTGACAGACTTTGGGCAAATCAGTTCATCTCTCTACACTGCTGCATTTCCAAAACAGCAGATATTACCTCCTCAAAGACATGGTGCGACTGTTCATTAGTTAATGGCTAATTAGCTTCAAAGAGGCAAACAGTACTGCTGTGCTACAGGCCTATGCTTAAGGACATGGAGTCGATGCAGCTCCTGTGTGCTCACCTCAAGTTAATCATTTAGGTAAGTGCTTTCTGGAGGTACCTTTGTTGCCTAAAACATGAGCATCTAAACAATATCATAAAGACTAGCTGAAAAGCTGGCTGGAATAAGTTTTCAGAAGGGAGTCACCTTGCTACATAAATACATGCCTAGATACCACTTTTAGGTTCTAGGATAAATTTGTTCCAGAGAGGGTTTTAGGCTTACCTGTGAACCACTCCCGCCCGGTGAAGATGTTCTACGGCCAGAATAAGCTGCCTGATGTATTTGCGTGCTTCGTGCTCTTCAAGTCTTTTCTTCTCGTAGATCTTGTGCATCAGGTTGCCACCAGGGCACAGCTCCATGACCAGGTAGTAGCTGTTCTCAGTTTCCAGTATATCCAGCAGCTGGGCGATATTTGGGTGGCGGATCATCTGCTGGATCTGTCCTTCCCGTCGCAGATTCTTGGTGACATAGGTGTCTTTTTTGGCTCTTTTCTTGTCTATTACTTTCACTGCCACCTGGTAAAAAATGGAGGAGTGGTGGGTCATTAGCAATCGCACTGATGATTTACTGCTTTAACCCTGCACAAACGACCTCAAAAGTAAAAATAAATAGAAAATACAAGTATGTCATTCTCTACTGATACACCACAGTTTCAGGCACAGCTGCCCAGGTCAGAGAAACAGCTGCTTTGGCAATCCCAGCCTCCTCTGACAGTTCAGCTCTTTATCCCCTCGAGCGATGACAGACAAAAGTTATTGCAAGGAAAGCAGTAACAAAGGGCAGACGACAACCTCATTAACCATTCCCAAATACTCAGCACACGTAGTGCTGGACATTTAATTTCATTTGCTTTCTCAGAAAGGCTCCATGCTGTCATTTTTGGCTTTTCCTCACTTAGGCCATACAACTTGAGATGATATGCTTCCACGACAAGTTTCTTAAACCATAGCCAAGTGTTAGTTTTCACTTGACTGAAAAGAAAAAATACTAAAAAAAAAAAAATACTAAGAATACTAAGAAAAACAAAGTTATTTTGGTACCACTCTCCTGACACATTTCTTTTTCTCTTTTAAAGCACACATGAAAGACAATCCCCTTGTTACTTCTAGGACAGAGCAACTTTGCAGAATCCAAGAAGGCAAAACTTTTGTTTTTTAAAATGGAAATTCTAAACTGCACACTATTCAGAGCTATCCAAGTCTGCTGAAGCCCATCATGAAAGTATGTAATAAAGGTATTTGCTACCCCCCTATTCAAGTGCTTTCATTCCTCCTGCTGGTGCAGAACACCACATGAGAACAAAAGGATGAGACCGGCTAGGATATTGCTCTTTTCTATGCTTAAAGAATCTGATTCCATTCACTGTTTTAATGGAGACACTAAATAATTACAGTAGAAGTATCTGCCTTTGTCTGCCTCAAATTTGTAGATATTTATTTATTGAGATTTCTTATTTAGAGTGGGTGCTGCAGACTTCCAGGTCAGCTGTGCCAGACAGTGATTAAACAGCACATGCCAGCTGAGCAACAAAGGCACTGCTGAATCCTCCTCCCCTGCCCCTCGCTTCCTCAGAGCTCCGCAACAAAGGAAGTCCTTCAACGCATGCACCGAGCCCCAACAGCTCGCTGATCACTGCTGAAGTGACAGTTGTTTGTTTGTCAGGATGAAGGGAGGGAAACACAGTGCTTGACATTCCTGTGTGACGCTGAATTTTACACGAAACTGGTGGGAAAGGTTCTTACTTGCACAGGTACGGGTCCAACAAAAGGCACAAAAAATGCCACAGTTCCTCTGCCTTACCCGAGGGAGACACAAAGATGCTACACTCGCACCTCTGCTGCGTTGATTTGGCCTTGGAGGGCCTCCTGCATTACCTTACTCCTACAATGGGAAGGAATAATAACAAACATGGGGAGCATCTTGGAGTTTTACCAATCTGATGGCTAACTTTCAGCACCCAGACAATAGCCCAAGCCAAACAGGCTTCCCTCCACCTCCAGCCTGCACCGCATCCCTCCTCGCAGCAGACGAGCTACCCACTCACAGCACCCCGCTTCCAGCCACAGCCAACTACAGCGTTACAATCCACGGCACTGGGGGCTGCTGCTCCTCTGCAGCAGGGAAATGAAGCTACTTGGAACATACCTAGCCACCTTCTTCGCATGGGAAAGTGCCAAACACACATCAAGCACGTGGCAGCTCCCTGCTTGGCTAGCCTTTCTTTCTACAAGCAAAGGTTAAATTAGTGAATATTTTGTTTTTTTTTATTTAGAAGACAAAAGCAACAAAAAAATACGACAATAAGAATAGACCCAGACCATTTCACTCACTGCACCAACGTCAAGCTTTTATCAGCAGAGGAAGCAAAGAATAAATCTACAGGAGTCTGGGCTTAACAGTTTGCCTTAACAACCAGAAGTCAGCATCGCGCCATACGTTATTAGCTGGATCCATTCCTGCTGTTAAAAGATTATTCTAATGAAATACCCTTGATGAGAAGTCAAGACTCAACAGCACACGTGTGACAGCTGCCTGGGTGAAATGCAGAGAAGCATCAGAGCCATAAATGCCTGGAAGCTACATTCCTGACTAGTCACATTAAAGAGAGATCATTTTGTTGTAAGATAAGACAAGAGGCAAATCAGAGCTCTGCTTAACTATTTCTGAAAGCCTCAGGTGATTCACCAAGGAAACAGTCTTAAATTAGTAAGTTCTTCCATGTAATGAGATAAGACCAAGAACACAGAGGCTTGCACAGATTATTTGGACAGCAAACTACAGAAGTCATTCTGGTGAGGACAAACATTTGTGGGTAACAGAAACATGGTATACCAGTTTGTTTGCTGGCAGCACAACACAAACTCTGCAAAAGTTGAAAAAAATGCATACTGAAGGCTGATATTTTCCACAGCTGCAGGATACACAGCACGGATTATTAACAAAATGGAGCAGCAACCTGTTATCTGTACCAGGAAGTCATCCTGAATTCATTGACTAAAAAAAGCACATTACGAAACGCATGCATATCTCCTACGCAGGCTGAGCGTGGCTGTGGGGAACGAGCGCAAACACCTGAACCCAGGAGTGAGAGCCAGCTCCATGACTACTTGCCAACTTCTTCACTACCACAAAGAATTAGCTCTCTGTGCCTTAAGGACAATTTATCTCCTTGTTTTTGACAGATGCTTGGTCAGGCACCCCACCCATCCCAGCACAGCTGCTTTCAGGCCCATTCTTTATTTTGAGCTATCTTTTCCGTATCTTCAACATCCCTTGTATGGGGCCCCAGAGGTCTGCCAGAACAAAGGAAGCAATAAGAGTTTTGTTTCAGCAATGGCTTTGCATAAGGGAAAGAGAAGAGTGAAACACCTGTTAAAACTACGGGAGACTTGCATTTCCCACCAGACAGGGTGCCATCTTCTGTGCCATCTTACTTTGCTCCTGGGACAGTGTGAGCAAGACCTTGCCTCCTACTTCCATGCTGCACCCCAGGAAGAGCTCAGATGGATGCCCCTCTCTCCATCTCAGGGATGATTCAAAAGGTAAGATCTTTAAGGAAACATATATATATATATATATCTAAAGAAAAAATACGCAGTTGACCCCAACACATAAGCAGCCTATCAACTTTCATAGTGATACTCTCCATAACTGCTTCAAGCTTTCATTCCTCTCCCTCTCAGTTCACCTCAGGTCGTCTTCCTTGCTACTCCTTTCACGTATCTTCCTGCTCTCCTAGTCAATGCAATTTCCTTTGCACCACTCTTTTCACTTTCGCTTTCTCATAGGGTATCTGTTTTCCTAAATGAAATGTGTCCCATGGTACAAGAGTTCTGCAAAGGGGCCTGCACTGTCAGGCAGAGCTCTGGTCGTCGTTTTTTTTTTTGTTTGTTTGTTTGTTTTTTTCCTCTTTAGTTTTNTTGGTCCTTTCAATTTGGTCTCCTAGTCAAGAGTGGTCCTTTGCACCACTCTTTTCACTTTCGCTTTCTCATAGGGTANTATCAACTTTCATAGTGATACTCTCCATAACTGCTTCAAGCTTTCATTCCTCTCCCTCTCAGTTCACCTCAGGTCGTCTTCCTTGCTACTCCTTTCACGTATCTTCCTGCTCTCCTAGTCAATGCAATTTCCTTTGCACCACTCTTTTCACTTTCGCTTTCTCATAGGGTATCTGTTTTCCTAAATGAAATGTGTCCCATGGTACAAGAGTTCTGCAAAGGGGCCTGCACTGTCAGGCAGAGCTCTGGTCGTCGTTTTTTTTTTTGTTTGTTTGTTTGTTTTTTTCCTCTTTAGTTTTCTTGTATTTTCCTCCAATTTTCAATTCATTCTGAAGCACATAGTAGAAATCTAAGGATCAAACTATGTACTCAGTAACTCCAGGGCTGATGTGGCTCAATAGCCCTGACTTTGAGTTCACACAGAGTCACACTGGGGTAAGTGGAGATGGAACGTGCCCCGACGCATTTAATATGCACAGCCTTGTGCATGTGTGCATACACCTGAAAATTTCATCCATGCAGAAGGAAAAAGCATTCAGGATAGAAAAATACCGTAGATGTTACCTAACCATAAAACAAACACATTCAAGCTTTCATGACCTACTCTAGATACGACAATTATTCTGTTTTGCTCTCCCGAGTTTCATGTAGGGGCTCTTTGCATCATGCCTATCACCTGACTGGAACTCTTGGTCAATGTTGGCATAAAAAATAAATGATAAAGCAAGTAATTGTTCTGAATACGTAGCAACAGAGGCTCTTAAATTCAACACTTTGCTTTTGGCTAAATCTTTGCTGTGTAAATAAATAAATGGTTCAGGTTATGCTGTGAGATACGAAGATTAATAATATGCAATATTTTTGGTTCCAGAGTCCTAGAATTACTGCTGGAATGAATTACCTTCCTGAAGTTTATGGTGTGACACATCATATGAGCATCTGCTGCTTCTCTCAATCGCTGAGCTAAAATAATTCAGGCTAAAGTGTACTGGAAGGGAGCTGAGGGGAAGTGTAAACACCACTATTCTCCAAAGACAGTTGGAGGAGACAGCTGCAATGCTTGCAGAACCCAGCAACTAAAGCAACATCGCACGTGCCATCACCCAAACAAAAGCATACTTTTGACACGTGTGGGTGGAAGATTTTTGCCAGTCAGTGTTTTAGGAGGGTTTCTGAAGCTGCAGGAGAGAGGCAGGGGGTGGAGCTGGCAGGCACCAGACAGCACAAAAACAGTCACAGCAAGGCCCTGAGAACAAGCAGAAAGAGACAGTTTAAAGGACCAGATGTTGCCTGAAGAAATCTGGAAGCAAGGGCTTCAGGTGCTAGATGCCTGCTGCATCCAGAGAAAGCACGTTTCACATGTTCTTTGCAAACAGCCATACCTCAGCATAAGAACTTGCAACAAAGCACAGAAGGTGGTTCGGGGAAAGGGTCTGGGTTTTCCCATAACCCTAAGCGAGGACAAACAATGCCTTGGTTCCTCCTTGCCTTCCATCTTTGACTTCTGTGCCCCAAACACAAGGTGAGGAAAAACCTTATTATCAGAGGAACAACCTACCCCAATGCCAGACCCCTGCCCTCAGACCTGTAAATAGACAGACCTCACAAGACACCCCCCAAAAAGCTATCCATACCAGCACCCCGCTGCTGAGGCTAACTCTGCCTTAACTCCAGCACACACTGTCTTGGACTCAGCTGACTCAAAGCCCCAGAGTCCACACACAGAGCTGATTTTCAAATACATGCAAAATGGATAGAGGGCAACAGGGGTTTTGGTGGTTTTACAATGAAAACACCTCTCTCTCTACCTAGCTTTTCCCTGGAGAATCTCAGGTTTCATCCAGTTAAGACACATCATCATTCCACCTGAATAAAACCTAAATTAATAACCATATGACTGCCAGTGGCTTCAGTCACACAGTAAGCTAGCACTCGGAGAACCCAGCTCCAAAAGCAGCCTCGGGTTTCTTGCCTGCCAGATTGGTCGTCTTTGTGCAGGCTGTCTCTTGGCAGAAGGACGCGTCTCAGTGGAAGCAAGCTTTCCTGTTTGCCAGAAAACGGGTTTTCTCAATGACCTGTTTGCTGAGTCAAAGTCAAGAGGTCTTAACCAATACTCACGTCAGACACTTGCAATAACTAGAACAGTTTCATAGCAATGGCCCCAGCCTGGCAAAAAAAAATGTTATATAATATTTAACTTTACAGAGAACTGAAGACTGCACATGACCTTGCAAAATCAGCGTATGACATTTTGAGGACTCTTAAGGAGTTTTCCCAGTCGTCCAACTACTTGAATAGTTTCCCTCTGCAAATTCTCTTCTAACTTTAAATAAGAGGAAGCTGGCTCCTGCAGGTCTCTGCCAAAAGGAGCTCCAGCTGAACTGAGAGGAAGCTGGTTTGAATAAGAATCCAGCAGGCACTGTGGGATTTGGCCCGAAGACCAACACAACACAAGAGAAGAAACTCCAGCTATGGACTCTTGGAGGGACACCCCGCTCCCCTTCCTA
>VXAV01001757.1:75819-88089 GCA_013399715.1 Alectura lathami
CTCCTTCTGGCAGCTGTGCTGGAGGTGATGCCAAGGCAGGCAGCAGAGCCAGTTCTCAGCACTGGCCCAGTGCACCCTGACCATTCACGTGATGCACAGAGCTGCAGGTTACAGGGTGCAGCCGGGAGGATGTTCTGAGCCTCCTCCCTGAACCAAACCTCTGCTATCTGACTTAAGCTTAGCCAGGAGAACGAGACAAAGAGACAGGCCATGCAGATATTTTATACAGCCGCTGTTAGTGCAAGCTGATCTCAGTTCTCTTCTGAGGTGCCCCAGAGGACTCATGCAATGAATTCATTTTCTTTTCTTCCCTCCTTTTGGTGATAGCTGTCTGGCATCCCTCGTAGCTTGCTTTGTAGTTACCACTATTCACTGCAAAAATCTGAGCTTAGTTTGCAAAGCTGGCTGGTGATTTTGGGTGGCCAGTTCAACTCACATTAAACAGACCTAACTTTGAAGCCTGCCCAATTCTCAGTACATTCTTGAAAGCAATCCCTTTAAGAGTATCTCGGTTTGGGCAACCAACCAACCAGGCATATAAGAAGTTGCTTTTCATAACTGAGTCCAAGAATTAGAAAATGTCAACTTCTTTCACTGGGCAGTGTTCATTACTCTGCTGTACTATAAAATTTACTAAGCTTTAACAGCTAATGCAAAGAATATTTTCCTATATTGTAAGTTCCAATATCTTAAGAAATAGAGCATTATAAAAAAGAACGTCCAAGTAAATGCATACCAGCAATCATTGAACCGCACACTTTCAGAAAGGGCCACATGTATCCTGCTCAAGACAGGGAGAAATCAGAGCATTTCTACGACTGTCAGACATGGATGACACCAGGCGCAAACACAAACTAAACTTTCTCTGCGGGAGTAAACACCACTGACCAGTAAGAAGGGAGATGTGCCTGGTGCTGGACATTGGCCAAACTACCTTGCACCCCGTACCAGCCACGTCAGAGACATCTGCCCAAGGCGGCTCTGGGAGCAGTGTTGGCAGAGCTCCCCTGGCTGTCCTGCCTGGCTTCCCAGCTCCTTAACAAACATTTCCATCCTAGCTAGCAGCCTTCAAGAGCTGCTCTCAAACAGTGCAGACCACTTCTAAAACTATCACAAAAGATAACTACTTGTTAACCATTTTCTTCACAGTCTTGCCATTCACTTAAATGAAGTCAACAATCATCCAAACCTACAGCAATTCATAAAATTTGCCACAAAAATAACATCTATTCTATTTTCTAAGGATAGAAAACAACAGCTCTTCAACCACAGCCATCTGATACCTTTTACGCTTGCCTTGTATGCTTGCTACGAATGGAACAGGAGGAACAGAGACTGAGTTATACGTGCATGCATGTGCATGCGTACACACTGAAAAGACTTCTCAGTAGCTCTACAGTTAGAGATGCATTGAGATCTTATGTTAAACAAGGGGCAGCATCTCTGCACTTCACAGCGTTCCTGTTCAGCCTTTGATAACTTTTGTACTTGCTGTTTGTAGGACAGCTGAATTATATATTTTGTTTCTTTTATATTTCCTCTGGCATTAGTAAAATCAACAATTAAAAAAAATAGGGAGGAGTCACTTCTGTTAAAATATTCTCTTCTCTTCAGAGTCCCTGGCAGTGTAAGCCAAGAGTTATGGGTTTAGCAAGAGATAAAAACAGCTGCTGTAGTGTTAAGTACAGGATAAATGTCTTAGCATGCAGGGGACCACTCTCTGTGTTGGCAGACTAGACAGCCAGGAAAGCTTTAAAGCAGGCCCTAAAGAATAAACTTTTCTAAATAGGAAAGTAGCTCAGAGTATGCTCATTCATATACTTCAGACTGAAGGTAGCTTGAAGGAAAAGAATCAAGGCACCAGAAGATAAGGAGAAATCTTACCATTACCTACAATGCAAAGATGACAGTATCCAGCACGTGCAAAAGGATTCCGGAGTATGTTAGATAAGCAAGTGAACCCTCTTGATGTCACGGCTAACTTAAAAGTAATCCTTAAACAGCATAAGCAGGATGTATTTGTTAAAGTAAGAAAAGGTATTAATTACACCTGTACATGGCACTGGGGACTATTATTAGATTACTGCATTCAGTTCTGGTGCACGAACTTCAAGAATGTTCAAAGTTTGCAGCGTTCTTTCTGAAAAGAGCTTCAGGAGCAGTCTGAGGCCCAAGAACTGCTTGTCGTAGTAACAGACTGAAACTCAAATTTTTTAATTAAGAGAACATTAAGCAGTGACTTGATGATTTTCTGCAAGTACCTGCATGAGGAAAAGGCTGCTGATAACAGACAGCTCTTTAATAGAACAAAATTAACTTCCCAAAAGGTAAAGTTGGGCAAACTCAGTAACTGTAAACATGATCCATGTTTTTCAGTGCAGTGAAGCAGTGAAAGGAACATCTTATCTTACAGAGATGAAAGTAGGTTTTGAATTCCCCCCACACTCTCAGAACTATGCAATAGCTCAACAAAACATTGATGGAGATACTCCCAAAGAGAATACCAGCTCTCGTCTTACATAGGAAGCCAGGCTGGATGATTACCATGATGCCTTTAGGCATTAATGCCTGCACAGGTGAGAAGAATCTCTGTCCCAGCAGAGAGCTAGGCAAGATGCTCTGGGAGCCATTAGCAGTCACATCAAGGGATGCAAATGTTGAAAACTCCCTGACATCCTTGCTTGAGCTTCGCAGCACTGAAGGCACGAAGTGTCATGAGGAGTCATGCAAATATTGATGCTGCTACAGACAGTCCAACTCACCCACGCCTCTGCTGCATACTGCATGGAAATTAGTGTTTCCATTAGGAACTGGAGTTTTGATTTGTCAAGGCACTGGTGTTTGTCAGTGCACACTATAAGGCTGCTGCCACCATGCCATGTGCGAGGGCAGTCCGTATGAAGGCAGTATTGCAAGGCTGTGAGTGCAGACTGCTCAGAGCTTCCTCACGGTCTACCTTAGTCCCTTTCACACGGTTTGGCATTTCTGCAATTCTTCCTCCCTCTTCCTTCCCCGTCAGTCAGTCAGGAAGGAAACAGAGGTAACTGCTGATCTAACACACAACCAGTGCCTTGTTCGACATGGTCTGTTCCCACAGAGCAGCTCAGCTTCACTGGAGGAGAGCCATTCTCAGCCGTATTTCTCTTCAACATGCTTTTTACTTCATGTCGTATTTATGGGTAACTTCATGCCATACTTCACAGGGAATGACTGTTATCGTCTCCTAGGCCCAGCACAGGCACCTGGGAAGCAGGAGTCTGCACTGCTACAGACCGGCACATCTATGGGCAGAACACGTCACTCGTCCTGAGAGGGTCTCGGCTGGGGTCTATCTAGCCTGAGGCAGAAAGAAACCAATTCCAGCGACCTTTCGCTGCTCTCTTGGTCAGCTAATTAATGGAGTAGCAATAACGGCGTCCCCCCAGGGACAGGAGCACATTTTTACCTCCCTGGCCTCTAACAATATCTATACTAGTCAAGAGAGATTACACAGAGACTGATGGATGTGGTGGCGGCAGAAAGCCGGAGGCAAAGATAAATGAGGCTCTGCGATACTGAGGCTCCTCAAGAAATCCCTACAAGCTTGTCAAAACCAGCCTTCAGGCCTGGGCCATGTACTGAGAGGAGAAAGCGTGTATCTGAGTGCCTGCAACAGCTGGATTTGCCTAGCCATTGAAATGGAAAAATATTTGCTGAGTATCACTTTCCAAATATTAGCTATTTTGCAGAAGGGGTCTCTCTGACATGCTAAAACACCACCCATCACTCAATATGAGAACTCTTTTGAGCTCAAGGTATTAGCAGCAAGCAGGAAAGATGTTTTTCAGGTCCTGTCACACAAGTGCATGGGAGCCTGACATGCAGTCTCTGCAGCAGATAGAAAGCCTGTTAAGACGAGCAAGGTCCTTATTTTACACTGCCTGAAGCTGATGGCTACTTACAGCCATCATGGAGGCAAGCAGTGTGACAACTGCTGGGAAACAGGGGTCTTCTTCACCAGACGTGGCCCCAGTAAGCTGCCAGAACAACGGGAAGCAGATGGAGCTGAGGCACAGCAAGGCATGCTTTATGCCTTGGTCACAAATGAACTGTATCCTATCCAGCTGCTTCTGATAAACTACAACTTGGGTTTTTAATGCTGAAAACTTCTTCTGTCACAGTGAGATGGACAAGGATCTTGGATTACTTGTGGGGAAACAAAAGCAAAGATCTGATACCAAATAACATTCCTCCAACACCAACCCTTGTACGAGAAACCTTGTGGTTCATCTGCTTCCCACTTGCGTGATCATGGTACCATAGCATCTTCATGTTAAACAATCCCTGCCTTGCATCAGTGATCAAATCCAAAACTGGGCTTAGAGAAGACTGAGTGTCCCTAATTTTAATGTGCTTTAATACCAATATAGCTTTGGGGGGGGAGGAAAGCAAAAAAAAAAAAAAAAAAAAAANAAAATAGCTTGTGGGGGGGAGGAAAAAAAAAAAAAAAAAAAAAAAAGATGTCTGTTACATCAACAAGAGCCACTGCTTTTGAGGCTCAGGTATCATCCTTCTTCATAGTGATTTAAAATATTGGAGATAAAACATTTACAACTGTTGGGAGCCACAAGTTTTTTGACATATATATTATCTCCCTCAGCTCTGTGGACATTATTCACAGAAGATAAATTTATTCTCTGGAAAAAAAAAAAAAAAGTTTCCATGACAATCTTCTACAACAAGCAGAGAGCAAAAGAACTTCCTTATATATAACTTATCTTTTTTTAGTTGCCTTTTGTGGCAGCGATTTTCCCCCTAGCACTCACAGTATTCATCTTGCACCATGAACAAGAGCAGCTTCCTTGGGCCTAGTGCTAGAAGTGCTACACTTGCAGTCCAGCAGTGCAACATGGCAGCAAAGCATCCACGGAAAAGAACGCTTGGTCAGGGCAGCACCAGCCGTTCAGTTTCTGAAGGTGGTCTCCCTCAGGGACCATGTTAACTGCGCACCCGCTCCTTCCTGAAGTGGTCCTCCCCTCACAAGGAGGAGGTTGGACTCTGCTCCGATACCAAATGCAGGTTTGGCAGTGCTTCACCTTATCCACCTAGCAACAGGCACCTCTGCCCTAGCATGGGCCCCAGGGTCGTGCCTGTGGTTGCAGCTTCTTTTCTTCTCCAGTAGAAGCTACCAGAAAAGCCTTACTGGTCCTCTTCATCAGCACCAGCTCAATCAGCCCACCAAAAGCACTGGCACCACTAAGTTCATGCTCGAGACAGGCCAACAGACAACACATAAGGTAAGTATAGCAGAAAAGGTTTTGCAGAGCCTCAAAATCAAGAGGCATGATGTTTCTCCTCTTCAATTTTATCCAAAAATAGTAGCTAAGGCAATCTGGAAGGGAAGTAATGTGAAGTGGCACCACCTCCAGCAGAAGGTACCCGGGAAGGCCTGAAGTGATGCAGTAATGGATTGCTTTGGTTCAGCTGCATCCCGTGCAGCTAGGTTACTAGCAACCCAGGTAACTTCTGGCTGATATCCACATAACCACCGGTTATGGGCAGGTTTAGACCCTTCTCCAAGACCTTGAAGAGTAGCTTAATGAGCACACAACCTTTCAGCTCATGCGATTCCTTATAGAACACAACAGCTTGGTTTTTAGACAATTATTTCAGTTCAGTCACTAGAAGGGTCATCATGTCATCTTCTGACTGCTTTTCTTGTGAGGTTATATCCCTGGCAAGGGCAAGTGCCACTCGTTAATAACCTCCATTTTCCTGAGTGCAGGCTAACAAATAACTCACAAGGGCAGAGGGGCAAAGATGCCTAATGAGTTATGTCCAGTGGAAGGCATGAAGCTACGGTAGCAATCTCCAGCTCTTACTGTAAACAGAGATATGGCGAACTGCAAGATGTAGAAAGCAAGATGTGTTTTAATTACCAAGACACTTATAGGTAACACATGCCTGCAAAAACAGGCTCACGGCTTTACACATCATTAAATATCTTAAAAATACAAAACTCGCAAGAATACAAGGATCCAGATGTGAGTGCCACATAAGAACAACACCTGGTGTCAATTCAGCCTAAACACTCTGCTTCCCTCTCAATCCTGCCTATGCCACTAAAATTATAAAAGTCTATATGAAAAGCAGCACATTGCTGACATGCGCTCTTAGTAACATCCTTAAAACTGCTGAATGTAAACTTGAAAGCAGATTATCTCAAGAGGATAAGCAACTGCCACATGTGCATCAGTTCAGCTCAGTGCAGAACAAGTTGCAAGCTACAGCTGAAAAATATTAAAACAGTCTCCCTGGAAGACAGACTGCAGTCATGAACAGGCTCTCTCGCCTGTTCAAGCCTGTACCTGCTTACTTGAAGTGTGCAACACAGAAAAGAGTTAGAGGCAAGAGTGTAGCTTTATACCAAGTGCCTGTTGCAACTGGTTGTTCTCCAGATGAACAAAGTGTTAGCAGGTGCTCATACATGAGACTGAGCAGGTGACTGCACATCAGCAGCACGGTGATTATTCTGCCTTATTCTTGCATTCTTAAACGCTCCATAACATGCTTCGGGGAACTTTGTGCTGACAAAGCAAACCACTTTTCTGGTGCTGCTTCCAGCCAAGTCCTCACTCATGTCATTGCAACCATGACAGCACCCTTCAAATTATTCTTTGAAGTACCTTATGCTAACAAAGCATGCGTTTAGTGGCTTCAATACAGATTATGCATCTACATGCATACACAAAAGTCTCTGTGAAAAGAATAGTGTCAAAGCTGTGAAAGCAAACACTTAGAAGCAAAGAAATGTCAAAATTAAGACTGCAGAAACACCCTCATTTCACTTCCTCGGTGCCTGTAATTACCAGTGGCATCATAACACATCATCCAGGTGTAAGAGTTGGCACCTGTTAATAAAAATGAAGAGCACCCCCAAAGAAAGCCACCATGCAAATTTATGGTAAGCACTTTTTCTAAGCAAGCTTTTTTTGAATATAGATAAAAATTAAAGATACGTAGAGAAACAGCTAAGAAGAGAACTACTAATTCAATACTTAAAGTGAGAGCACAAACACATCAAGGAAGCTGATAAACAAGTACCACTGCTGGAGGAAAAACCTGCAACCATACAGCATTTGCAGGAGAAAAAAGGAAAGGGCTGAACTGAAAGACCAGTGACCACATCAGAAACTCAACTTTTGTTTACAATGAAGTAATATCCCACCTGCTTGGAAAGACAGTTTGAAAGTGACCCCCATGCACACACAGCCCCCAGAACTCAAATGAAAGGTCAAGATCGTAGAACGATGTGTGAGCATAAACCACGTTTCTCTGTTCCCCAGCCAGAATTACTGCTCAGGCAGCCCTGGCTCTTGGGATACAGACAAGGCTCACAACAGTGAATCCTGATGTTGAAGCCCCCTGTGGGAATCCCTCACCAGGTTTTGGTTTCCCAAGCGGAGAACAGCAATGTCGCTGGGGTGGCACAGTTACCGAGGGGAGTAAGGAGGGAAAATCTCATCTGCCAACGTGCCCAAAGGCCTTCGGCCACCAGGTGAAGCCTCCATTCCCCCAACTCCACGGTGGCAAACAGTGAATTTACTCAAGGCAAAGTTAACACTACAGCATGGGAAAATACATATGGCATTGTAACACCTGCTGTTATCTACCAGTCTTACTATTGTCCATCTTTCTGTGTGTCCACCTGCCTATATTCAGGTTGGTGAGTTTCCTAGCGGGAGCTGCTGGAAGACAGAAACTGTGCAAAACGCATCACTCCAGGCTTTGCTTCTGGTGGGGGGTCCATAAGCAACTCAACAACCACCCTGACACAAGCAGGGGAATAGAAATGGGATGTTGAGAGCAGGGTACAGCCTGTCCAACAGCTTTCCCAGCCACAGGAAGATATCTGGAGCCCCCAGCACAAAGATGCAGCTCCTCCAACCCCCACACCCATTGATGAGTGCTGCAGAAAGGGAGGGCAGAGGATGATGTTCAAACAGAAACATACCAGAATGCTCTGCATGCGTTTTGCAAAATTACATGCCACCACCATGCCGCCAGCAGGGGACAGAGCCTGCAGGACCGCTGCCCAGGTGCCTTTTGAGAACACCTCCCTTGTTCCCTCTCTGGGGCACAACGGGGGTTTCCAGCTCTCTGCAGGGCACTTACCCTGCCCACGCAGCCCACCACGGCACTTCCAGGAGTCTCAAATACAGCTTGTTAATTTAAAAAAAAAAAAAAAAAATTTAGCCTCTTTAATACAGAAATGCATTCTGAAAGCAAACCCTTTTGTGAAAAGGTCACTTTCAATATTAATTGCTTTACCTTCATAAAAGCCGGTAAACTGTATTTTTAGCAGCTGCTTCCCACTAAGTGGCATTGTTACAGAAAACCACTTGACTAACTGTAACTAAAAATGTACCTTTTTAGAGCTTAACAATAGCACCAAAGAAACCAATAAACACATTTTTCAATGGATGAGAAATCAAATGACTCAATTTGCCTCAATGTCTCTTTTTGCAGAGACAAAGATTGTACTTGAAAGTAGGTAAAAGCAATCTCAGGTCAAGTTTGTCTATGAAGACTTCAGCTCACACCGTTCTCTCCCCTCAACACACCCCCATCCCACGACGCTGCATGGAGTTATTGAGACATCTCACTGGGGTCCACAGCAGACAGCAATAAAGCATGATACTACCCCCGCTGCACTGATAGGAATGTAATTTCGTCTGTCTAGAACTACACAAAACATGATCTTGCAATGCCTGCTTGCGCTCGCTTTGTGCCGCCCAGTGACAGACCATGCTGAGCCTCAAGCACAAGGCTTGAAACAATCCAGGAGGCTCCCCAAGTCAGCTGGATAACAATACAGCCATCACAGCAGGGTTTCATAGCCACAATTTAAATCTAAATTGGCTTGCTCTTCAGAGAGAAACTGTTTCCTTAGGACTGGCAATAAAGACTGCCAGAGCTGATCTAACAAATCAGCCTTTTACCCAAAAATGTTAGATTACAGGCTGTGGTATTTTTATTCAAAAGCAATGGAAAGAATAATCTGTTCAACATTCTCCTATGCTCCGCTAAAATACACTTAATTGCATCAGGCATTACCAAACATTTTTCAAGCCCAGAAAATAATAACATGCCTGACATTCTGGTAACATAAACCCCGAGAAGCACTGCAAAAGATTTGATTTAAAATCCAGCGCTACAGTCATGCGTTGTTAAGGTTTAAAATCTCACCTTAGCTCACCCTCTCGTGCTCAGGCGCTGGTAAGAGCTGCTGGTTCCAGTCCCACACGCTGCACTCAAAACGCACAATCCATCCAGCTGCCCTTGGAGCAGCTGGTAAAGCAACTAGCATTTGGCCCACAGCATAGAGCATCTCGTGCTCTCTTGAAGACCTCTTTAGCTTCCAGCAATTTCAGGGTGAGGTAATGGCAGATTTTTGGCATTCTGTCTGCATTGCCTTGATTCTGTACAATGCATTGTGTCAATGTAATGGATCTGAGCCTAGCTGGGGACTCATTAATCCACAGATTTTATTTCTAAATACACAAATTTCTGAAACAATAATGCGCATTAACTCCTCCAGAGTCGCTAAAGTCTGCTGCAAATCAAAACCTTCTTGGGCACTCGCGCTGAAGTCAGATGTTCTGGTGGCTGTAACAGCTTGGACTGTGCCAAAACAGCTACCAGGCATTAGCAGTAAGACCCCTACTTCACACCATTACAGCAATTTTATTGAGATTTAGGCAGCGCTCTTGCTCGACAATGACTTTACAAGACAAAAATCAGATGTCAGTTATTTTTTTTCTCTCCAAATACATGCAGGCACTAATCCTGGAATAATAGGCTCATAAAGCATCAGCCTAGAAAAATGCAGCAACTACAGCGATCCAGCAAGCCGTTCGCAGGAGATGGCTTTGTTTCCACGTCTTGCTTCGCTGAACTCCACTTGCAAGCGCGTGAAGTACGCACTCCTGCAGATTAACTTTTCCTCCACAAATGAATGGACCCAAAGATTAGACCTGGCCAACCTCGGTCTCACTCTGCTGAACAAGGGGCAGTGCCACATGGTGGCATACCACTACAGCGTGATTCTTTCCCCAAACTCCGGATGAGTGCGGTGTCATTCCTGGGGGATGCTCACGGCTGGAGGTGGGCATGGAAAGATGGCCAAGGGCAACCATCACATACAGCTGCTAATGCATGTCCCAGGCAGCTTTGTTAGCAATAGCCTGACTCTTGTGACCCGACCTCAGGAGGTCTGTGCCCAGCGTCTTGTCGCCTGGGTTCTGACACTGTTGTACCGAGCGGTACGTAATTCTCCAGTGTTTGGCTCACTGCTCCCTGAGAGGCACAAATATAGCTTAATCAGTGGCCCTTCAGGTACCACAATGCTCTTGTGGAAGGACTTTGCCATGGTAATAAACTACTTCTCTTCTCATAGAGCCTCCTCCTGGAGTTGCCAATCCCGGCTCTCACGCTGCCTCTTTCCTTCCCTCCCCATTCAATTCACACACTTGCCAGCCTCAGCCCCCTCCCAAACACACTCCCAGAAAAAGGAGCCCAGGGAAGCAGATGTTTTTCTTCTCTTCCTCATGTTACAGCCAGAGCTCAGTCGCCTGTGGTGGGCTCAGTGTAGGCAGAGCCGCCAGCAGCTGTGAGGCAGATCCAGTCTGGGCACATCTCAGCCTCCTCCTCCTGGAGGCCACGCGAGAGCGTGGTGGAGGAACGTGCCCCCAAGAGCTGAGTGCCCACCATCTCCCTGTGCAGGGTGAGATCCTCATGTGGGGCCATGCGTGGGATGGAAAGCATTCCCCCTCCGGTCAGAGGGAGGAACCGCGCTGAGATAGGACCTCACCTGAAGAAAGTCATTAAGCACCCTTATCTCCATCCACTAACTCAGATTGCTTATCCATACATACCTGCAATTAAATAGGTGGATTTTCTGAGGGGATGGACCCTTAATTAGTAAATTTGAAACTATGCAACTGATCTTTCACCCACTGAAGCCGACAGTGAGAGCCTGCTTTGATCCCATGGCATAAGATCAGCTCGGACGGTGCTTAGAGACCACCATACCTGGCCTCAGGTAAGGACACCCAGGCTTGGCAGGAAGGAAGGCAGATTCTCCTGGAGCTTCTGCTTGTCACTTTGTCACAACATGTGTTATTCAAGACATTTGGGAAAAAAAAAAAAAGGCAGCGGGCCTAGGAACTGAGACAGAGGGGTGTGTGGTGGGGCTTTTTATTTTTGCCTCTTAACAGACTGAGATAAATGTAGCAATCCAAAAAAGTGGAGGTGGGAAGAACGTGTGTGTGCATGTGCCTTTTATCAACAGGAGCATCATTGGATGTATCTGTTACCAAGGAGAAGCACACGCTTGGTAACAGAAGAGAACAAAAAAAATTTTTTTTTTTTGCATTCCTATAGGATAATAATCCCTAACCTAATCATTTTTCTCACAATGAAATTCAGAGCCCTACTTTAAATTTCACTCCATGACAAACTTACTGAAACGAGAAAGAAAAACCAAGCCCAGAAGTGCAGGAATGCACACAACGAAGACGCAATCCTAACAATAGCGTATTTACAGTGCTGCTAGAGCTGGAGGAAATTCTGCTGCGCTCAGCCCCACCGGCCCAGGCAGCTCTCGGCAGCAGCGGGGTGTCCTGCGCTCGGCAGAGCTCCGTTAGCCACCCCGATGAAACAAGTCAGCTCCCACACGAGAGGGACAGCTCTGCAGTGAGGCCCTCTGGCTTGCTGTCCTGTGTCTACCGCCCAGCCAGGCTCCCGCTGCTCCTTATCACGTTGTGGCATACCCTGACTGATGGGTAGAAGACTCCACTACAGGGTTCCGGATAATGAACGAGAAGCAGAGCCCCTCAGTGGCCTTTCCTTACTAAAACACTGGAATAAAAAAAACACATCGAGGGCACGCTTTTTGCTACCAACAACTTCTGATCACCGAACCGTAACACTTCCCTCGCCAAAGACGCACGCCGCATCTCCGATTGTTCGGATGAGCAAGAAGTATCTGCATGCGAGATGTACCAGCCGGGCTGCACACCGTGCCTGGTCATCGCTGGGAGCGCTTTTATCGTGCCACCGCTCACGCACACACCAAAACCTTGCAGACGAGGGGGAAAGACGGGCCGCGGCAACCGGGGTATCTCAGGGGAGAGCAGGACACGCAGCCCCGGCGCAGGACCCTCCAGCCCCGCTTCCCTCTGGCGCCGGGACTCCCCCAGCCCCCGGGGCGCCACCGAGCGGCCGCCG
>VXAV01001757.1:88515-107765 GCA_013399715.1 Alectura lathami
GGCGGGGGGCCCGGGCTGCCGCCCCTCGATGGAGCCGGCGCCGCCTCCTCCCCTCCCCTCTCCTCCTCCTGCTGCCGCCGCCGCCGGGAGCGCGGGGACGCGCTGCGAGGGGGAGGAGGGGGGAAGGGGCGAGGGCTCAGCTCGAGCCCGCGGTAATTGAATCCAGCAGCCGGGCCTGACCCCGCCGGCCTTCCCCTCCTGCTGCGGGAGGGGCAGAAGCGGGTGTACTCAGAGCCCCAGGCGAGAGGGACGGGCACGGAGGGGGAGCGGGAATGGAGGCTGGAAGGAGCCAGTAGGTCCCCCCGGCTCGGGCTTGCTGGTGGTCAGCGACGCTCACACCCTGCGTACTGCAAGACCATCTCATAAAACCGCTAATTCATTGTAATGACCCGCAGCCCATAGAGATTTTAACCTAAATCCCATCTTTAAGGCGGTATCAAAAGTAATCAAGGACCCATTTTTATCCCTGAGCCTGCACAAGCCGTGTCAGCAGAACCTCCGTACAGATGCAGCTGCACCAGGCGGAAACCAAAGCTTTGCCGCTCTCGCACAGAGCGAGGCTGCTCTCCCGCTAGAGGGCTGACGGCGCACGCTGTGCCACCTCTTCATGAGCTCTTCTCTTCCTCGTTAAAAAACGTCACACCGATTTTACACCACGCTGCCGTCTATTAGCCCTCGCTGCTGTCTCGACGCCACACTTAACACTTCGCTGGGCCAGCTGCAGCCTTCCGGTGCCTTCCGCTGGAGGAGCCCAGCTGCATCGCTAATAGGATTTTGGCTGGCACAGGTGCTTATTAGCCATGTGCTGCTTTCACACCAGCTTTCACTGACATTTCTGTGCTGGTAAAACTTCCTAATTTAAGCCAGAGCTGAGAAACGTCACGATTTTACCCTCTCAGCTGCAATGAATGACAATCTGAAGCCCCTCCTGTGCAAGTCCAGCTGAACAAGAACACAGACAGGGCTGCCCTTAGGCAGTGGGGTAGAGAAGGAGTGGCAGACCCGTTCTGCACCTCTCTGCTGCTCCCACTATCCCACCTGAGCTCCCTGCATCTTTTACAAAAGCCTCCAACATGTATTCCCTATGGCTTCAGCAATGTGTTTCCACTGCTGGGATCCCCGCAGCCAGCCCCACACCACCACCACTGGAAGCAGTACCCAGCCAGGCAGCTTTCCAGTTGTGGAGAGGCTGCACTCTGTGATCATTTAAAGATAGGACTATGCAAAGAGGGTTTGCAACTACATTTGCTATATAGTAATGAACCTAGTACATGTTTTGGACAGACAGTGCAAGAATCCCTGATTGTATTCCCCATGTATACTGAACTGGAACAAGGCAACGGGGACCGTGGCTGCCCCAGAAGGTGCTGGAAGCCATGCCTGAGTGCAACTTACACCTGCTCACACACAGCACCACAGTGCAGAGGAAAGCTGTAGCCCTGCTGAAAAAGCAGCGGCGTGCCCTTGGTCAGGAGGAGCTGCAAGGTAAGGAAGGCACGAGCAGCAGGAGAAGGGCCTGAGGTTTAAATGGCACGCAGCAAGAGAGGCTCATGCTGCTGAGGCCTGGCCCCAGAGCTGCCACCCTGCCCCAGCCTCAGGATGCTCAGAAACGGACGCACAGTGCTGCTGGTGCTCCTCATGGCACAGGGGAGGTGGACTGGGACCGAGTGCCCTCAGGGCACCGTCACCTTGTCACCTGCTGCCCTGCTGGTGCCACCCTGGGTGGGCCTCACCCCTGTGGGACTCTGTGGGCAACAGCAGGGCCCTGTGCCTACCTGAAGTAATGCGCAGACAGACAGTTATGTGCCTTTGTTTAGGCTCATGGCTCCCACTCAGCTAACAGGAACATGGGTTTGGCCACCCTGAAGATTAAAACAGATGTTAACAGTGTGCTTTTTTCACTCAAACACCTGAAAATCACCCTCTTTTAAAAATAAAACTGGCAAGAAGTGGCCATTGCAGATGGCCTTTGGAGAGCTCTGAAGGAACCCAGTGAATACTTTTTTTTTTTTTTTTTAATTTGCTCAACTCAAGGACTTAATGAGTTGTCAGTGCCCTTTGAAAGAGGCGAGACCGCTCCCTGCTCATGACTTCTCTCCTGTCCAGCTGTGCCCATCAGGGTGCAGTCTGGATGGAAGCGGGATCAAAGACTGCATTCATTTCTGTCCAAGCTTTAATTTAAATTTAACTCCAGTGTGCTTTTTTTTTTGAGCTGAAGTCCTTCTAGGTAATGACATTTTCTGATTAACTGCAGAAATTACTAATGAATTAAAGGCAGTAGTCTGTCTTCAGGTTGCAAAAGCTGTAATAACAAGCTACTAAAAATAATTTAAAGCTTGATTTAAATCCGTGAAAGAAAAGAAATTCAGAGTCACCCTGGCAGTATTGTCCTTGGCTGTCGGCATCATTTGAAAATATTGTGGTAATGTGTGCTATCGGTGGGAGCTCTGCAGCTCCTCAGAAGGCTGAGGGCCCCTGTGCCCGATCCCCAGTGTTGGGGCTGCCTCCTCCATGGAGCCTAGCGCTGCTGCTGAGTTCCCATGCTCTGCTGCCGTGCAAGGGGAGGACGTGGTGCGGACAGGACTGGAAAATGCAGTCCAGTAACAGAACAGGGTCCTGCAAAGGGAACGGTTGTGAACCTGAAGGCCCATTGGCAAAAGGGCTCACCTCAGCTTGCGGTGCCTCCTCTGGAGCAGCTGCTGAAAGCAGCCTGCTGAACCCAAGCACAGGACTGTCGCTGGGGGTGCTTGAATTCTCCTTACACCTCACCTGCATGTGCGAGTCGTATTAATGGCTCTCACTCATCTTTCTGAAGAGATCTGAGGTCCTTCAGCAAAGGAATGAAGAAATCACAGCTCTTCTCAGCAGCACAGTGGAAAATCTACAAGCCGGTAAACTCACAAGTACACTGCACAAGAACGACACATAAATTTACCATCAACATTTACCACTGCCAGACCTCTGGAAGTCGGTGTTCAGCAGTTGACTTCAGCCAGATTGTGGGAGAAACACTGACCTAGGTTAAAAAAAACTTATGATGTTATTGCTTATTATCTCCTTGGTATTTCGTTCTGCTTTAAAATAGCATTTTAGGTTTTTATTTTTTTTATTTTTTATTTTTTTTAATTTTTTTTTGGACAGGTGTCTACATTTCCAATATTTGGGCTTCAGATATTACAGGAGTATTTATTTAAAACAGTTTATTTTACTATATTGTATTAATTCTTACTATATTTTTTGAAGAGTGAGTGTATTTGCATTTGTTCTTGAAGGATTCATGAGACGTTTTTTGCAGTGTTCAAATCCCAGGCCAAGTGCAGACTGACAAGGCCCTTATTCATGCACTGGCACCTCTACAGCAACAGATGATGTACCTGGTCCAGCAAGGGTGCCTGGCACACCTCAGGACACAGCTCTTCCAGTGTGACAGTGATGTCCAGGATCAGCGGATAACGTCATGACTTCTGTTCCTGTGGATGGATGCTGCTGATACCATTCAGCTGGTGTTCACTGTGGTATTGCTAAATCTGTGTGGTCTTGTAATCACAGAGAATGAATGTACTTCACCTTTCAACGGCAGCAGGAAGGGGCCTTTCACAGCTAAGCTTTCATAAGCTTAAAGCTTGTGTTTGAAAAATATTGAACAATGTCCTCAAAAATGTTCAGGAGTTGTATGCAATATGCAAAAGTGCCTGAGTACGTAAGCACTGAAAATACTTGCTGACTTTTACACAAATATGTTGGCAATGGGTTTATCTGACGCTGTCCCTCTGAGCACCAAAGACTCTAGCTTTTCCTATGCTCACACCAAAATCTTCAGCTTGCTGTCTGCCCTGCAGCATCTGTAATGTAGCTCTGTGCAGCTGATATAAAAGTCAGGAGTGTGTGATGACTCGGAGGTATCATAAAATAAATTGAATTTGATATTAAAGTAACCAGCAGGGGGTCACTGTCTTGATGTTGTTATTCTTTCTCATATTCCATTAATTAAGAAGTTCCATTTTTTTTAATTTAAATTAAACTGCCGTGAAGCACTTTTTGCAGTTCATGGTGTCAAAATTTAGCACCTTGAATTTGTTTCATTTCCATATGAGAGAACACGAGTATTGCAGAATTACGTCTATCTGAAGTACTTTGTATTTTCAAAAGCCTTTGGATATCAGTGATGGATGACATGTAAAGAATAAGGAAATCAGACTTCTGTAAATCTCTGGAATTAGTGTTTCTTTTCATACTGAACTTCTCCCTGAAGTTCACCATGGTAATTTTTACAATAATAGTTGAGAAAAAACATCTCACTCAAATACAGGAGTGTCAATACAGCAACCTGGACCACCACATGTATGTGAAATTTAAAAGCGTGGACAAATTCAGCTCAGGGGTCTTGCATTGCAATGCCCCCGAAGCCAAGGAGAGCCTGCAGAAAAAGGTACAAGGTATTACGAATGCTGTCAATGCCCATCCAGCAGTCCCGGGTCAGTCCATGGCCACATGTTGGTGTGCTGTTAATGTGCTCTGAGAGAGATTTAAACTGGTGATGAGAACGAGCACGCTTGTATTTGAAATAAGGCTTTAGATTTCAGTAGGTGCTGACACTAGTCCAAATTATCCTGTACGTGGTAAAGGCCACGCTAGGCAGTGTTCAGGGAAGTAACCTGCCACAACAGATATTTGGAATCAAGATGCCCTCAAGCCGCAAGGTTGTATCTCCTTTTTCTTGGCAACAAATCAGAAAATACGCCAGTACTGCACAGTGTAATTTGGGACCGGTAATTTTCCCATTGTTGCTGCAGGCTGAGCTCCACCTGCCCGTGTCTGCTGTGTGCTTGCACCTACAGTGATCACTGCTTTTGGGGTTGAAGCAAGTCAGCTATTTAAATGCTTGCAAGACTAGTTCCAAGCACCATGTTTACATCAGTGCTAAAATGTGAACAAACCAGTGACTCACTTCTGAACTAAGATTTCCATGTTTTGCGTAAGCCTGAAAGAATGCTTTTTGACTGAAGGAATTGTTAGAAAGCGGAGTTTTACTTTGGTAAAAGTACACATTACACTACCACAGAACTATTACGGACACGCACTCTATACGTATGGGCTGTGGGAGGGCAGCTGCTTAGGGACGGAATCTGAAGCGCTCGGCTCCAGCTGCGTCTGTGCTAGCCCTGCTTCGGTTCTGCTACAGGCTTTGCCTCTTTCCCTTGCCCACAGAGAAGGGCAGTGAGCTGTGTATACATAGCTAGGTGTGCACAGGGAGCAGCTGTGCTCTGCTCCTTCCTTTAAGGGAGGTACAGACTGCTGCAGCGAGCTAAACTAACGCCAGGATTTGATGTAGAGCAACTCTGCACTTCTCAGCTGTGGCACAAGCTTTCTCGGTTCCTTACAGATGCAGGTTCCCATAGGCTCAGGATGTATTATGCAGCCTGTGAACCATGCAAGACTTCATCTCTGAAAGGTAAAAAAGGAGTGACACGTCTCCCCGGTGGCACAGTGTGTCAAGAAAAAAAAAAAAAAAGTTCAGCCAGCCACCATTCTAACTGCTGGTCATGCCAACCCCATCAGAAACCTGCTACAAATACAAATCTTGTTAGCATAGTTAGTGGTGATTAGGATTTGGGAAACCTTACGTATCTAATCAGTTTAAAAACCTTGACCTGAATGCAGCAATGAAAATTCATCTTGGCGTTTTGAAGCTGAAAACATTACTTTCCCATGCGTCTTCCTTTGTATACAGAGAAACTTCCTGCATGATTATTGCAAATCTCACCTGCAAGTTAACTTGCTGCAGTCGTGCCATTCTATGTCACTTCTCTAACTCTTGAAATCACACCAAAAATTCAGAGCCAGGAGGCCCAATTGTGAAGTGAGCATTTTTTTAAAGGTGAGTCCTTTGACATACACTCAGGACTTGGCACAGTCCTGAAACATTTCCAAAGTGATATTAGCTTAGTAATAAATAAAGAAAATAATTAAACTGTGGATCCTGTTTGTGTGATTTTACCTAAATGGGACTCTTTTGGGACCCTTTCCTAATTTCTAGAAATTAGGAATTTCTAATTTCTAAAAATTCTCAATTAGCATAATAATTGGGATGGGTCTATTTTTAAACAAAGGGGTGCACAGTGCTCTGCAAACATGAAAATAAGTATGAGACCAGTTTCTGGTTTCTTTATTTATGAGATTCGTATTTTAATAGGACAGCTCATGAAAGTGAGAAGGAGAAAATCTGGCTTTTGTTCCTTGCTCTAGTGTTTTGCAAGCATTGAAAGGCTGCAGCAGGTGTGGAAGACAAGCAGTTGAAGCAGAAATAACATAAGGATACTGCACGGGAAACAAAAGGCCACACTGAGCATAGGTGAATTGAGGGGAACTGATTTTGTGTTCTGGTATTGAGTAGAAACAGGTGATTATGCAGAGTGAGAGGCTCTGCAAGAGCATTTAGGTTGGAACTGTGGTACTTGTGGCCTAGAGTACTTTCTAACAGGTTTTTGACATCTTCTGATTCCCCCCTGGTTTTATATCCATGTCAAAAATCGCCAGGAGTTAATCAGTACCTGTGTACCACCCTCCATTTATTCTACAGGTATTCCAGTCAACAGGCAACCCAGATGGATTCCAGGCTTGCAGTATTTTCCTTTGCGTGCTTAAGAGAAGGACTAGCTATATTGAACTCAAAAAAAGAGAGAAGAAACGCATTTCTTTGTTACCTTGACATTCTTTAAGATTTAGTGAGGGCCTTTTTAATGATTCAGTGTTGGTTTAATCCTGAGCATATAAGGTGTCTGTGGTTGTGGAAGCGGCTGTGATGTGCTTTCCCTGCAGGACCAAGGAAGAACGGCTGAGGAGAGTTCACGCTCTTGGTCACGCATAAAGAACCCCAGCAGCACAGGCAGCAAAAATCTGAGGCGGTCCTTTCCATAAATCTATTTACTATAAAATGCCTGTGAAGTAAAATTATTACGGTTAATTTCCCTGCAAACGTTAACTTTCAGACATGCATGCATACAGATTGTTTAAAAACAGACACAGCGTGCAGGCCACTGTTCTTCTCGCACAGACTCCCAGGGGACAAGTTAACCATCAGCCTCGCTGCCAGACCCTCAGGCACAGATCGGAGCAAACAGATGGGCCCTGCCTTGTGCCCCAAAGGTCAGCGGACCTCGGCTCTGCTAGGCCATTGGGAGAAGTAAATTCCTGAGCTGAGGATGTTTCACAAGGAAAGCAGAGCTTACGCTCTCCAGATGTGCTCGTTCAGGGTGTGCTGGCAGGAGTGCTCTGGCTGCTCTCAGCTGTCAAGATAGCGCTCGGAGGAGGAGAGAAGGAAATTCCTTGGGCAGCCCCAGTCCCAGCCGTGCCGTTTCGCTGGTCCGAAGGGGTCAGCAGATCCGCAGGCTCAGGGCTGGTGCAGGAAGCAATGCCTGGAAAGAAACATAGCATGCAGGCAGCCTTCACTTAATGAGAAATTCCTCTCCTGATACCATAGCTGAGACATTATATCCTGGTGTAATTCTTTTGTAACTTGTCTGCGTTTTAAGTTAGCTTTGTTCTGTTGGTTCTTCTTAGGAAAGCTTGGGGACTCTGTGCAAAGTCCTCCTTCCAGGGCTCATGCGTCCCACTCACGTCTCAGCCTGCAGCTGAAGCTCCACAGCGCACTGCATACTTGAAAGGGATGTTTGCTGCTGTTTATTTTCAGGTTATTGCTTTCCCCTTGCATGTTTTTCTCAGAAGTGCTATTACATTGTTTCAGGCAAAGAACACAAAAAGGGCAAGCTCTGGGGTAAGATCTCCAACACTCCCCTCCAAAGGACAAAAAGAGGTGCTGATGAACGAACTTTTCTCATCAAACTTTACTGCCCCGTCCCTCACAGGTGTCCAAAGTCATGAAACTGGGTTGAAAGTAAGTATTAGTTCTTTGTATTGTCCCCTCCTGCTTTCTGGCTTCTTAGGTTAGTGTTGCATTTAGCCTAGCTCTGAGCATATGTCCTGCCTCAACTATTTGTTTACCTAGGTAATCCACACTCATATGAACGCTCCTTTTAACAAAATCAGACCAGTTCTCATCAGAAAGTTTTACAAATTAGGTCCTAAATGTGTATGGAATGATCAAAATCATTTTCCATATAGAAAAAGTTTTTCTGCAGAGAGGTTCCAGTGAGCACATACTCGCAAGTGGCTCGGTGGAAAACTGGAAGCCAGTTCTTGCTGGGTCCCAGTAAAGCCCTTACATTTTTACACGCTGACTTTCTAGAGAAATGGAGGGAGAGAAAAAAAAAAAAAAAAAAAAAAAAGAGAAAGAGAGAGAGAGAGAGAGAGAAATAGCTGTGCGTTTGTACATTTCCGTGATTGCAGTATCACACAAAGATGTGTTTGAAAATGGTAGGATATCAGGTTGATTATTACAAAACCCAGTAGATTATTCACTTCTGCACCTGTTTCTCTAGCAAACATACTTTCTCCCTTAAATCTACACTCATTTATCCACCTGGCTGATGAACACTCAGTATCATGAAAGATTTGTCATGGAGGAGGAATTACGCATGAAAACTTTGTCTTTGATATCATTCAGATGTTGCTGCTCCCTGTTTGCTCTTAACTTGAATGAAACCAAAGGAGATAAGGTGACTCAGGCACTGGGTAGCTATTTCGGCCTATCAAAAAATAACATCTTAGTCCATTTAAAATGTGGGCCATAAATGCATCCACCAAGGAAAACCAAGTAGGAGTGAAGAAAAAAGTTGTTATCAGAATATCCTGCACTCATGTAACCCCATCTGGAAAACTGCATCTGGTTCTGATCTCCATAATTCAAGAGTCAGTGGGTAAACCGAAGAAAGTTCTGAAAAGAGCTATGAGAATGATTAAAGACCTAAATAACATACTTCACAGTGGAAGAACTCAGCCCTTTTAAGCCTAGCTAAGGGAGATGATGATTGCACATAGTCTCTGTTTCCAAGAGTTACAAACGCGCACTCACAGACAAAGCTATAATGAGATCCAGTGGTTAGGAGCTGAAGCTGGACAAATTCAAGCTATAAAGCAAGACACACATTTTTAAGAGCGAGGGTAATTAAGCACCACAGCAACCCAGTGAGGCGTTATGGCAAATTCTTCTTCTTCAGAATTGCTTAAATCAAAATCAGATGCTTTTTCTAAAAGACTTTCTGTTTCAAACAGGAAGAAGCCTGACGCTGTGTGTCAAACAGGAAGGAGGGCCAGAGCATCACAGTAGCCCATCTGGCATTACGAACCACAAACTGGAATTCTTCTTTTGCAATGAACAAGGTTCTCTGGGAAGAAGCGGGAGGAAGCTTTGCCATTGGAATTGGAAGTTATGTTGTTGGAAAAGTGACTGTGGAAAGGTGAGGCAAAGCATCACGTACAGGGAGAGATGCTGTCTTTCACTCAATTAACCAATGCAGTTTGTTCAGCTTTCACTAGCTTGCCTGGAGGTTTCTGCAGATATATGCATCCATCTAATAAAGTATTTTACCTCCTGAAAAGCCCAGCTTCACTTACCATGGAAAATGATTGAAGCACTAGTCACAAGACTGGCAGTAGGATATTCCAAGGGAGAGAGAAACAGACTTACAATGAAGATGGGAAGCATCTAATTAGACATAAGACACAGAAGGGACAAATAGGACAAAGCTGTGTTTATGTGAAAAGTGGCACATTTAAATACCTAGTGATTAGGGACACAGTCAAACTCCAATCAAAGTTGTTACTGAGCTCCTGAGCATGCATGGAATTTGGTGCAAAATGTTAGAAAAGTGACAATGGCTCATGTGCTTCATCTTCCTTTCAGTCAGGGATACCCATCTAACCTATGGAAAAGAAGAGCTCTAACCTCTGAAGACCTCGTGCTCCTCAACTTTTTACTTGCACGTATTTTGTATGGCATCAGGAGGAGCCTGGCAAATCAGCTGGAATATCTGCTCCCCCTCTCGGTCAGGGAAGTGACATCCCACAACTCCTTGGATGCAGTGACTTCTGTAGCACAAACCATCTGAGCATGGCAAAGTGTTAGCTGCATGTGCAGCAACGTGATAAATGATTTGCAAAAAGAGAACTACAGATGGCTAAGTATAACATAGAGCACATCCCATTTTTTCATGGCAGACCTTTCCCATACCTGCATTATACAGCGTGAAAATCCTAACCCTTCAGAACAGAAACCAGCACAGCTTAAAATTACTGCTACAGTAAGGGCTATCAGTAGCAAGCTTGATTTTGCAAGACCGTTCAGTTGTAGGATTGGGGCACCTTGAGCTGCTTTCTGTCCCTTAAAGGGATCCAAGATGGGGCAGGAAAACTGAGTGTTGAGTGCCCAGACATGCTTCTCACCATAAGCTTGTTTCTGATGCCAATACACCTGCAAGCCCCTTCTAGAAACAGTGTTTTACTGTGCCAGACAGTCAAAGTGAGCACAAAAACCCAATCAACTGATTGACAGACAGTGAAGATTATGCAGCAGGAAGACTATAATGAAATACCTAGTTATTAAGTGCACTGCAGCACTCTGAATCACTTACAGTTATGATATAATACACATGCTCCTTTTGTGGAGAGCCTGTTCACTAAAGTACAGTAATACAGGATAAGAAGTAAGGCAGGTGAGAAAATAGGTTTTCATCTTGAAATAAATAAAGTAGTTTTCTGCAGATCAAAGTCATGCACAAGTATGTTTAAAGCCTAATATTCAGAATGAGTCCATTCTTGCAAAAGTTTGTTTCTAGAAGCAACCCTACTGATATACCAGGATGATATTTATATACAAGGAGAGGGAGTTAAAGGTTTGGGCTTTCAACAGACGAGTTTTACCCAATCAGTCAAGCCTGGCTGCTCAAAAAAAAACCTCAACCAAACAAAAATGTGTACTAAAAGCATAATGACATGAGCTTCATTTTCTTAGTATTCTAAATAAAATGCTAACAAATGTCACGCTCATTCAGCGCTTAATGCGTGCATCTTCACTATAAATGCAAAATGTATTTCATTTCCAGTTGGTTGAATTCCAAATAGTGCTAATGCCATAAATACAGAATAGCTCTAAGAAGCTTTCCAAAATGTCAGAAGTAATTACTTCTCAAGTATGTCTCAAATACTACATTCACGTAAAATATCTAAGTAAAAATCTTATTTAGAATTACATGTATTCAACAGTAATACGTTTCTAACTATATCGTTACGCTCACGGCAAGATACATTACCTAGAATCCACTATAAACTTGCTTACATTTTTACAGCATATCTCATACTTGTAGATATAGACTAATTACAGGAAAACAGAATAAAGTAGTGAATATATCAGAAAACGTGTTTGCAATGTACATTTCTCATCACAGAGAAAGCCCAAGTCATGTAATCATTAGGAAAATGAAGCATGTGTGTGCATGCGTGAAGGAAAAGGACCACACTGATGAAGCCAGTGTGGCTGCAATTAGCTTATCAGTAGAGTCTTTGCAAAGATATTAAAGTTAAAAGACAGAAGTTATCAATTTATTCTGGTTAAATTTTAGGATAACATGTTTTACATATTATGCTCCTATTTATACACCCACTTACTGGTATGTCAATGGAAAGCAATGCAGTGATCTTGAATAAATTATTCACTTTATATAATGCATTAAGAATGTTCCTTAATTGAACCGCAGAGTACAAATGGCACCTCTGGAAGCACAAAGGATATCAGGAGCAGCTGTCTGAAACTATAGGAGCCTCAAGCCAGAGCTCACCTGAACACTCAGTTGAACACACAGGCTAAATGCTCTGCAGACCTGTGCAGTCACAGACTCACAGACCGACTTGTGTTGGAAGGGACCCCAAAGGCCCCCCAGCCCCAACCCCTGCCGTGGGCTGGCTGCCACCCACTGGATCAGGCTGCCCAGGGCCCATCCAACAGGGCCATGCTGGAAGGGAGCACAGTGGGCCCACGGGGCAGCCAGTGGTGCCCAGGAATGGCTTCCTTACAGGCCACAGAGCACTCTTCTGTTCCACAGACTGTGTTAACCCAAAGTTAATTTTGAGGTGGCCTTCCAGCTTCCAGTTGCATACAAACAGTTGTCGCACAGATCTTGGGCCACGCACATTTTCTATCCCTGAGTATTTTCAAGCTTTCGGTAAGTGAGGACAATCCCATGGTATTTATGTCCTACTCCTATCAGTACTCAGTTTTACACACTACTTCTCCATGCAAAACCACACACTGTAACTCACTTCAAGCAATCTCAGAGGCAAGACCTAGGTGAGGAGGAGGAGGCTGGCTGTGGATGGTCACATGACCAGCTTTGAATGGCACCAATTCCTGCATATTAGTATCACCCAAAGAAAGGGTCATGCAAATTGCTATTACTGTTCCATTGCCTAGCAACAGCAGAGCCAGAACAGAGAACAAAGTATTGCCAGACTACAGAGCTACAGCAAGCTCTGAGAAAGCAAAACATTACAAATGTATAATGAGTCTGCAGAGTAACAGGACAAAACAGAGAAATACTGCTCTTTTTAACAGGAAATGGAAAAACCCTGAAAAACCCAAGTGACTTCTTTTCTCTGAGATACAGAAAAGTTTGGGGTTCAAAAACATTGACTCTCCAGCAGTTTTGCCCCAGGTCACCCTACTGTCTTGTCTTCTCTGCTTTGGCTACCTATGTCATCTGCATTAAAGCTAAGAGTTGCCTGCCTCTCAGCTTTACAATCAGTGCTTCCATGGTGGATGCATATCCCTACAAACAGAAACCGCAGGAGTCTGGATGGCTCAAGGAAGAAGAAATTGACTGTTTAATCTTCACTTCCCAGATCACAGTTTTCTAACAAACCAGGCCTGTTCTGTTCATGTCACACTCAGGAATACCACTAGACTACCTAGGAGTGGTGCTGGTCAGCAGCTAGCAGACATCACTTCTCAGGACCTACTTGATGGTGCTTGTGCAATTAATACCCAAACACTGATCATGTTTGGGTAGGTCTTACCCTCAGAAGAGTCTAAATGGCTTGGGAAAAAAAAAAATCCTACCTTCCAAACTGCATGAACCTACACAAGGGGATATCTAACAAGGGTCCTTTTCCTGGATGTCTGTCTTGCCTCCCTGGGCACAGAAAGAGCACATCGCAAGGCCATCTGGAAGGAAGTTACACTGATACCAGTACAGTGCTTTTCTGCAGAAAAATAAAGGGCTTCTGCCTGCAGACCTGACTGACTAACACCCTGCATGAGTGCTAACTTGACATGCACACAACAGGATTTGTGTGTTCAAATTACAAGAATCTACATATGCTTTGTGGGAGGCTATGCAATTAGCTGAAAAATTCACCTCAACAGTATGTTGCTATTTGATAGACTTCATCTCAGTTAATGGGTTCAGCAGCTGTTTTTAGGCTACACTCAGTGAAATGTAAATACGTCTCATAACATACTAAGAAGAGTCAAATACATACTGATATGTACTGATGTTTCATATTTTCTTGTTTCGCAATGGAGCGTACAAAGTCTGGGGCTGTCAGAGTGAGTAATGAATTTACCCGAGAGGAACTGTCACCTATGTCTTATAAAAGGTGTGCCAGGGCCAAGGGGCTGAGCAGTAACATGAAGACTCTGTAGCATGGTTAGAAAAGCTGCCAGGTCTCCTGAATGCCAGAGAACTGTAACCTTCACTCCTACCTTGCACAAAACAAAGGCTGCTATAGCAGCCGCTTCTTGGTTGTACTTGAGTTTTTCAGAGTAGTGAGTCAAACCACACACCCATCACCTAACTTCTTTTTCTCTGTTTAAGTAGGGGAAGAGTCACACATGCAGAGTAACATTTATTTTAGCAGGGTTCTTTTTGATAACTCCGTATATTTGAAATTACTATTTCTACTTCGCCAAAAAACAGTGAGTTTTGCAAATGAAGTAACAGTTGAGCAGAACTATTCATGGTCACAAAAGGCACTGTATTACACATGCATTTAGTAGCAGGTACCCTAACACTGCCAAGTACTGCTTGAAGCTATGACCTGTGCAGTTGGACAGAGGAAAACAGCAGCAGAAAGCTTACATCTTGCTGCCAAGAAGTTACACCCATCCAGGCAAAGTACTGAGACCTGATTTCCACCATAAATGCAAGCATGCAGTCCAGATTACTATTGTGGCTCATTCCAGTTAAGTCCCTGCTTGGGACCATCAGCTAGCCAGGACTCCAGCACTTGCACCGCAGCCTCCCAGAGGCTGGTTTGGATGCAGCCAGCCAGCCCACCCATAGTGCTTCTCACAGTCCTTCCTCCTTTCTCAGCTCATGATCTTTTATCTCCTGCCAGCAGTCAAGTATTTGACATTGGCACACAGTCGACGGCAGACATATTTTTTCAACTGCTTTCCCTTTCCAGTCTGTTGATTGCAGTCTTCAAACTTCCTAAGGCCCAGGAGCCCTTTGAATTGCTTAGGGGCTTAAAGCTTGGATGTGGATCTTCAAAGATTGAGCTGGGGTTCCACGTGGCTTAAGTTGATCTTGAATCACAAACAACACCATCACAGCCAGGGAACGAACCATCTTCTGCAAGAATCTTTCTGCATGCGACATAGAAAATGAATGGGTTGGTAGTGGCCGTGGTACAATAAACATTTAAAATATGGGTCCTCCTGAGATCTTTAGCTATATTATGATTTTCCTACCACGAAATCATACCTGATGAAAACATAAATAAAATGTTTTTAAGTTGTTCACAATAATTCTTCTAACTTAACCAGCACCTATGGGCTGGGCAAGCTTGGAGGCAAATTGACACTGTCCATTACAATGCTTATTACTTTTACACAGAACAAAGCAAATGGTCTGAAAGTGAATTCTAAAAATAAATGAGTGATAAAATTGGTAGGGGGAAGAAGGCTGTGGGTAACAACAGGTGAAAGGGATAGAAGATCCTGAGGGCCTGTAAGCGTTGCTGTTGGTGTGAACTGACAACATCAGTGAGGCCTTGGCAGACCCTGATAAAAGGTCTCTTCAAAAAGCAGGGATATGGGGAGGCTGGATCACAACCCTGTGAGACTGCCATAGGCAGCAGTCCAGGGATTCCACTGCACCATGCAGAGCATGCCAAACAAACCACTCCAATTTTTTACTGATTTAGATGGGCCCCATGATCCTCACAAAAATATGCTGACGGCCTTGGGAAGCTGCCTAGATGGGTTACAACCATTTTATTTCCTCCCCCTGCTCTAGCTCATCTCCTACGTGCAAATTCAGTGCTCCAACCCTTCAAACTTGGCTACCCAGAAGAGCAGCATTGTTTTAACAGTCTAGTATAGAGCAATACCCCTGATGTTTGACAAAGTTGCATTGGGATAAGTATGTTCATGCTGGAGTGGCTCATCACAAACAGAGATGAGAAATCAGTTACACTGGAAAACTAGTGTTAGAAATACCTTAATCTGGAGAGGAAGAACAAGCAGAAATAGGAAAAAAAAAAATGTGATAACGCTATTCCAGGAGAAAATCATTCTTTAGACCAGGCCTTAACAAGCAGCACAAAAACTCAGCTAGAAGAGACAAAATGCTAGAAATTGTTTCCAGGCTGTTTTGAACACTCCTTAAACAACAACGGGAAGCAAGATTTGTTTGATGGTTGCTTTCTGAATTCAGTGGTAAATCAGATCCTTATTACTGAACAAGGAAATAAGAAGTTTCCTGGACTTTGTTCTTGACTTTGTTCTCGAATCTGTGCTCCTCATGTGCTACAAGATCAAAGTGATATTTTATCCTATGAGTTATCATTTGCCTAAGACAGTTACTGAAGAGAGTGAGCAACAATACTTGTCAGCATATTCGCCATGCAGGTAGCACACAGCGTTGTGACCACATACACAGATGTACGCTTCAGGCCTCAGTTCTTCACTCAGGTCTGTTGTGTAATCATTTATACTTGGATAAATGTCAACAGCACATCATACACAAGGTCAGAGATAAGGCCACACAGATGAAGTATCAAAATCTGTAACTTAAAGAAAAACCACCAACAAAAAAACCTCAAACCACAGACTTATGCTAAATGCATGACACAAAACAAAATTTAAGTGAAATCATGATAGATGCCTTCATCCCTTCTTAGTGTGTACATAAGTGCCATCTTCTGACCACAACAGGGACTGTAAGAGAAGTGGTAAAATAGATTATCGAATCATAGAATAGCCTGAGTTGGAAGGGACCCACAAGGACCATCGAGTCCAACCCCTGGCCCCACACAGCACCACCCACACCCTGTGTCTGAGAGCGGTGTCCAAGCGCTCCTTGAACTCTGTCAGCTTGGGGCCTTGCCTGCTGCCCTGGGGAGCCTGCTCCATGCCCACCACTCCCTGGTGCAGAACCTTTTCCTAACCCCCAGCCTGACCCTCCCTTGACACAGCTCCATGCCATTCCCTCGGGTCCTGTCGCTGTCCCCAGAGGGCAGAGCTCAGCGTCTGCCCCTCCTCTCCCCTGTGAGGGAGCTGTAGGCCGCCATGAGGCCTCCCCTCAGCCTCCTCTGCTCTGGGCTGAACAAACCAAGGGACCTCAGCTGCTCCTCATGTCTTGCCCTCCAGACCCTTTGCCATCTTCATAGTCCTCCTTCAGATGCTCTCTAATAGTTTTACATCCTTCTGATATTGTGGCACCCAAACCTGCCCCCGGTGCTTGAGGTGAGTTCGCACAGAGCACAGCAGAATGGGACAATCCCTTCCCTTGCCCAGTTGGCACTGCTGGGCCTGATGCACCCCAGGGCACAGTCAGGGCCAGGGCACACTGCTGACCCACGTTCAAGATGCTGCCAACCAGAATCCCCAGATCCCTTTCCATGGGGCTGCTCTCCACCCTCTCGTCCCCTAGTCTGTACATAGATCCAGGGTTGCCTCATCCCAGGTGCAGAATCTGGCACTTACTTTTTTTAAATTCCACATGGTTGGTGACCGCCCAGCCCTCTTGTTTGCCAAGGTCTCTTTGCAAGGCCCCTCTACCCTCAAGGGAGTCAATGGCTCCTCCCAACTTAGTGCTGTCCACAAACTTACCCAGTATACCTTCAATTTCTGCAGCCAAGTCATTTATAAAAACATTGAAGAGAACTGGCCCTAGAACAGAGCCCTGCAGAACCCCACCAGTGACTGGCCGCCAGCCTGATGTAACCCCTTTGGGCCCGACCCATCAGCCTGTTGTTTGCCCACCACATGATGTTTTTGTCTAGCTGTGTCCAGAAGGATACTGTGAGAAAAAGCATTGAGAGCTTTGCGGAAATCCAAAGAGATTACACCTATTGTCATCCCACGGTTAGCTATATGGGTAAATTTGTCATAAAACATTGTCCATTTAAGTAGGCTAAACAGGACTTTCCCCTTGTGAATCTGTGTTGGCTCTGACCAACTTCAGCATTGACTTCCCGGTATTTTTCAGTAACTCCAAAAATAATCTTCTCCATAATTTTGCCAGGCACCGAAGTGAGACTGACTCTGGTAGGGGTCTTGCAGGGTCTTTTCTTGCCCTTTTTGAATCAATGACCTGGAATAAAGCTTAAAGATAAAGAATTATTTTCTCTAAAGCTAGTAGCAGAGAAAGAACAAGCAGATATAGATTTAACGTGAAGAAATTCTATCTGGAAGTTCTCCCTAAAATTAGGAGCTGTCACGTCCTGAAGCATCCTTCCAAAGTTGGTAGAGTGGAGAAGGACAAAAGCAATGCTCTCCTTTTAGAAAGACTTTAATCAAATGTTATTTGCCTCGGTTTGGAACCCTACTGGAACCAAGCACTTGAATAAAGTGCATCTCAGCAACGTATCCATGCACCTCCAATTTATACAGAGAGGCTTATCTAATGTCAATTTTTCTAAACTTAGCCAAGAGTCATTGTCACTTGAAAACTCCTTTCTCCCCCCCAAGTATACACTTTCCTGATGTATAGACAAGACTAGTATATTGCACAATCTGTTTAAAAGTGATAAAAACTGATTTTGTTACATATTCCTCCTTAAATACTTCAGGATTACATCCCCAGAGTAAACACACTAACTGCTAGTGCTCAAAATTTTACTGCATCCCATAACACTCGACTGCCTTAAAATCCCATCTTCTGAAGCAGCAACTACATGATGATCTTAGACTTCAGTAAAATAAATAACTGAAATCAAATTCTCTCAACAGCGTCTGACAAACACCAAAAAAAAAAAAAAAGTCAAATGCCAAAGTTAGAAAGTAAATCACTGAAAAAAATATTTATATCGTTGTTGGCGATTATTAAGTCTCCTTCATTATGGGGAAACAAGAAAAGACTGAATGACTGTTTTTGGTGGTTGTTGGTTTTTAATATCTGATATAGATCATATAGATGATATCATACACAGGTTCAACAGGATGGGTTACTGCAAACACTACACACAAAGAAAAAGCACTCTAACATCCAACGTTCCCCTTTCTCCTCAGATAACATGGAGAGGGAAGAGGAGAGGACAGAAGAAACAAAAGGAGCAATACATTATTGTTCCTGTGTAGGCTGTTCGGCACACACTCTTTTGAGACCTAAAGCAAGCATAAGGGTTTTGTGATAATCACGAAGGACAAAGCCTCCAGTATTTCTGATCCACTGATACCAGCGGGAGATTATGAACTGAGGAAGAGATCTGAGTCCCACAGCAACATATCACTGAATCCTCTCAAGTCCCACTGAAACCTGTGGAACATCCATCTCAGTGGAATAACACAGAAGCACAGAGCTTAAGTAAGGACATCAGGGTTTGATCCTACAGAAAACTAATTTTGCTACATGCACATCAGTGCTAGAGAAGGTGAATATTCCTAGGGTTCCCTCCCAAGCCCAACACAGCTAGCTGAAAGCCAGTTTCACAAAGGCAACACTTTCAGCGTCTGTTGACTATGTAATGTGATTTTTCTTCTCCTAAATAAGCAGAAAACACAAGAATTCCTCTCCAGGTGGACAAGAACAGTTTTTGCTGCTTCTCAACTCACCCATCGGGTGTTTGAGAGGAATAAACTCTTTGAAGTCAAATTGTATTGAATTCAAAATACTTTTTCTGAAAAGATGTAACACGGAAGTGAGTAAAGAAACAGGACCATGAAGATGCCAGGAAAGAGGCAGTGGTGAACGGTTTTGCATTTCTAAAATTGTTACTGCTATTGGCTCACACACAAGCCTGGAAACTAACTCAAAGGCAGAATGTTGACTATCCTAGAATTGCAAGGGTGTAGTGTTTTTTCCAAATAAATGATTCAATTCAAAAAAAAAAAAAAAAAAAAAAAAAAAAAA
>VXAV01001757.1:113304-141858 GCA_013399715.1 Alectura lathami
CGGGGGGTGGACGGAGAGCTGCGAGGGTGCCTGGCTGCGTGTGGAAGCGACGCTGGGGAGGGGGCTGAAGGCGAGCGGCGCTGCCCCTGCCTGCCCGCCGGGAAGGCTGCGGGACGTTCGGCCTCCCTTGGTGGCCCGCTGCAGGGCCAGCTCTTGTTCTGATGCCGGCTTTTGATTCCTTAGCCAGCCAATCAGAATCTGAAACAAAATGGGCAACGACTGCTTTTTTGCATAATGCAGAAGAAAACCTTCTAACTCATGTTTTCTGAAGTTTTTGACACGTGGCTTAAAATAATTCTTACGTTGAGCTCCATCTGACAATTTGACTTGTGCAGGTCACGTAGGGTCTAGAGAGTACACGTATTTTCGTTGCAGATAATCGCTTAAAACTAAGCCAGAACCTATTCCGGGACATTTAGTGCATTTTGAAGGTTGCTGTGCACATTTGCTGGGCAGAAAGAGGAAAAATGGCAGGCTGCTCTCATGTGATGAAGTCATGCTGTGTAAAGTTCACTCCCTGCAACTGCTTGTCGTACACACACGACTGAAAATCCGTTCTTGGTTAAAAAATATAAAAGTTCAAAGTGAAAAGTAGGTAGTGTATGCATCCTGTTAAGTTTTATTGATTTTTTTCGTTTGTGCCTGTCCTGTTTTGAACCAGTCATATGAAAAGGCACAAAACGACCTCCCCGCACACGTTAGAGTAGAACGGCACTTGCTGCATTTTCAATTTCCATGCAGAGGACAGAAGTGTTCTTACCTGACTCAATATAAATAGAAGTTGTAGCAGATGATTGCTCTTACTTCATTTACTTTAACATGCTGCTGCCTGATAAAACTGAATTGTACAGACAGTGCTTAGTGTTTCTCATGCAATAAAAACCACTTTTTTTGCTGATCTGGTGCTGAAAGTATGCGTGACTTCAGAATATTCTGTGACTAACCTCAATTTTAGAAATAGACATCCTAATGCATCTTCCTCTCTGATGTTCATCTACTCAGGTGTAGTAAAAGCTTAATTCTTTTGTTTGATGCAACCAGAAATACTGTGTGAAATTCTGGTGCCTGTAGGCTGAGAGGTATTAAAATAGTGGAATTCATTTGAGTGTCAGCTACGGGGAAGAAAACTGTACTTGCAAAAACCCCTGTTCTACGATCATCTGTACACGCGAGTAGTTCCATGGGACTCCTTGTGCCTAAGGGTAGCATGTCAATAGATGTAGGGTTCATGTGATTACTGTGCTGTTCTTACAAGGTGTGTTTATGGTATTAGGTGCCTTCCCGAGCTGCTCTATTAGCTTTACAAAGTGCGTTGCCTGAAACCGTGCACGCAAAACACAGCATATCAAAGTTAGAAACACCTCAGACTTTTCTGAGGAGGGGAAGATACTCTGTCAAATATTGTTGCATTTCTGGTCCTAGTGGGGAAGGAGCTGTTCTACAAGCGGTGCCAATGTTGTTTGCAGGATGGTGGGAACAGGGTGGGCTGGTGAGCGTGTGAGAACTCCTTTTGTCCATAAGGCTGTCTTAGAACGCACGGACGTTTTAAGTGCTACAGCGGTACTGGTGTCTGCTGACTGAATCGTTAATTGTTTTGTTGAGAGTAAAGGTGCTTCAGCAAGGAGGGTTGGGGTTATCCCGAAATACCCTGCAGGACAAGGATTCCTCAGCGTGCTGGCTGACGGCAGTTCCACACCACTGTGGAGAGAGAGCTGTGGTTTTGTAATGCTGACTTCAACTGCGGCAGCCCTGAGTTTCGTTCTGGACTTCCCACGTGCGCTAGAGGTGATGCATTTCCAGCCGCGCCGTCCCTTCTTGGGTGGAGGTGGCAGCTGTAAGTTCCTTAGTCCATCTGTGTGCAGGAGGAGATGTGACTTACTGCCCCAAGTGACTGTGTGATCATTTGGGATTTTGGGGCGAGTTTGGTGTTGGCAGCAGTTTCCATACTCAAATCACGGCTCTAAATCAGGCATTCGCTGGGCTGTTGTTCCGTTGGTATCCTTCTCGCAAAAGCACCTGGGGAGGAAGAGAAGAGCACCAGCAGCATTCTCCTTAATGCAGGGTGTCCTGTTTTGTTTTGGCTGAAGCTGGTCACCCAGCTCCCTACAAATCATTGAAAGCTTTGGCGGCCTCCAGTTTCACTCAGAGCTTCTGGGTTTGGCCTATGGTTGTAGGCTTCTGACTGCATGGGATCATGTTGCAGTGAAGTAACAAGTTTCTGCCTGTCAGCTGATTGTGCTAAGTATGTGATCTTAACTGCCCATCTGAACCGGGAGGTGAAACTTAAATATGGAGGCTTGGGTGTTGTCCTTAGCAATTGTGGCAAGCTGCAGTTGGAGCCGATGAGTTTGGCTCTGGTGACGGCTGGTAACTCACATGGCTTGTGTCATTTGATCGTGTCCGATTGCTGTGCCTACTCCTTTAAGTCCTATTCTTGTACCTGCATTTCGAGTGCAAGTTTACCAGTCAATGTGCCTCCTTAAAATTTTTTTTTTTCTCTAAAGGAGCAGGCACACTTTGTTTTCTGTGCTCACCAAACGTTTGCTGCTTTATTTTTATCCAGCTGCACTCCGGGCAGATACTGCCAACTGAATAGGTGGGATCTGACGGTTCTGTAGTATCCTGTATTTTCCCTGAGGAAATGAGTTCAAACTGTGTCTTGGAGAAATGAGTGAGAGTTTGTGTGCTGTTTGATGGATTTGGTTTGCTACATTAACAATCTGGTGTAAGTAAATCTCAAAAGGTAGTTTGATAATGGTGCAAAGATTAAGTATGCCTTAAGAAAGGAGGTCAGTATTTTTCTAAAACAATGAAAACACATCTGTCATAGTTTGTAAAGGTTTTAATCCTTGTAATATTTTAATTTAGGCTATATGTGTTTTCTTTTTGTTAATCTGAAAATATTGAGGGGTAGAGTGAAGGTTATAGAAGTTTGAGACCAGAAATGGTGATTTCTTTACAGTCTTGCTAGAAGTGGAAGCAAGTCAAGTTTGCTATTTTGTAATCTTAAATTTGTGTTGAGTAATGCAGCACATTCATTTAATCGTACATCGCAGGTTGGTAGCAGGTGATGTGCACCACTAAAACCGTCCATATCCCTCTTCAGTCTCCCTAGATCACCAATGGGATAGGTCGTTTGTGGGCTGTTCACTTCAAGTTGCAGCTGCAGCTTTCTTCTTAGCGCTTGTCCATGCCCAGTGAACCAGTCAGCTGGATCTTGTTCTGTGTAGCTGTTCTGCGCTGGCGGCAGGCTGTAGTTTGCCTGTTATATTACAGTCCATCCCCACACAGTCCTTCCTTTTGCTGTTGCCAGATGGAGAGAGTGGCATTCAAAAGTTTTAACTTTGGTGAAGGAAGCACGGGTAACCTGTGTTCTCTGTGGCTCCCTGTGCTTCCCCTTCCCACTCCAAGACCTATAAATAGAGGTCAGCAGGATATCCTTTGCAGTCGCTCTTCAGCAGTGTGCTGAAACTCGTGAGTCCCGGTTAGATCCTCTCCGGTATCTGGCAAAGCAGCAAGAACACATCTACCAAGACCTGTGGTTGGAGCAGAGAGGCGTCACAGTCCTGTGTGTGCATTTTGGCACCCTTCGTCTCGTTCAGAAAACAGGGAGAGCTGCGGCCTGCCGCAGCTCCCCCAAATATATCCCACACTGCAGTAGGTGCTGTAGGGTGTGCCTGCCAGTGAGTGCTGCCTCCCACGTGTGCTGGGGGAGGCACTCGAGTAGCGGTTCCAGTGGTGCTTGGGTGGTATAGAGGGGGAGAAGGAGAAGAGAGCGCTTCTGGAGTTTTAGACTGAATTCAGTCCTTTTTACTGCGTGACAGAAACTGAAATCATTGCAGACATGGTGTGCACCTCTTTGGGACAAAAGTTGCTTTGCTGCTTTTGTGACTGCATCACATTAGTTGAAGGATCATCATCCCTGTGATCGTGAAAGAGCTGTGTCTGTTTCCTCTGGACTAAGCTGTTTCCAGGAAGATGGAAGGCTGTGGTGTCCTGTCAGAGATGCTTGGTAAGAGAAGAAATGAAAACCTTTTCAGGCTACCTGGTGGACTCGTGAGCATAGCACTGACCCTAAGGGGTCAGTTTCAAAAAGATTTGTGTGTGAAACAAAGTTCTGCCCTGTGCACTCCTATGCTGTCATTTTAATTTGACCATTTCTTGTAAAGATTTTTCTCCCCAGTGATTCTGAGTTTGTGAATGGTCTTTTTAGGCCACAGAAATAGCTTAGTAGATCACGTTCTGTTTTTGCTGAGGTTCGTATCTGGTCAGATTCAAGTCTCGATATATTTTCCAGTTAGTAGAGGCTGGCAGCCACGGGTTTTATGGTGATCTTTTGCAGCGCCTACTGCTTGGTGTGTTTCGCAGTTGATGGTCTGGAACTTAAAACTTAGGTTGATCCTCCGAGACATAGCTTAGCAACAGAAGTTTGGTAGACATGATTATCTTCCTCCTTTTCTTAGCAGCTCAAGGAAGAATGGAGACCTGAAGAGGAAGGGAAGCAATGAGGGGAAGGAAGATGCATCTAACTGGTTTTCTTTGGACTCACGTGTATTTTCTTGAACATCTGGCCATGCATTGACAGTAATGGTGCTTTGTGAACGGAGTAGTGTGCTACCTGCTGTCTGCTTGCTAGTCCTGTCTTCCACCATCCTTTTTTCCTCTAGCTACATGGGCAAATAGCTGCAGTGACATGTGTATAAGTGGCTTGCAGTTTGGCTCTCTTGTGTAGTTTCGAAGTGCATAAATAAAATACATTTCAAAAAACGGGTGAAGGTACAGGGTGCTAACTGTGTGATGTGGCAGTGAAGCCTGCTTAAAGAAATGTTCTTGGACACAAGACTTTATAAAATTGTTGATGGCTTGTTAGATTGCTCTGTGAAAATTGGAGACGGAAGGTGGGGGGAGAGTATTTTAACAATGACCTGAGTGCTTGATACCTGCTAAACACTGCTGATTTTTCAGTATGCTTTGCATCGAGGCTGCTCCTTTTCTGTGGATTTTGTTTAGTGAGTGTATGAAACAGAGCCATACGTCTCTGTTTGTAAAACAAGAGATTGCTCTATAGCAAAGAGGCTTAGGCAGGAGAGCAAAGCCAGAGAAGTCTGTTCATTACTTTAAAAGTATTTTTACCTTCTTACTGTGTTAGCTTGTGCTTAAAACAGATAAAGAGAGTTAAGATCATATGTCAAGCATGAGACACAGCAAAAGTTATAAGCCTTATCTTTTTCCTTCTGTGCCGATGAGGTAAGTCTCATGGGATGTCGCTGTCTCACTTCTTTCCTAGTAGTTTCAGTTTCGGGAAATGTACCAGCTGCCTTTTTTCTGTATTTGTATTAGAACAGAATAAAATAGTTCAGTCAGAGGGGACGTATGAAAATTGAGTCCAACAGCCTGACCGCTTGAGGGCTATCCAGAAGTTAAAGCATGCTGTCGATGGCATTATCCAAATGCCTCTTGAGCACTGACGGGACTGGACATCAACCACGCCTCTAGGAAGCCTGTTCCAGCGTGTGACCAGCCTTACAGTACAGAAATTTTTCCTAATGCCCAGTTCGAGCCTCCCCTGGCTCAGGTCTGTGCCATTCCTACGTGTTGTGTCACTGGTGACCGGGGAGCAGAGCCCGGTACCTCCCTCCGTGCTTCCCCTGCTCAGGGAGCTGCAGGGAGCAGTGAGGTCACCTCTCGGCCTCCTCTTCTGCAGACTGGGCAGCCCAGTGTCCTCAGCTGCTCCTCACAGGACATGCCTTCAGCCCTGTCACCAGCTTTGTGCTCTCCTCTGGGTGTGTTCAAGGACCTTTACATCCTTTTTGCATTGTGGAGCCCAGAACTGCACACAGTTAGTTAGCACCAGTGCTAACTACAGCCAGAGAATCACCGCTTTGACCGGCTGGCTGTGCTGTGTCTAATGCACCCTTAACACGCGATTTGCCCTCCTGGCTGCCAGGGCACACTGCTGGCTCAGGCTGAGCTGCTGTCACCAGCACTGCCAGGTCACTTCCTGCTGAGCTGCTCCCCAGCCACTCGTCTCCCATCTGTGCCTGTGTCCGGCATTGCCCTGTCCCAGGTGTGGTGCCCAGCACGGACCTTTGTGGAACTTCACATCGTTGCTGGTTGCCCAGCGCCCCAGTCCAAGTCCTTCTGCAAGGCCTCTCGCCGCTCCAGACGTCTCCTCTCTTCTGGCACGCACACACTGTTGCTTGGTTTTGCTTTTCTTACGATCTCAGTAATGAAGTGAAGCTGATAGTATTCCCCTATTTCATCCTGCTCTTGTTCCTGAGACGTGCTGTGCCCAGACGTGCTGTCTTCAGGGTTCTAAGGGGTAAACTTGAAAACAGATATTCTCTCCTTTGCTTCAAAACCTCATAGTTCTCATGCTTCTGTGTAAAGTAGACCCTCTAAAGGCATGAATTGTAGAATGGCAGAAATTAATGATTTGCTTTTTTTGAAGACTAAAAACTTTGAGGTCATCACCCTATTCCTTCCCCCATTACCCACCCCTGCTACTACCCCTCACCCAGGGCTTTGACGCGGGCTGGAGCGGGTTCTGCTGTTTGAGTTGGAAGACCTTGTTAGTTCCCTCAGTTCATCTCCTGACCTGTGTTTTCTGTAGAATTTTCCGTTAGTCTTTGTGGGATGCTTTCTAGCTTGCTCATTAAATAGCGTGTAATACTGGTAGTCTCCCTTTTGCTATCTGGTAAGGTTTAAGGAGTGGCTCGTTTCTGTCAGTTAGTTGCATTTATTACCCTGAAAATGAGCGGGTGATTCTCCTCCCTTTGAGATTCTTGGCTGTTGAGGTATTTTATCCAGTGATTCCAGACTGTTACAAAAAGTATGCAGAAATATTCTTCAATGAATATTTTGTATCGCGGTTTGAGTTTAAGAGGCTTTTTTGTAGTACCTGGGTTGAAACAGAGCAACAAAGAAAAGACCACATTTAAAAACGTGGTTCTTCTAAAAAGGTGCCCACAGCACACCAACTGTCAAGTGCAGAGAGGGAGGTTCCAGCCATGTCTGACAATTCTTAAATTGAAATTGTATCCTAGGCCAGAGCTTGTATAAGACAACAGTGCATTTTTTCCCCCGCTGCTTTCAACAGGTAAGGGGATTGGTTTTCCCTTGTGTATGAGAAGATCTGCACAGACAGCAGGAGGAAATTCCTTTTAAACTGCTGAAATTATCAGAAGTAAATTAAGGCACAGGCCTTGAATAGTCCTTGGGTTAATTAGTTCTTACTTTAAAAGCAGGTTTACCTTCATTTCTTTTCCCTTTCTCTCCCCTCTGCTGCCCCCCACCCCAGGGAGTGGGTTACCCTGGCAGTTCTGGGTGCCAGGTGGGCGGGTTGGGGAGCCCCTGCTGGCTTCTTTAGGCAGCAGTGTCACTGTACAGGGAAGGAAGGAAGGTAGGCAGCAGCTACAAGCTGTTTCTTTTCACCAGATACATCACACAGGAAGGGTGCTTCTCTGAAAACATGCTTCTGTGGCATACATTGGTTTGGGAAATGCATGTGAAAGAGGGTCGAGGTCTAGCTGAGCGTATGCAAATGTGAAGTCCACAGTCATCATACCGAACGTCTTCCCCTTCTGACAGTGGAAATTCACAGGGAACTAGTAAGGTTGGTACACCTTGGATTTACCCTTCTTTACAATGTGCTTGTGATACGTGTCACTATGATGGTGAAAGTGAAATGTAAATCAGCTTTAAAATGGTCATTTGGTGTTCTGAAATCCTACAAAATCTAAAAAGGCAGCCAAGTTTTGATGCCCCGTTCTGAAAGATGGCAATGGCTGCGTGTGAGGAGAGGGAAGAATGCTTATGTGTACACCTGTACGTATGTATGTGTGCGTGTGTATTTTATATATGACATTTTCATCTGGATTTGATGCATGTGTCGGCTGTAGTTGATCCTGAGCTGTACCCTCTGGAAATACCTCATGTACTGACCTCATTGCTTTCGCTGTGTTTTTGTTGCTGTTGCCGGAGAGCTGTCTGTAACAGCAAACAAACAATATGCAGTGATCTGCTTGGTCCTGATCTTCCAAAGCTCTTGTTTATTCCTGCCTTATTAGCCTCACTTCCAGCCTCATGCTCTTTAATTAGTGGCTTCTTCAAGCTACCATGTTCTTTATTGCATCCTCCCTGTGTCCTTCATCTGGCTGATTTCCCTTCTTCCTTCCCTCTAGCAGTTTTGTTTTCCTTTTTTTTTTTTTTTTTTTTTTTCCCCCCCCCCCCGGCTGTAACATCATTCTTGGGATACCTTTTCAGACCCCTTTTTTTGGCTGTAACTTGTGTATTGTCACGTGTCCTGCTGTGAGCTCCCCAGTTGCCTGGTTCTCTCCTGTTGTGTTCCTGAAGTTCTGCTTTCACACTGGCTGCTTTGTTCCGTTTTCTGCACGGCCGGTTACTTCTTGGCGTGTATTGGAAGGGGTATGGAGTGCCTGTCCTAAAAGGTTGGCTCCTTTTTGTCTGCTCCGCCTCATCTTTGAAGCCTTCTGGTGGTTGGTTTGTGGGTGTTGTTTGTTTGTTTTGTCTTCCATTACATCTTAAAACAGATTTTCCTCAGTTTAATGTTCGCATTGACTTTACTCATCATGAGTCATTGCACTTACTCTAAAGAAATAATTCCGAATTGAAATTAAACCTTTTGGGGAAAAAAAAAATTCTGCACCCAGACACCTCTCTCCTTCTGTCTTTTATCTGACAGATTTTATTTGGCCGTTCCATGATTTCTCAACAAGCAGAGATGTTAGCAGCAGTGTGTCTTACAGCTTGAATGACTTCAAAAGTCAAATATTAGTGGCACTGGAACTTGCCTTTTGTGGAGATCAGTAATGGAAAGTCATGGTCTTGACTTGATGTTGGTGTCGGAAAGGGTATCTAGCCACCTCTCTCTTGAAGGACAGTTGTTCTCCGTTCATATCTTCTGGAATGAAAATCTAGTTTAAAAAAAAAAAAATTCTTTCTCACTCTGCACTTTGTTAGTGTAAGGCTTTCAGTTTGGTATTGCTGACTGTGTTACTATCACGTCACTTGCCTTCAGATAGTTGGCTGTAATTCTTCTTAATCTTCTGAATAAACATACCTACTTTTATTATAAAATAATGCTTAATGGAGCAGGGCACCTGACTGTGAGGTGTGATGTGGAAGGTGGAGTCAAAAAGTAGTACTACAATGTCCTGGCTTCTATTTCTGTCAGGGAGATGGGGAAGAAGATTGGAGGGAACTGCTCTGACAAGCCAGCGGGGGTTGTGGTTCCGTTCTGCAGCCTGGTCGCACAGAAGCGCTCACATACACCGTGCGCGCAGCGTAGATGAGGTGCAGTTACTGCACTGGCTGTTTTTGGAGTGTGGCATTAACAACACCAGCTTGTGGAGTACACAGAGTTCACAGGAGATCCGGAGCAGGAGGGCTGCTCTGGAAAGGGCTGAAGGGCACGGGATGCTGGTGTCGTGTGTGTGCGGTGCGTGCTCAGTGCCCGGCCGTAGGGCTGAACTGAACAACAGGCCTTCCCAAACCACTTCGCTCCGGGTTCCCCTGGAACGCTCTGCACACAGCACGTTGCAGGAGGAAGATCGCGCTGTTGGGATGTGCTGGGGGCAGCAGCGCTCCTTCCTCAGCTCCGTGTTGCCATTGTGGATGCGTTACGGCTGTGACAGTTGGATGTGCGAGTTTTAGTTCCTGTCAGTTTCTGGAGTGTGTATTAAGTACTTGATTTCAGGGTCGTGGCTAATACTGGAAGACAGAGTGCTATGTTTTCTCCATGCCTAGATCCAGAATTTTGTGGTACCGTTTTGTGATGAAACTGTTCCTCACGCAAGACACAAGTCATGCTGATGCCATTTGTGAATGTGAAGTTGGTTTTTTTAACCTGGAGTTGCACTCAGATAAGAAGAGCTGTATCTGTGCTATATCTGTATTGAATATAGAATATGCTTTCTGTGAATTCAGACTTCAAAAAAAATATATGTATTTAGATCTAGTACTGCAGGATCCTTTTCTTGTGATTAATGGTCTTGACATTAACCAGCACTCAAGACTCTTAAATTCTGGTGTGATTGCAGCTTTTTGGTGTAGTGTACCTGGGCTATGCCTAAAGAAACTAGTTTGTAATCACTGTGTAAGTCGGGTTCCCAGGGTGCCACAAATTGCCACCTATAAAGAGCAGTCACTCCTGAAGGCTTGGTCCTTGAGGAGCTAATTTCTCCACTGGGCATCTTAGTTTAGAGGATTCTCCAGAAGGGTTGCTGCAGTTCACTTTCATGATAATGTGGTATGTTCATAGCAAGCCAAGCATCTCCATTTAATACATCTGCAGCATTTCTGTACAGCAGGATAATATGAAAGCTTAGCGCTATTTGATCGCTGCGATAGACAAAAGTTGGCATACTTCAGTGTTTTAAGATTATAGGATGGTGTCAATCTGTAGAGATGTCCTAATATTTTTGTTTGCTAAGGAGATACTCAGGCCAATTTGAATCAAGGTACGCTCAGTTCTGCTTTGTATTTTTTTTTCTGTGAACTGTACAGGAGCTATTGTTCCTGTACCATAAGATAGATACCCTTAGTTAGACACAAATGGGACTTTGACGGTAGCCTTGCACCACGCCTTGTGAATCGCTGTGTGGGTTCGTTCACAAGGAAGACCGCTTTGAACGTCGCCTACAAAGGTCTGCTTGGTAGTCCCTTTGTTTCAAGGGCCAGCCAGCATTGTTGTGCGTAGAGCAGAATGTCTGTAGTCAGTCGGTTGTCTGAAGTGTTGTCTTCTTGGATAACTGCTGAAACTTCAGAATATATGTTTAATATTTGTTTTTGTCTGTTCAGCTGTTTTCGCTGATGGAGATGAAGCCTCCCATTTCCCGAGCAAAAATGATTCTCATCACAAAAGCTGCCATTAAAGCTATCAAGGTAAAGTACAATAAAACAGAAATAAAACAATTACAGTAGCAATGTGTCATTATTTTATTTGTAAGTACATACACCTCTGGATTTTCCAGTCTTAGCTGCACAGATGTTTTCTTCTAGTTGGCATTAAGAATGTTGTCTAGAAACACGTGGGCGGTGAACATCATCTCCTGGTTTTAGACTAGTAGCGTAACGCCAGCTTCATTTTTTGAATCATCGCTTTTTAATGCCACCCACTATGGTGTTATGATTTCTATGTAATAAAATTTTCAAAGTTGCAGTATGCAACTCCATCGTAACATGTTAAAACATACTGCACTTGCTTAGAAAATGACTCCAGAGAGTTCTCACTAATACTCTAAAAGCAGTATGACTTTTGTGTGCACATTAAAACCCTTCTAGCAGAAAGGACGGCTTGTGTCGGTCTGTTCCACCCATGAAAGCTTTTTCTCCATTAGCTATAGAGCTTGGCTATGCTAACATGCTGCTTTCATGACTGGGACTGCAATACTGTGTTTGTAGTCCTTAGTAAATGGTAGGAAGCACAAAGAGTTAAAATAGTTGCAAAGTTGTGTCATTAAGTAGATGATAAATTGATTTATGTATTTCTTTTCCAGCTCTACAAGCACGTTGTCCAGATTGTAGAGAAGTTTATCAAAAAGGTAATTTAGAAAAGATACTAACTGTGTCTGTTACTAGATACTATCAATAATGCTAGTACATAGCCAAAAAGGCTGCTGTTGTTCAGGGAGTGAGGGTGAAATCCTGTTTTGTTAGGATTTTATATATGTTGATCTCTCAAAATATAGGGACTATGTACTCTCCTAGTTTGAACTTTCCAAGCTACATCAGGAAGGGGAAAAAAAAAAAAAAAAGCAGGTGTGAAGTTTCCCCCTCCTCTATCTAGCAGCTGTTGAGGAAACTGGAGATACAGACATTCAAACTGATTTTCACTGGCTAATGCATGTGTTCAGGAAATACAATTTTTGTACTTGCCTAGGCATAGAATCATGGAATCATAAGGGTTGGAAAAGACCTCTAAGATCATGTAGTCCAATCATCAACCCATCACCACTGTGCCCGCTAAACCATGTCCCTAAGTGCCACATCTATACGTTTCTTGAACACCCCCAGGGAAGGAGACTCCACTGCCTCCCTGGGCAGCCTGTTCCAATGCCTGACCACTCCCTCAGAAAAGAAATTTTTCCTAACATCCAACCTGAACCTCCGCTGGTGCAGCTTGAGCCGTTACCTCTCATCCTGTCGCTGTTACCTGGGAGAAGAGGCCGACCCCCACCTCACTACAGCCTCCTCTCAGGCAGCTGTAGAGAGCAATAAGGTCTCCCCTGAGCCTCCTTTTCTCCAAACTGAACAGCCCAGCTCCCTCAGCCGCTCCCCACAAGCCTTGTGCTCCAGGCCCCTCACCAGCTTTGTTGCCCTTCTTTGGACGCGCTCCAGGGCCTCGATGTCCTTCTTGTAGGGAGGGGCCCAAAACTGAGCACAGCACTCGAGGTGCGGCCTCACCAGTGCCGAGTACAGGGGGACGATCACCTCCCTGTTCCTGCTGGCCACACTATTCCTAACGCAAGCCAGGATGCCGCTGGCCTTCTTGGCCACCTGGGCACACTGCTGGCTCATATTCAGCCGGCTGTCAACTAGCATCCCCAGGTCTAGAATGTAATGCTTCACTGGAAGGGTGCTGCCATTCTGCCCAGTGTAAGTTCCTCTGAGCGAACAGAGGATGCTCATTAATGGTGCCTAATACCAGATTCTTTCATTAGTGTAAGATTGAGTCTATAGCTTTTTATAGAAATTTGCATGTGAACGTGGTATAACAATTCACTTTTCATTGTCCTTAATAACTGTTACTCACTGTTGAATGTATTTAAATATTTGTTTTCATACAAAAATGTTAAAAATTCTCAGAAAAAAATTCCCCTTTTGCAAACATTAGATCTGTGGTCAGCTTGAAATTCATCATACTGCTTGATTTTATGCTGTCCATGTTCTTCTCTGGAGCCTATATAGTTCTGGAAACAAATGATAATTGTTTGTTTGTTTTTCCCCTACCCTAACATAGCCTAGATTTTGTTTTTGTAGGAAAGTAAGGCGAATGCATGTTACCTTGTTAGTATCACTGTATAGTGGGAATTTTTTTTTTTTTTCAGTGCAAACCAGAATATAAAGTCCCTGGATTGTATGTTATTGACTCTATTGTTCGTCAGTCTCGTCACCAGTTTGGAACGGATAAAGATGTCTTTGGGCCAAGATTCTCTAAAAATATTACTGCCACATTCCAGTATTTGTATCTCTGTCCATCTGAAGACAAGGTACAACTATGTTTCTTGAGTGCTGTTGTGAATTGCTAGCAGTATTACTTTGACATTTCCACTTATGTGTAAGCTAATTTAGTGATTCTCTGTGTCCTTGTAGTGATTATGATTATTTGAGATGGTAAAGCGTGCTGAGAGTGATTATCAATAGTAACAGCTAAATGGCAGTTCTAGCTAAAAAAGTATTTTGTCTGAATCCACCACTTCTGTGTATGCAGACACGTGTCTCCCACACGTGTTAGAGAAGTGCCAGAGTTGCAGCTAGTGAAGGGTCTGCTCCTAGACATCCTCTAAGAAAATGATGATCTTGATTTCTTTGGTCTTGACAAATCCCACGCTTGAGAGTTTACTTGCTGCTTTCCATTGATAAGACTTACTAAGGCCTCAGTTTTCTTAGCTTTGCTGTGCTTGTTGATGGAACAGAAGGGGAGAAAGTATCCTGACTTCATGATGGCTCTGGTTGCCACCAATGGATACACCCTCAGTTGGAGCATGTTCAAAAGGATCCCAGATTAAGTGCAGTTTAGAAGTTGCCAATTGGTTTCCGGAAAATTGCCTACTCACTGTAATACTGTATGAGCAAAACACTCTTTTTCTGACTTTTTTCTGACTTCCCAACTAAAATTTTTGAAAGGCTTTTGTGCTCTGTAGCTTTCTAATATGGAACCTGCAGACCTTTAGACTTTGAGTCTGATACTCCAGAATCTCAAGTATGAATGTCTAGTACCTTAACAAAAAAAAACTGGCCTGTGGATAGAGCGTAACTGTGGCCGATACCAAAAGAGGGTGATATCTGTATTTTTTAACAGCCTTTATGTGAGATTAGTAAGGGATTGAAAGCATGAGTATTTGATGTACGTATTTTTCAGGACTTTCAGAGAGAGTGAGTAGCCGAGGCCAAAGATGTTGCTGGTTTGAAGTTAGTTGTTTTTCAGACCAAAATTTTTTTCATAAATAACCATTTCAAGTTTCTCTCTAATTGATACTATTGTAGAAAATCTTTTTTCTTCAATCGTTTAGCTTTAGCTTCCTGCAGTGATTAGTTAGCATATATTCCACTTGCTTTTCTGATCTTTTGAATAACGGTGGAGATGAATTTTCATATGTCAGCTTAGGATTGTTGGGTTAATAGAAAAAAATTCAGGCAAATGACCTTTTGACCTTTGCTAACTTTAAAACTTTGTTCTGGTGATTTATGGTCTAACTGCCCATCTCTTCCATGGGCTTTTCCAGCTCATCTTCATTTTCTGTCTTTCTTACCACGTTTGTTGTTTGTTTCACCCCTTTTATGACTGTCTGTGAAGAAGTGGTGGGGCTGATGTGACTTCCTCTACTGTTTATCAAACCTGGATTTTCTGCCTGGCCAGAACAGCTTTAGAAAAATGGCACAAGGAGCTTTTTACTAAAGGGGATAATAAGTTGGCAGATTGTCTTTGCCACATACAAGGTCTTGCTGACCTGTGTGACACCATAGTGGGTTATTTAAAAGGTATGCCCAATTCTGTTGAACTCCTATACTGTTTAACCCTTTCTTCTCAACACTAAAAATAAATAAATAAATAAAACTGGAGTTTGGATATTAGGAAAGCTGTGTTTAGCATTGATATCTGCTTTTGTTTCAACAGAGTAAAATAGTCCGTGTCCTGAACCTTTGGCAGAAAAATGGTGTATTTAAAATTGAGATCATCCAGCCTCTTCTGGATATGGCAGCAGGCACTAGTACTGCTGCTCCAATGACAGAAAATGCTACCAATAATGAAGGTATGAATGGCATTGCAGCTTTTACTACTTTTAGAAAGGTGCATAGTATTAGAAATGTGTTTGCTTTCGTGTTACAGTGCCTGCTAGTAGTTTCAGCAGGAACATTAATAAATTCAACTCTGCTGTTACAATTACATGGGGCAGCTAAACTCACTCCAAGTCAATGCTGACACGGTACTTCAGAAGTCACCAGAATATGAGAGAGCTTTCAGTGTGAGACCCCAAGGCGTTTTATACTGGTGTTTCAAATCCAAATTGCCAAACAGTAGGTTGATGCCTGACAGCAGGCTGTATGTGGACTACTGGTGGAAAACCACTTAACTCTTCAGGGCAGTGATGACTGCCTTCCCACAGTATTTTCACTGGCCTATTTTGTGCCACATAAAATGCTGGCAGCGAGGTTACTGGGTTGTGGTATGTGTTTTCTCCTCCACAGTTCTTTGCCTGGAGGGCTTTCTTTTCGAGTTTCTGTATTTGTCGTAGTTTTGGTAACCTTTGTTGCACTCATGCTGGAATAGGACTGTCAAAAATGTCCTGCTGTGAGTGAGGTGTGGTGGCAGGCAGCAGAGCAGCGATGCACAGTAGCACGAGTAGAGTCTTCACCAGTGGTGTTCTGGAAAGTGCATCTATTGACACGTGCTTAAACGTGGTGGGGCAGGGGGGAAATGTCTTTGCATCTGAGCTCAAGTACAGACTGGTGGCCGCACAGCTTCGTTCTGATGGGACAGTTGAGTGCCACCATTTTTCCCATCTCCGCCTCCTCACTGGCAGCCAACAGATGTGTGCCTTTTGCGTAGATAGTCACTCTGATTTCAGTCAGGTTAGTTGTGTGCACTGGAGGGAATAGTTGGGCCCTGAAATCAACATATTAATGATTAATAATATATCTATTAATGCATTATATGAAATAGAATTTGCTTCACTCATAATGCTGCAGTCTGTTTTTCCAAAAAAAAAGAGAGGAAGAGAAGTGCAAATTGTATTTCCCTTTAGCAAGCAAGCAGCTTTCTGAATATATACGGGAAGTAATTTGGGAGTTGAATTCTATTTCAAAACAATCATGTATCTTTTGCAATATTTTAGTATTTGGCTGCTGGGAAAATGTTATTCAACATGTTTGTCTCTGCTTGCTGCATGTCAACGCTTCAGTAATTTAAACTGCAAATAGATGAGCGGGTATAAAGAAGCTGGTGTTGTCAAGCAAGCCCCATTGCTTAGTTCCTTAAACTAAAACATCTCTGTGGGTTTTTAACTTTATCCTCTTGTACAATTTTACAGTATTCCATTAAAACATATTTGCTCAAGAATAGTTACTTGCTCACAGTGTGGAGAAGTTGATGGTATTGCTGCTAATTTACTAGCAAATGTTTATTAAGAAAACAAAAATTGTAATCTCGAGAATGGGAAAGCTTCACATGTAGACAAAGCTAATAGTGTGCCTTAATACGGCGTTGCAGGTTTAGCTGGGCTCAGTGGAAATTGAGCCTTTTCCTGGAGGAGTCAGTAAATGGTGGTTTGTGCAGTAGGAGGATTTAGGTAGCAGGTGCAGCTTTGGCTTTTGTTTGTGCTAAAGTGGCATGTGAGCAAGCCTTGCCAAAGGAAGAGTTGCTTGTGAAATAATCTTTAGAAACCTTTAATTATTACCAGACGTTTCAGCAAAAGTCAGTTAATGCTAGAAAATTGTTTTCTGTTGTCTAAATTTCAAATACTTCGAATGAATTGAAGGAATATGACTAAAAACTCAACTTCTTCTAAAATGAACCATTAGATGATTTATTTGAAATACTCACCAAAAAGAATGAGTTCTGATTTTTGAACTTCGAAAATGGAACTAAGATTTTGCAGTAAGTGTCTTGAGTAGTAGTTTTTCTCTTACCTTTCCTTCAGTTGTGAATATGTAAGCATCTAGTTATCCTCTGAAATACCGCACTGGGCTGGCTTCCACATAGGTCTTGGTGTGTGCAGTGCAGAGACGTGAAGCAGTTGAAGGCAGAATGGGTAGAACATGCAGTTGGGGTACTTTGTGTAGGAGTGCAGGCCCACCTTTTGGGTTGGATTAGCTCCTGTGGACAGACAGCTGTTCTGAGGAGGTAGGTGCATGCACTGAAGAGTGCAGTGAATGTCTTGGAGTAACGCAGCTCTGTCTCCTTTCCCATGGAACTCTCAGGTTCGCCGCCCCCTCCAGCAAAGGTTGCTTCGGAGCCCCCTCAAGTCACTGCTAATTCCGTACCTACTATGCCACAGTTGCCCAGTTCTGATGCCTTTGCAGCCGTAGCCCAGTTGTTTCAAACAACGCAAGGACAGCAGGTAACCTGTTTGTATGTAAAATGAGGGGAGAGATGGTGGCAGAAGTACCCTTATTAGGAGCAAAATTGAAAAACCTCCTCAAGTCTGCAATGAAAAACGTGGGAGCTGAAGTCGGTATGAATAGTCTGTGGCCATTCAATCCAGAAATTACAATATTTAAGGAAAATTCAGTTATGTATTACTAAAGAATTAGTTCTGGATTGATACAGTTACAAAGTTTCAAAACCAGGCTTAGTATATCAAGTAGAGTGTTGACATGTGTTGCTTGGTACACATGTGTTGCGGTGTTGGGAGTACTGAAAGCTTGGGATGTGCTTCATTTGGCCACTGAAGTATGTTAAAAATGACTTCTGGCCTTGCTGAAAGTTCTCCACCTTCACAGTTCAGCCAGGTTACTGGTGGTGTTCATCCTGTGCTGGAGTCTGATTTGATGTAAATTCTATACCCTACAACTCTTGTAGTACTGTATATAATAATGTTTACTTAATACTGCATATATTTTCTGCAGCTTCAGCAAATTCTTCAGACTTTCCAGCAGCCTCCAAAACCCCAGTCACCCGTCATAGATAACACTGTGATGGCTCAGGTTCAAGCAATTACTGCTCAGTTGAAAACTACGACATCGCAACCACCGGAACAAAAAGCTGCTTTCCCACCACCTGAGCAAAAAACATCCTTCGACAAAGTAGGTTTTCATTTGTTCTTTGTGTTCAGTATCTTCAGGTCAGCAGGAGGCTGCCTAGTGGGTACCTCCATGTCATCCATTTGTTAGGGGGACACGGTGCAAGTTCTGTTTCTTGCCTTCAGTTTGGAGGTTGGCTTCTTCTTCTTACAGCCTTTGCAATTTCTAAAGCTTATTAAAACTGGGTTTGAACAGCTGAGTTCAATATTTTTTCCTGTTTCTAACCTTTCCTTTAATTCCAGAGCAGTTAGATGTAAGACAATGGTAATAAGGACAATTTCGTTTCCAGTTGTACAGAATATTGCAAAAAGAGTTGACTCAATGTAACTTCTTTCAGAAGCTGCTAGATCGATTTGACTACGATGATGAGCCAGAAGCAGTGGAAGATTCAAAGAAAGAAGATTCAGCTCCTTCTCCTTCAGTTTCTCAGCCAGCCTTGTAAGTTTTTTGTCATAATAAAATTAACTTAAACTATAGAAATCATTAGGTTTCAAAGCTTACTAAAATTCCAGGTTTCTTCAGTGCTTAACTGTTAAAAATCCAAAGTTAACTTCTGGTTTTGTTTCCGTTTGGCATGTTGCTTCATTGATTAAGGAACATGTTCAGGAGAAGACGGCTCAGTTTAGGTTTCAGGATGAGTTCAGTGGTTTTGTTGCATTATTAGTAATCAGCTGAATTGCTTTGCTGGCTGGGGAAAAAAAAAAAGGTAAATATTGTAGCAGTTCTGTGCATTAACTACTACTACAAAAAAAAAAAAATCTGGCTTTGCAGCTTTAAGATCACAAAGGCTTAATACCCATGCAAGCTAACTCAGAGTCCGCTTTCCCTTTTGTTGTGCATTTTGGTGAAGTCTTAAATTACATGATCACATACTAGTTTTTTCCACAGGACCTCTCTCTCATTCAGTGCACAGGCTGGATGGTGCTCAATACCTGGGTTAGTCAATATTTCTTTTTTCCCTGCTTCAGTACGTGGCCTCATGTTTTATTTTCTACATGTGCCATCCAAACCCTGCTCTGAGAAATAGAATCACTAACTTTGTCCTTAGCTTTCTTACTGTGTGTATCGCTTTAAGCACTAATGTTAACAAGTTAGTTATCTAAAACGCCTTTAAGTACACTGGTAGCATTTTCCCTGTAATACAGACGGGAACTCTGGAGTACGGAAAGAGGAGGTAGGTCAAACATACCCACTGCTTGTGTATGCCCAATGAGAAGGCGTTGGAGTAGGCTTCTCAGCATGTTTATGTTCTGTTCGTAGCACTTCCAAGCCTCTGTCCCTATTGCCTTATAGATGTATCAGACGCTTGTGAAAACTGAATTCCAGTAGTCTCATTTTGGGCTCACAAAATCAGAAGTATTCTATATGATCTGTCCAGATTTGTGTATGATACCTATGTTTTTAAAATACTATGAAGTTCCACTTCATATCACCATTAACTTTGTCTTACTGAAACCCTGTTTGTTTTCTTACGCAAACTGTGTCCTGTAAACCGGTTCCGTTTACTGCACATACCTCACTAATTCCCTGAGCACTGTCCACTCTGTGTGTTGAATCAGGAAGTGAATGTCATCACTGTGATCCCTGTGATCACACATATCCCCTTCTCCTCTGCCCTGAACTCTTCTCAAACTATTTGTTTTTCCAGGGAACGTATGGGTGCTGCCTTTTGTTCCCACAAGATGAACTGGAAAAGAGGAGAGTTAGTCTAAGGCAGACAACCTTAAAGAGAAATTGCCATAAACTTAGGGCTTTAGCAAGATCATAGAAGTGCAGGGAAGGAAAGAGGCTTTAGCTTTTTGTAGCTTATCCTTTAATGTTAAAGGTCTGTTCTTACAGTGGAGAAAAGATAAGGAAGACAGTCCTTATCCTTTTGTTTTTGCTGTCGCTTTCTAGTGAGTAAATAGTACCATAATAAAGATAAGTTTTTCTGTACACATTTAAAGCAAGAGTGTGTAAATGAGCATAGAAATATGTAAAACGAAGGCAAAAAAGTCTGTATGTCTGCCGGCTCATCTCACCAAAATATTATTGTTTTCAGTGGCTTTACAGGAGAGGGTATACAGCAACCAGTATTTCCTCAGCTCCCCAATATGGATCCTTTTCAGCAGCGCATGATGGGAATGCAGCAAGATCCAATGCGCCACCAGGTGACCTGAGGGGTTTTTCGGTTACTTCTGTATCCGTTATGTCTTGTGCTTTGTCGTTTCTTTTGGTGAAGAAGCAAAGAAGTCGTGTTGCTGTTAGTCAAGAGTGAATATGGCTTAGCCCTCCAACTGTCCTAGGAAAGATAATTTTGTTGTCTGTTCCAGTCAAGCTTCAAAGAATATGATTTTTATTTTATACACGTAACTACATGACTTAGTTAATCTTTCTCAGGCTTCTGGTCTTTTATTGTAACTTTGGAGCAAAGAGATGATTTTACTTCTAGCAGACTGGATGAGCTAATGTAATTTTTTTCCTAACTGAAAGTTTTTGTGTGTTTGGTTCTTCAAAGGTCTCTCTTCCTCCTAATGGACAAATGCCAGGTTTTGGTCTCCTGCCTACCCCACAGTTTCCACCCATGGCTCAGCCTGTGATTCCACCAACAGCTCCTGTGCAGCAAACTTTTCAGACTCCTTTTCCAGTACAGAGTGAATCACACATGCAAAAAACACATCAGCAGGTGAGGACTCCTTGCAATACCCAAGTTCTTAACTTACAGCGCTCTGCTACTTGTCTTTATCAAATGCATGTAGTTTTAGGTAGAGGACATCTCACGATGTCCAGAGGTGGCTGTGAGAGTTGCTCATCCGAGAGAAAGCTGGGTAGCCACAGTGCTACCTGATGAGTTTAGTATTTCAGGAATCTAGCAAAACCAGCATGTGTATGCTGTGTGCTTCTTTCTGTGACAGATTTCGGGTTGCATTTGGTCCATCGACTTCTTGCTTCCCCTCATCCTCATTTTCCTGTTCTCATCATGCTTCAGGAATATTTTGTTCCAAGGAGTTCTAACAAAGCAATCCCATGGAGAGAAATAATTTGAAAAAACTGATTTTTAAGCACTCAGTAGATCTCTTAGATAGAGAAAATGGACTCAGAAGTCTGTAAAAGTTCTGTATAATCAAAAGTGTGTATATACTTCTCACACCTCTCTCCTGTTTTGAAGATTTTGGAGGGTATTGTTGGTACAGTGACTGGTTGCTGTTAAGAGGAAATCAAAGAAAAGTTTTCTTTGAGGCTATATTAAAAAAAAAAAAAAGTTTTTATAAATGTATCTCGGCAGTTGAATATGTTTGTCTCATTTGTTCCAAGAAGATTCTAAAATGAGGAAATGATACCGAGCTTGTCCTTTTGTGTTGACCTGTGATGTCACAGGCTCTGTAAGTAATTCCTGCTTTCCACGTGGAGTAAAGGGATAATTCTCAAGATAATCTTCCTAATTAGTTTGTTAGTCTTGAAGCATGTTGACTCAGTGAATTCTCAGAGGTGTTACTTTTTCAGGTGTTCACTACCAGGGCTGCATCATGAAGACTATTTAAAGTTTGGGCAGGATGCAGTATGGTTTGGAACGGGAAGCTGACTTGGTGTAGGAAGGAAGAGCTGTGCCTTTTTATATATACACATACATACGCATGCATTTGAAGCAGGTTCTTGCATTTTAAGTATTGTTTTGATGACATTGCTTCATTTTTCAAATTTAGTGTATTATGATTCATATATATATGGCTTAAAATAGTTTTCCTGTGACATACTGGAGCAAACTTTTCTAGCAGACTTTACGTTACCTGTAAACTTGAACACAGAGCAGGATCCATGACTGACATTTTAATTTCACATGTGACTATTCAGTACGATTTTAGTGCTCTTGCATAATACAGTCAAGGCACAAAATGAAATAAAATGCTTGCAGTGCTTGCCTATAACACCAGTCAATATTTTAGGACATGGAAGTGGAACAGCCGCCTATTCAAGAAGGAAAACGACATGTTTCTGACAGCAGAAAGTCAAGATCTAGATCTGCATCGAGGTAAGCTAGTGGCATCTCGTTCAATTTTGTGAGGATATGTATTATATCAAGCATTAGAGTGTAATGTAAAGAACTTCAGTGTATCATGTCCAAAAATCTGAAAGTGCTGTACACATTCTGAGTACTGAGGAGAGCTAGGCTGATTGGAGCTCACAGAATCTGTTTCTGTGCTGCCAAATCTACTGTGGGTTGGGATTTCCAACTGTGAGACAACAGTAAATAGCTCAGAGACATGCTAATTCCTCAGACTGTTGCTGGAGTTCATTTTCAGCATGGCCACGGTCTTGTTACCTCTATTTTACATTGGCTTTGTGGGTGCCCTACTCAACATACTTCCTTTTGAGGCTGCTTCTTGGAAGTGCCTAGTTCTGCTGTGCAGGTTGGACTCTCGTAAATGCCAAAAACACATTTAGCAACAAAGTGCCTTTTTGATTTCATCTCAGGATTACTTAGAAGAAATTGATGTCTGCGTATGATTCCGTGTGTGGACAACATCAGTGAAATTCCTTGGTAGAATCAAAGCCGTGAAGGGTTTTAGTTAAACTCCTCGTCTGGGGGGAAAAAAAAAAAAAACCAAACCAAAAACCTGACCTTTTCAACTTCATACCTGGCAGGGGAGGCCTGTGTAAAAGCACAGCTTGATATTTCATATACTTCTATGTAGTGGCAGTGGGAAGCCGACTGGCGACTCTTTAAGACTTGCGATCCTCTGGAATCCATCCGCCTTCTAAGGGGAATTGGGAAGTTGGGCATCTGTACTGTTCTCTGCTACCAGTAGAGAGCAGCTTCCATGCTCGTCAGTACTTGCCAGGTTTTAGGGAAGCAGAATGAGGTAGTTCCACTTTTTTTTGTGCTCTGAAGATGCTTTTCATAGGAAGAGGTGTGTGATCCTGTGCGCTGTGGGATTTCGCCTGTCTGAGCCAGTAGCTTCCAAGTCTGAGCAAATCTGGTGCCAGTATCAAAGTCAGCTGCCTGGTTATGAGTCTTTTGCTCAGCTTTGTGCTGCTGCTTTTCTCTCTTTTCCAGATCCTGATGTGTTTAGACTTAGAACACAACGTAAAATCCAGTTGCACTGGCAGATTTATTTCTAATCTCTTCTAGCCCTTGTTTTGTAAGAGCAGTCAATGTTTTTCTCAGTTAAGCAGGTGGCTTTTCTTCTATTTTAACGTGTGCACATGGCTGTTGCTTCAACTAGGTCACCGAAGAGGAGGCGTTCGAGATCCGGTTCCCGTTCTCGAAGGTCACGCCATCGTCGGTCTCGATCGCGTTCCAGAGACAGACGCCGCCACTCCCCCAAGTCCCGGTCACAGGAAAGGCGTGAACGTGAGAGGGAGAGAGAGCGCAGGTCCAAAGGCCTTCCCCAGATCAAAGCAGAAACTGTTAGCGGTGAGCTCGCTTCTGTTTGCTGTTGGGGTAACCCGGAACACTCACGTAGCATCGTTTTCAGATGCTCAGAATCTTCATGGTTCATACCTGGTTTTTTTTGTGTGTGTGTCCAGTATTTTCTGTAATGAATTTTAGACATCTGTGAAGTTGAAGATAGTAAGTGCTATGCCTAAGTACAATGGAGTACTAACAGGACAAACTCAGGTATTTTAGAAAAATTGTAAATGTTGAAGAAACTGCGCTTCTTAGTGTTTTTTTTTTCAACTTAGTGTTGACCAGTCCACTTACCATTAGTATATGATGTCTGTTGAGACTGTCCCAGAAGACAACTCTAAATCCAATGTGTGTTAGTTTTATTTTATTTTTTTAATTACCAAACTACCGTCTCCCCCCAAAACACACCAGAGACAGCTCAGTGTATTGTGATGGGGAAAAAAATCAGGTTTCCTAATTTCTAACCATTGTCTGTCATTGCTTCAGTTTCATCTCTCCTAGCTCTAGAAGCTAGAGCCGAAGTTTGAATATGCCAGTTCATTGGTCTTGTGTAGGTGTAACTTGACAGAGCAAGGAAGCTCGAATCTGGAGAAATTCATCTGTGTTGTAGGGACTCCCCCTTCTCTCCCTGGAGCAACCAGGTGAAGGCAGCGGGTGGCTTAGTGCTCACTGAAATACTTAATCTGATCTGAACCCATCTTTCCCTCTCCGTCCCTTTTTCTTGGGTTTTGCGCTGTTTGGTGCAATCTCCAAGACTCATCTGTACAAAATAGAAGTAAATTGTACTGTGAATTATTTTCTGAACTATTTTAAAGCTGGTGAGAATTAAATTCATTGCATCCCAGTACTTCTGACACTCGTAACAGACAGTTGGGCCCTTTAGGAGTATCTCCAAGTCAAAAATATTTTGGCTGTAAAGAAAAATCTGAAATGCCATGTTGTTCTTTTCCTTCCTTCAAGTCGTGTAAAGTAGAGCAGATTGGACAAGAAGCTGAGCACATGATTATGATTTTCCTAATGATTCAGTGTTGTGCGTCTCGCAAACCTGAAGGGGAGCTTTGACCTGGAAAACATACAGGCTAATGTTACAAATTCTTAAGGAATCTCAGCTCTGTGTTCATAGACAATATCTAGTAGCTGTCTTCTAAATATTCCTGGGGGTGTCAAATAGAATGAAAGCATCCTTTTTGATATAAGAGGGGCAAAAGACATGGGGTTTTAACTAGTCAAAACCTTGTGGACAACAGTAACCTTAGTTTGAAAGTACTGCAAAGAATTAATAGCTGTAATTTGGAAGGATTTAATGGCAGTAGTGTAAGGTGTGCTTTTGCCAGCATCTCTCCCAGACTGTCCTGTAGTGCTTTTTTGGTTAGCGGTTTTGTATCACGTAGTGGCAAAACGTAGGTGAGCACTGAATGGTGCTATAGTACTCTTGAGCATGAAGTAGCACGTTCTCTTGTCTGCTGCTTCATTACCTTGAAGAATGAGGCCGGGTGGGCGTGTTGCTTTCTTTTTCCTGAATGGAAAAGCTTCTGTCGATTAATTTTTCACTTAACCATTGAGAGAAATGGCACTGAATAGGTTGCTGAAGAGGGCAAAAGCTGTGCTTCTCGTGGCAGATTGTCATTGCCACTGCATTCTGGAGGAAAACCTCGCCAGCAGTGGGTGTGTGGCCAGAAACAATCCAGCTGTCACCTCGCTAGTAAGTGCCCTTCGTAACTCATGATGATGGCCCAGAGCGTGGGTTTTACGCTAAGCAGAGTGAGTTACCCTGTTGAGAAGTACCCGTTGCATCTGTGAGGGTGTTTCCTGGAGCAGGCTTAACAGCAAAGCGTATTTTTCTTGCAGAGGTTACGATTGTCAGAACGTGCAGGTCATTCTAACAGTAGTTAGCTGGACAGCTGCTCAGTGTGGGCATCCCAGCAGTGCTTCTGACGTAGTTGCTGTGGTTAACCCTTAGTTCAGCCCTGGACAGGCAAGGAAAGAGGCTTTCAAGTACTCCAAAAGATAAAATCTTTTTTTATATTAGCAGGCTTTTTCATTTGGATGTCGTAAGTGGCAATTTTCACAGGACTATTTTGACATTTTGGCTTGTGAAATGTGTTTACAAGTGCTCTGACAGTTGGTGTTAACTCTTTGATTGTAGTTTGTAGTACTACGCTTTGGGTAGGACAGCTTGACAAAAGGACTACGCAGCAGGATGTTGGGAGTCTCCTGGAGGAGTTTGGCCCCATCGAATCCATAAATGTAAGTACAAGTGGTGCAGTGTAAGCCTTGGCTTCAGAAAGGCTTTCCAGACTGTTCTAAGCTAGCCGTATTTTTAATATGTTCAAAAGATTCAAGAGCTATCATTTCCTTTATGATTGGGTTTTCTGATGTGAAAACTCAATTCATTTGGCCACGTGGGGTTTGCTTTAGTTGCTTGCCGTTTATATGTTAAAGATGCCCTTGGGATAATTTTCTGGACCACCCCATTCCCATAAAACTCATCCTTTCTCTAGGGGGAATTGAATGAGAAGGGGTCCTTGAGTTCCTCCTCTGCTCCACTTTGTAGTTTGATGATAAAGTGCCGATCTTAGCTGGTCTTCGTTTTGCTTGTTTCTCTTCTGTCATTTCAGACAGAAGCATAGAGAACCATTCTCATATGGCTGTATTCAGGATGCAGATAAATAAAACCTGTGTTCCACTGGCTATGAAATTTTATTGAAAATCAGTGACCTTTAAAGGTCTCTTCCAACTCAAACGATTCTGTGATAATCTGTGTGACTAATTTTCTTGCTATTCTCAATTTTTGTAAAACAGCATAGAAGCTGTTTCTCAAATTCTTTGCACATAATACAAATTATAACAAAACTGCAGATGACGCGAAGGTACAGATGGCAGTTTGTGGTATTTGGAGTAGATCTGCCAACAGATTAACTAGTTCTGAGGCCTTGGCGCTTCCATGAGGACTGTAACAAGATTAAAGAGTCCCATATTCTCACATGGAATAGGGTTAAAGACTTCCCACAAACAGAGTTGCTTTTAATTAATACAAGTATTTATTTCTGGAAGATGCTGGCTATTTTAGCCTCTTAAACTGACGCTCTCTTTCCTACTTCATAGTCCTTTCTGTAACACCAGCTGGTGTTCCAGCTTACTGTAACTTAATGCTCATGTGTTGCTCCTTGCTTTGTTACTGTTGACAAAAACTTTTTTTTTTTTCTTACAATACGAACAGATGATACCGCCTAGAGGATGTGCCTATATTGTCATGGTTCACAGACAAGATGCTTACCGCGCCCTGCAGAAACTGAGCCGAGGCAACTTCAAAGTCAATCAGAAATCTATAAAGGTACTTCTCGGAAAACGTCAAGTTGTAATTGCTATAACCCTTTTTCATGTGTTCTAGAATTTTTGGTATTCCAGACTTGTATATAGTCTGGATACGGTATTCTGTAAATTTATGTCAATGAACCACTTTTTAATTTATTTTATTTTTTATTTATTCTTCCTATTCTGCCGTGTTGTTAGAGGAACTCGTAGCAGTTGCTCTGAAAGACTGCCCATAACTGTGTAGTTGGTGCAGTTGTCCGTGGTGTCCTTTTAGTCATTCCAGTGGACTGTAACCATGGTTCCTTGTAGCTGCCTAATAGTCTTATCGTCTGTAATTAAACGCAATTATAATCCTACAAAGAGCGCTAAGAATTAAGGAAGAACGCCTTCAGTAGTGAAGTTTTCCCTTTTGCAGAACATCATACTAGAGTGGCACTGTCCTCTGAAGAGAAATGAAATTAATTATCGTGGCTGGGGAGCAGCTGAAAAAACTGCCTGTACACATTTTTTGCAAATTATGTGCAAGAGTCAAGTGAAGACATGAGAACTAATTGTGCCTTTAAAAAAAAAAAAAAAAAGCAAACTCATATTTTCAGAGTGTTTTTCCTGCTGTTTCAATTAGGGTATTCTTGTTCACTCTGTAGCCTTTTCTTGGTACTGCTATTTTGTTGTAACTAATAATTAAAAGCATTGCAATGAAAACATTGCTAATTACATCTGTTTTTTTCCCCAAGATTGCGTGGGCTTTGAATAAAGGAATAAAGCCAGATTACAAGCAGTATTGGGATGTAGAATTAGGTGTTACTTACATACCGTGGGACAAAGTGAAGCCTGAAGATCTTGAAAGCTTCTGTGAAGGAGGAATGTTGGACAACGAAACGCTTTGTCCAGGTAAAGTACTGCTACATCTTTAAATGCTTTTAAGGAGTTGTCCTTTACGCTGATGCAGCGACTGTGTGGCCGACTTTCCTGACTCTGAGGAGCATACGAAACTCCCGAAATGGCTGAGGAGTGCAGGATGTGCGAAGTGTAGATTAGAGGGGGTTTGTAAGCAGCTGATGGCCGCCCTCCTCTGGGGCTGTGCAGTTGGATCACTGGAGGCTGGGCTAGAACTGCGCTTGGACACCAGACAGCCTGCGAGCTGCGTGCAGTTTGCCATCGACAGTGGTCGATGTTGTTGGAAGCACTGAGGAGTCCCAGAGCCAGCCTGGTCCTCCCGGTTTGGGTGAGCCTGCCTTCGGAGCACGTGTGCAGCAACGGATCTGGCAGCAGCTTTGTAATTTCCATGAAAAGTGCCTTTTGTTTGCCTTCTGGTTGTAGTTTCAGCTCCATTAGCAAGTCTTGTATTTGTCTTGACCTAAACAGAAATCTTGTTGGTTTGTTTGCAAGCAGTGAAATACCAGGCTCCTCTGATGGAATTAAGAAAATTGCACCTGTTCCAAATGAGCAGCTTCAGATCAGTGACAGGTTTCAGCTCAGTGTAGAACAGTTAGTGCTGGCTGTTGTGATTCCTGAAAGTGGTATTAAATGAATGCAGTACTTAAAAAATTGAGAGTGCCTGTGGTTCCTTGAACTGCTGCTCCAGACCGCTGTGTTGGTTGTAACAGTGCAGCTGTTGTGTGCTGTTCTGTCTCACTACTGAAACATCAAAGGGGGAAACGAATCCTAGCGCAGGAGCTAGCGGGGCTCATCAAGAGAGCTTTAAACTAGATTCGAAGGAGGGCGGGGCTGTAACTGGGCCTGCACTGGTGGGGCAGAGGTCTAGTATTAATGAAAACTGGGAGGCCTCCTACCCCAGTAGGGTGAAATAGGCATGCTCAGCTTGCTCCCTGAAATGCCTGTACACCAATGCGTGCAGCGTGGGG
>VXAV01001759.1:8856-30927 GCA_013399715.1 Alectura lathami
TACTAGCCATAAGAGGCATGGATTTGTTTTACAAATATTTCTTGTTATTTTCCTTGGTCATGACAAGTCATAAGAGCAGAAACGGCAATGGAGAAGAGCTGCTGTGGAAGCCTTGAGTTGTCCACCTTAATGATGAATCCTCTGGAGGGATTACTTTTCCTGTGATGAGAAGTGAAATATTTTTATCTACAGTGTCTGAAGAACAGTGTTGATTGCTTTTGTGGTGCAATGCTGTGCAGACAACGGAACAGAACACATGCTTTACTTCTGCTATTGTGGTTGCTGTGTTTGGGAATGGGCTTGCCTACACACAGATAAAACTGGTTCTGAGACAACAACAAACTACGTTCTGATGTTTGGACTTCCCAGCGCANTACGTTCTGATGTTTGGCCTTCCCAGCGCAGCTTATCAGTGAAATGTAGTCTTTGGTCAGTGAGGAGAAGGAAGTAACTCAGACACAAGAAAGGCAGATACAGATACTAAAAGCAGTGAAACCACTCAGAGCAAGAGAAACGTCATGGAACTTCGCAGCATCAGCTCCATTGCTGTTGAAGTGTGTAACTTACTGTTGTAAAACAAACTAGAAATGCAAGGAGCTGAAAATATTTCTGTGGTGGAGTCACCTTAATTTGTCACCATTCCTGGAACAAGCACAGAAATCTTTGGCTGCTGCGAGTGTTCATCTCCCCTCAGGACCCAGTCTTAAGCAACAGGCCTTGCCTCTGAGAACGGGCTGAGGTGAAAAGATAACCCAAGGAAGGCATAAAAATACCTTTATTTTTATCCCAGTTCAGTTTCTGGCATGTGGTTGTCATGGTTGCCAGGTCTAGTTTAAGAAAATAATATTATAGGAAAATAAGTCTATCTAGCCACATGGAAAGGAAAAAAATGCACCTTAAGCACTGTGTCTACTGAAAACAAGATGCAGGCATCCACTATCTGAGCATTCATGGCAGACATCCTTTTTTACATAAGTAGACTTGGAAGTGACAAAGTTTTTTAAAATTACCATTGAATAAACAATAAAATTGCACTTTGAAAACTCACAAGGGATGCAGAGCAATGACGAAATCAGATTTAGGGTTTCTTACCCATAGAGAAGCAAGAAATCTCTGGATAAACAAGATGTAAACGACCATTCAGCTGTCATAAAAGGACAGATATCTGTGCCACAGAACAGCTAAAAAACTTGCCTTTCTAAGAGAGAGCTTCTGCATTTGGAGGCCACAAGATTTCACCTTCCTCTGGAGGAAGAAAGAACTGTCTTGTCAGCTATTGTGGGTGGTAGCCCAGTACTTTCACAGGGTGAAATATGCTGTCTGTAAAGAGGCAGTGACGTCCCAAAGAAAGACAGCAGCTTTAACATGCAAAGAAGCACAAAGCAGAAAAAAAAATACATTAAATACATGAAGTCAGAAATAAGACACCACTAAGATTGCAAAATCAGGCACTCAAAAGTCAGGAAAGGGAGAAAATTGAGCAGAGCAAAGCTCATTCTCTCTATCTAGGCTTTTCTGTGTCAGATTTCTCTGTTTGGGAGACAGCATTTTTAACTTGCTAAATACTGGGAGGATGGAGAAGAAGGGAGGGCTGGCACTAAAGACACCACAAGCTGCTGGAGTTACCCAGATCTGCCTTGGATGTGCAGCCTGAAGACTATGTCATGCTAATTTGCCTCTGTCACATTTTTCTGATGACATTTCTAGGAGATGTGATGAATGGAAGTTTCAAGCTGATATTTTCTTGAGCCATTTTAAGTTATACAGCACACTGAACATTCAACCTGAACATATTTTACTTTAGCTATGGTAGCTAAAACAGAAATTCTTACAGATGTACTCAAGGACTGACATTCAGCGTGAGAGCCCCATAGTGTTGGCTGTGCTTTGAACATTGCTGAGAGACAATTGCTGCCTGACAGATCTCACAGTCTGAGCTGGCAGTTAAGGTAAACCTTCATCAAGGAAACCGTTTTTGCTGTTTCAAATTGAGCCAAGATATCTTCTGCCCAACTATTTTTGCCCATTTTCTCACCTCCTGCACCATTACTGCTTCAGTCAGTGACTCTTTGCACTGCCTTACCTGTGGGAAAACAGTCTAAGGCTTCACTTACACTTCCTCTGTAGCCAAGATATGGCTTCTTCCAAGAAGGCTGATGTAGTTCCTGTTTCTAGGTCTTCTCAGAACTGCAGGCAAATCTGAAAGTGTTTAACCTTAGAGAGCTGTTATTTTTGTCTCCCTGTCCTTCTACATGCATGTATTCATGCATACTTGCACACACAAACACAGATACATATTGGTTTAGACAGTCTTGCTTCATAATCCATGGCTGAACGTAGTTGAATATTTATATATCAAAACTAAAAGTAAATACTCACTGCTAACACGTCACGTACCTACGCAACCGCAATTGCACGCTGATTTATGTTAATAGCCAGTTTTCTAGTTCACATGTTGCAGTCATGGCAGTGGACTTCCAGAAAAGACTTACTGCAGTGCACCACACTGTTCCCAGAGGCTGACATGGAGAACATCTCTAAATCAGAAAAAGCACAAAAGCAGACTATGTGCTAGGTCTAAAACAACAACACCAATAACAGCAAAATCCTTCTTCTGTTTAAAATGAAACTGAGGAATTTATCTGGGGACTAGTGGAAATAACAACACCTCCAGCTGGTCCAGCTTTGACTGAAGCAATAATTTTGTTCAGGTTATGGAAACCCACACATTAGCATGTGGCACTGGATCTTATGTTAGTATCAGTAGTTCCTCAGAGATTCTCTCTGAAAAATAACAGCCTAGCTGAGCTACTCACCACAAACCCCTGCAGAAGCATGGTAAATGAAGAAGTGAGCCAGTATCATGCCATACGAACCACTCCAAGAGGCGCATCACAGGTTTTGTCCATCACACAGCTTTTGTCAAAAGAGCTGGAAGTTTTTATATTGCAGTCTTCTACTATAGAAGCATGTGATTTAATCTGTAAACTAGCTGAGGAACCAGTTTATGTTGATTAGGGTGTCTCTGTGGTTAGGTTGTCTCTGTGCAGTTTTAAAATTACAGCAGCATTAAATCTCATTTGCAGGTTAGCAAGAACTGAGGACTTTTTTTTTTCCCTCCCCCAACAGTCTGCATGTAGCCTGTCCCTTTGTTAGAACAACTTCAGTTTCACAACTGTGTATCACTTCTAATCACTATCTTTAGCTTTATCCACATCACCTTGCAGGCAGTGTCCTGGCTTTCTTGCAGTTCCCTTCTTGGTTAATCCTAAGCTTCTGTCACTCAGACGTACTTTTTCATAGACTTACTTTGATGCACACTAGAAATTTCAGAACTCATATGATGTCAAAGTACTCGGTTTTCAAATTCCACTGAGGCTGCATCAGGGGAGGAGAAATCCGTTTTTATTTCTATACTGAAATAACTGTGAGATAGGCTTGTTCCCTATATATTCATCCTGATGAAGTTAGACAATTAAATAGTACAGAAAACAATGAATATGAGAAACTGTTTTGGGGAATTCATTAAAACCTCTCATCAGATGAAAATGGAACTAAGTTGGTGTTCCATGAAAAAAAAAAAAAATACTGTTTTATAATAATCTCATGTAACCAAAAAATAAAAATAAAAAAATCTTTGGTGGAGGAGGGAGTAGAGCAAAACGAGCAACATGAATTTTGAGTTTAGGTTTTAATGTTCTCACTCCTGATTTGCCCATAATCATGGAACAAGAATGGTCACCCAAACTGTGATCATTCACCTGACTCTGTAATTCTGCAGTTTTCAGACTTTGCGTGTGCCTCCAAGGACTGCAATGAAACAGAAGGATATGGGTTCCACTTCTCCAAGGGTTAAGAAAGATGTGGAGTGGCAGGTGGAGGAGGTAGGGCCCTGCAGGTTGGAGGGGTTCCTTACGTATCTGTGGCCAAGGATATGCACATTGTTGAAGTGAGCAAGTCACTCATATTCGCGTGGATTCACTGCAGTTGGCAGAATTCTTGCAGGTGTTTAAAAATTGATTTCACTCTCTGTTTCATGTGCTTCTGAGCAGGGAGAGGGGAGGGAACATGCACACAATCACACACCAAAATACTTACTAACAGCATGACAATAAAGGAAAACTTGTGAGGTCAGGGGATATTATACTTCAGCTAATTGCAAAGAAACTAATGCTCTGAAAATGAAAGTTTTATTTATGTGAGTTTTATTTATGTGCTCTCCAAATTCTGTTAACCTCCTGACAACTAAATGCAACCTGAAAATATGACCAAAATATAGTTTAAGATACTTGAGGACTTACCTTGAAAACAGCCTTCATCTTTCCAGTGTCATTAAATGACTCCTATTGTTATCTTAATATTTCAGGCATCTTTTGAAAATGAATTTATGTCCTTGATTGAAAGCATAACTGAAATGGCAGTTCCTGCAACAGCACATCTTCAGATGTTTTTGCACTTCTGTTTCATTCCATTTCATGACTAGGTCTCACAGGGAATCTTCGTTATCTTGAACAGAAACATAAATGGATGAAGAATCAAGAACCATTGTATAAAAAGAATAGACAAAATACCTACTTCTCCCTGCATTGTTTCTATTTCACATATATTTTATTTTAATTTTCAGATTTCTGAATTCCATGAGTATAAAATTCTTAAAAACCAACGTGTTCCGTGTTTGGAGGATACAAATCATTTGAAGGTAAGTGGTCAAATAATAACATACTGTGCTATTAATGGTTGGATAAAATCTGTAGTGTGAACACTTTACATTTTGACTTGATGCACAGGAATGTTCACATCAAGGCATCTGTATTTCCTAAGGGCTGATCAACTTTCACAAAAACATTTTTTCTGGGGAAGAAAGCAGGTGAAATACGCTCCGGTTAGTGATAAAAACAGAAGTAAACTGTGGTATGCACAGTTCTTAACCAGGGATAGCATTTGGTGAACCAGGTGTTTTACACACAGAAGGAAAAATTCAGTTCCTCATCTAAAGTCTTTGCAGTTTAGACACATGCACAAGAGTACTTGAGACGAGAATTGCTGCTGTTGGTAAAAATAACCAAGAAGCCTCTTTTTTTTTTTTTTTTTTAATTATTTTTCATTTAGCTGGCTGTTCCATCGGTTGCTATAACTGCAGTAAGAAACCTGTTGTCAGCTAAATGCATGAATACACACACATGCACACTTCCTCCATCTTCCTTTAACTGTAGAACATCCATAAATAACTGGTGCAGGAGTGCATTTTCTAAGGGGAGTTAACACTGAGAATGCCTACAGAAATTTAGTGAGGCATGCAGAGCTTACAGCATGACCTGTGCTTTGTTTCCCATCTTGCCAAACTCATGACTTCTCCCTCTGCCTCACCCTGCCCAACCTCATCCACTCCTAACCTTTTTCCTGTGACAGATGTGTTTGCAGGAGCTAGTGAAAAGGATGGAAGAAAAGAAAAAGGGCATCCTACAGGTATTAAAATGCCCTTATGAAGAAAGGAATAGGCATGAGATATAAGAAAGAATATGAGAGTCTACTGTAAGACTCTTAACAATTGTAAATTTGGACTTCCGCTGGAGCAATGCAGGCCATGTCAGTATAGCTTTGTGATGCTTAACTCTGCCCAGACATAGGCCCACCAAGGATTTTGCTGGCTGTCACTGTCATGACAAAAATTCCCTGTCATTGCTGTCACTGATGCTGTGATGGCACCAAGCCTGGCTTTCAAACGAGTTGGAGTGACTTTGAGTTTGTGACTTACTGAGTCTTTGTGGTCTCTTCTGAATCTGCCCAAAGCGCATCACAAATTGTTTGTTCCTGTGGTGTGCTGTTGTCCATGAAGAGATGTATGTGGTCCACCTTTCTTTCACAAACGTCAGCATAGCTGAGCAATTTATAACCGATGCATTTTCCTGATCCTGAATAGTGGGCATAATAATGACCCATGCCAACAGCTTTCTTTTCCTGTTTTACCACAAGAGCAAATCTGAGCACTTGGTTAGATAATATCTTGGTTTATCCCTTCAGTGAAAGGGACATTGCATTTCTCAACATGCAGCTGAGATTTGAATCAGCTGCTCAGAAATAAAATCCTCCACATTCCATCAATCATTATGAGACTTTGAAAAAGCACAGTGGTAAACAACACAGTTTTTGACTTACAAATTCCTTTTCCTGCCTTCCCTTTTTGACTGGCTGATAGCTTTGTACTGTTCAGTATGAATAAAAGAGGTAATTTTTTCCCAGCAAAAGAGTTAAATGTAAGCACTTGTCATAACAATGTCTCCAGCAAAGTTTTGAACTGGTGTGTAAGTCTGCATGTGCTACAGAAAAGCAAATCTTTTACTTAGAAGGGACCTCCATGAACCAAGATGACTTGATGTATGAGTCCGCAGAGCCATGACATCACAGAACCATTCAGGTGGGAAGGGACCATGGGGGATCTCTAGCCCAACCTCCTTCTCATAGCTCAGTCCAACGTGTTCAGGGCTGTATCCAGACGGGTCTGCAAAACCTCTGAGAACGAAGCCAGCACAGCCTCCAGGGCACCTGGACAACAGTCTTGGGGGCGTCCCCTGAGCTCCCTCCAGTTCGTTGGTGTCCATCACATATTGAGGGTAATACAATATCCACACATGGTCTAACAAGTGTTGAGTAGGGTTGGATAACCCCTGCTTATGACCTATGGGCTGTGCTCCAGTCCATCAAGTCTGCTGGCTTCCATTGCCACTAGGGCACGATGGTGGCTCCCTCTCAGCTCTGCTGACCATCCCCAGGCCTTTCCCATACCCCCAGCCTCCTGAAGATTCTTTTATGCTCCGGGCATTCTGCATCTCACCAGCTGCTGAGCCCACCATCCATGTGTTTGCATTAGTTTCTACTGATAATGAAAACAAACTACCCCACAGCTTGCTCCTGTGTAGAACCTCTGGGGTCTGCTAAAATAGTTATGCCCCCTCAAAGCAATTGTCTCAGCATGGACACCAGCCTCAGCTTCTATCTTCTAGCCATTGCCTGTTTTCAACAAACATTTCATTTCTATGCAAATTCTCTTCACTGCTGATGTCAGTCACAACTTTTGAGTTTAGAAAGGCTATCAAACACACAGTGTGATCACATAATCCTCACTTCTGATAAATATTTGACAAAAAGAAAGTGCTGGGCTATAGCTTTTTACCAGAATCCATTTAAAGTTGAATGTTTAACCAATACTACAGTTTTAATAGTAATGTTTTTCCATAACAACTTGTACTTCATTTTATTGTTTTCTAGGAAAAAAATGAAATATTGGAAGAAAGAGGACTAGTCATACAACAGGACAAAATCCTAGAGGTAAAACTTCCCATTCCATGCTCTTTCTTTTTTTAGACCTGTATCATTCAGTGACAGTCTTCTACAAAGGTAATCTAGTCTTCTACAACCTTCTACAAGGTTGCCAGACAGTGAAGAAATAGGGTGAAATACAGGACATTTAAGAGTGCAGGGAGCTGGTCTGCCAGTAGCTTCAGAAACACAAAAATAATGCAAATCTGAGAATTAGTAGTTTAAAAGTTTTGTAGACCATGGCCTGCAAGCCAGCACATAAGCCTTTGTAATCAGTAAGCTTGCATTATAAGGAACATCAGTCATTGGGAAAGATACTGTAAGACAAGCTAATACAGGGAGGGCAGATTCCTGTAGTTTTCTATCAGAGCCAGTTTGGGAGAGGAGAACATAATATTTTCAAAGGCAGCACTGATGCTGATCTCATGCTAATAAGCTGTGGCTTGACTTTTATTACTCACCAGACCAATGGACCAATTAAGATTGTTTGTTTTTCTTTTAAAATTTTAAGGGCATGCAGCTAAAAATAAGCCACTTAGAAAAGAAGCTCAAGAGTTCTGAATCAACTGGGTTGTAAGTATTAGTCATGCCTTCTGTTCTGGGCTTATTGTTTTATTGTATCCAGAATATTTCCACATCAGCCATACCTGAAGCATGTGCTATTGATTGTAAGTTAAGCCAGTTATGCAACATCAAACAAGCTCCTCAAATTTATGCAGAATGGATTCTTTTTCTGTCATCTAATCATCCAACCACTGAAGTGCAAATGAAATTTAGGTGTGGAAACTCTCACCACACTCTTAGCAAATGCCAGGAGCAATTTGCCCTTTCCTCAGAAGACAAAAGTTGTGGGGCATGTCCTGGATATTTATTTCAATTCTCTTTCTTTATAATCTGCACCAGGTTCAGATTATTACTTTGCAGAACAAAAAGCAAAAGCAACAGTTTGGACAGCAGCAGCAAAGTTTGCAGCTACACAGTTACATTCAGCTCTCTTTTCCAGGCCAGAGTTGAAGTGCCATTAAAACCATGACCCCCCACCTCACTACTGGACTGTAGTTTCCTGTATGCAACAAGTCATACAAAATCTCTGAATGTCAAAGAACCATATCCTCACAGCGTGATGGAAATACAGAGACCAGCCCAAGTGGATCTAAGCACTGAGTTTTTTGCTGTCACTCTTCCCTTTCTCCAATGTTCTACGGTTCAGAAATCCTCTAAATTCAGTAAACACAAGGGATTAAATATTCCTTCTAGCAACCACTCCCAAATTGAGCACAAAGTATGAAGCGCTGACAGTAAGTATGAGCCTTGTTTAAGTTTTCTCTTTCAGTTTTTTGAAGTGATTCAAAATTCCATTTTGTGTTCTCTGTGTTCTGAAGAGAAGACCTGTGTAATGACATTATGTATGCATCACATGAACTCTAACAACAAGGGCTGAAATGTTATTTTAAACTTCAAGTTATAAGAGCTTTGGAGCTGATTTTTCAGCTCCTCTGCTGTTCGCACTGGTAGGACTATCCCACATCTGATTGGGCAGTACTGAGCCTCTGCTTTTAATTATTGTAATGCCTCCATCAGACAAAGTTGGAGGGCATCATAGAAAAAAATACCAGATTCTTCTTCCCACCTTGCTGCCACGGTAGCATATGTCTGATAGTAGGAATCTAGCAGTACTAATGCTCTCCTGCAATACAATAATTTAAAAGTGTTAGCTCCGTGCCATTTGTATCCACTCTTACAACTGTGTGGGTTTTTCAGAATTGTGGAGTTTTGCCTGTTATTGGAGACTGAAGGAACCCATAAACTCATATTGTTCCACAGAATAATTCCTATGAATTACTATGAAATAAAGGAATTCCTAATCAAGGAGTTTATAAACACATGAGAAGGGACATTATCTCACCAAAAGAAGTTTGGACATGTCTGTAAATGATTGTATAACATGCAGCAAGAGACTATACAGCACAGCAGCCCTGAAATGACTCTGAACACAGCTAAGAAGAGAGAAATGACAACTTTTTTTTCTGATTACAGGAAACTTTCAAAGCAATTATGGAATCAGATAGAAGCCTTGGGAGCAGAAGGCAGGTAAAAGAGAAGGGAAGATGAAAGGAATACATGAGATAAAAGACGTGGTTTGTTGGAGGGAGAAGTTTGAGTAGTCTGGCAATGAAAGCTGACAAGAAACGAAATCCTGAACTCAACCTGTCAGTGCAGTCAACTGGTATCAGTGTTTGGCCTGGAAATTCCACGTGTGCCTCTCCTTGCCTCTGCTGCTGCTCCTGACGGCTGACTCCTGGGAATCCTTACTTCTTCCCCATTGCCTACATGGCTGTTGGGTAGAAACGGTTTTTGGAATTTGACTGCCCCTTACACCATGCTCTTAAGGGCTTTGCTGATGGGTAGACAAAGTGAAGTAGAGAGGTCCAACATGAAACATAACAACATGAACTTTAAGAAAGGTAGAAACCTAAACAAGCCCAATCTGGACACATGAGATTTACGATGGGGAGAAATGGGAGGAAGGAGAAATAAAATATTTCTTATGAAGATCTCAAAGGAACTACTTGTCTTTGCCATCAGTCTAGACTTTGCCCTTTAGGCGTTTGTCTGCAATATTTTTTAGGAAATTGCCTTTGTAATACAAATCAATAAGAGGCATCTCTTAGGTTGCAGTTTCTCTTCTTGCTGTACTTTCATTGTCTTCATTAATGAGCACAGGTTGCACAGAGCTGAGTTATCTGCTGTCTCCACTGGTGTTTCTTTTTGCTTTGCAGGTGGGAAGATGGATGACTGCACAAGCTGTCCCATGCAGAAGACTGCCATGGTGAAACAGGTAAGTAAGAAGTGCCCTGCAGTCCTTACACCTGTGCTTGTAAGGCATCCACCATCTTTCTTTATTCCAAGCAGAAAACCACACTTTTTCGTAAAACGTGATTCATCTTTAAGGTTTTCAGCCCTGGCCATTCCCTATATCATCTCTGTCCTTGTGACTCAGGCTCACCACTTCTTGCTCAGTTTTGTTAACTTGCATCACATTAGTAATTCAACAGTGTTTGCACTTGAAATGAGAAGACTTCATTTCAAAGTGACTCATATTGACTCATGTGTTCTCTTTCCCTGTCTAGATCCAGAAATCAATGACTGGCTACCTAAAAATTTTTTCTTCCTGTCTTAGGTAGGTGAAATATTCTCACTGCATGTATACTTGTTTAATTACACCTGGAGCACCACAGAGTCGAGATCATTCTGATAACGGTGGAACATCGTGGGAGAAATGGCATGAGCAGGGAAGATAAATGTATTCCAATTGTAGCGCTGTGCAAACATAGCGGGGCAGCAGACTTAAGTAATTGGGGTGCAGACTCTGTTCTGGCCCTTGGGTATGTTCATCTGTGAATCTGCTCTCCTGCCAGCTCTGAAAATGCAGCACTCACCTGCATGCAGGCGAATGTCCCCTTCTTCTCTCATCATGGGGGAAGGGAGGAAGGCCTAAGGTCTGTACATGTGGTCCTCTCCTTCTGGGTGTGGGTGCTGTGTTATCAGCCCTGCATTAAACTTCTCTTCAGTACTTCCCCCACCAGACAGATGCTGGCAGCAGCTCCTTATGGGGGCCATTCTCCTTTCACCTGTCTGAACTGAAGTAATGCGGGCTCCCTGAGCACCAGGACATGTGATGCCCTCCCTCTGTTTTCTTAGTCTTGGCAGAAGGTGGTTTGAGGAAAAGGAAATATTTATAGATAAATTCTTCACTTAGTTATTTTGTTGTCAGCATAGACCTCCTACTGAAGGCATTTACAGAATATTCCATGAAGGCAGTCGGTGTCAGTGTCACCAACCATATTTCATTTGCTCTGTCCCTTTACATCACTCCAGCACGCCCAGGAGTGTCTTCTGAGATACAATTGCCTTTCTGTGATGGTCTTATAAAAGGAAAACCATCTTCAGTTTTCTTCAGTATAGTGGGAAGATTTGGGATGGATCTTGCAGGTAGTCATCTAGAAAATGGGCCATCTGTTGTTTCCCCTCCTGGGAACAGAAGCATTTTTATTACTGCATGACCAAACACCACTGGGAGGTGCTTCTGGCTTGCTTCATTTGTGGGGATTCCTTTCTATTTAAATATGTGCATTTTATTGTCAGAAAACTGTTTCTGATAGCACAGGGCATTCACTTGTTGAAATAATATGCCAAAAGGAACAGGTAGGGGTTCTTTGAAGAAAACAATGGAGAAGCTGTATTAACTGAGAGCATGGCTAGGCTCACAATGAATGCTACACATTTCACGTATAACCTCAGGTGAATTTCTTCCCTCCAGGCTTCAGTTTCCCACGTGTAAAGTTACAATAGTTTTCTTTTTATTCACTTCGGGTGCTCCTCATATGCTCACATCACAAAACCTTTGGTGGCAAGAGCTGTCATTAAGTATTAAACTTGTCAGTGATGGCCTCCATGGTAATATTGCCAGCAACAGGAAGGAAGGAGTCTGCTTTGATCAGGGCAAATAAATACAGGATTAGATACACCAAGAGGTTTTCATTTTAATAGAGCTGTTTTGCAGTGTCTCTACTTTTCCTCTGTGCACTTGTCTTGTTGCAGGAACAGTTTGTTGCTGTTTGGCAGGCTGCTACTACACTCTGTCCACTATCCCATAGTACTGCTCTTGTTCTGTACATGGTTATCTGATCCTACCTGGATACGTTGCCTACTGAAGAGCATCTCCCAGCAGTACTTCAAAAGTTGTGCATGGCCTTACTAACCCTAGAAGATTTTGAAGACTCCAGAGTGGACTTCTACATGGTTGTTCCATTGCTTCTACGAGGACTCTGCATTACAATACAGCTGTTGTGAATACTAAAATCATGTGATAATGTCTCTTTCCTTTGTGAAATACTTCAGCCCCTTAGAGGAATAAACTGCACCATGTATCTCAGCAAGAGGGCGTGTGCTTAAATGCATTCAGTTCTGTGCTGCTAGAGGTGGATCTGACATGCAAAAGTTGCTTTATCTTTCTTGTTCTGATTACACCCAAACCCCCAAATGTCTCACCCTCATCAGCAACAGGCATGACTGCAGGAAATCTGTAATTAAATCTAGATAGTATCTTCTGTTGATGCAAATTGAAATGACCCCATTATAAGCAGAGCAGTGATAACTGATTGGAGAAGAAAATTTGTTCTAACAAATGCCTCTTGCTGCCAATTGACCACTTTGCTGCCTACCAATAGCAGACCTGCACATGGCCACTCTTTTCTGCACACAGCAATAGCAGTGCACATCCACAGCAACCTGGTCATGAGGGATATGGGGGTGTCACGTTTTCTTACAGTGTATCTACACTTACATTTTCTTACAGACTATCTACAGGCTGCAGCAAGCCCTGGTGTACTTTGGAGGTGTACTGTACAAAGCTGGTGTGCTTTGGAGGTGTCTTCTTGCACAAACAACTTGTGTGACAGGACTTCAGATTTCAAATGCCCTGCACGTTTTCTGTGCGCTTCATTGGATGGTCAGGCCATCCCCACCCACTGCAGCAGGCAGGAGGCTTGGATCAAGCTCTCATTTGTCCCACAAGACTGTTCCTTGTGGATGCTTAAAGAAGACTTCAGTGCAACCTTCCTTCTGGGCTTGGCTGCCTGAAGGACCCTCCACGTCCTAATTTGAACTTTCTAGAAAAACACCGTGCACCCTCCATCCTGGTTTTGAAAAGGATGTCCCAGTGCTTCAGCAAGTATCAGCCTGTATCACTGCTCCCAAGTCTCACTGACAGCATGTTTTTCCCTGCACCCTCCTAGTTCGTGACTTGCTGACTGTGAGGTAGCGATAGGCAAGAGTCCAGCCAGCTGTGGTTACTGAGTAAGTCATGCAGCAGTGAATTAGAGCTCTTGAAGACCAAAATACTCCAGAAAATGAATTTAACTTCCTTCTCATGTTATCTGTTGCTGCAGTTATTTTTGCTCACTTTCACAAATCAGGAAGAGCACGAAAACTGCCCTCTGATGAGACATTATCTTTCAGGGCTGTCTTGTCATATGCCCCATTGCCTTTCATATGAAGTATCTGTTGTGAAAAAGGAGCTGAAACACCAAAAGCTGAGAAAGCAAACACACATAAAATGTTAATGATAGAGACAATGCGTGCTGAAAGCAAAGCATGCTAACAACATGTCCCATTTCTGTGTAACAAATGAGAGTTTTCAAATTTGAAAAAGAAAGTATGCTAAGGGTACAAAGAGGAAACAGCACTGCAAGGAGCCCATTTTATGAGACAAAACATTTGTAGGAACAGGTGGAGAGCCTTGGTGTATGACAAATGTGTGAAAGTCTGTGAAAATATCACCTATCTGACATGAGATGTTGCATGGTACATTTTCTACTGCTTTCTGCTCTTCTGTGTCCAGCTCAGGACATATTTTTAACACAAGTACTCTGTACATTTGGAACATTTGGAAATGTGCTCTGAGATTAACATCTGTGCTTGTTACTCTGCCTCCAGAGGAAAAAAAAAAAAAAAAAAAAAGAGCAAAAAAATAGAGCAATAGTCCTAAGCCTAGATTTTCCCCTGTAATTGCTATAACCCACAGGCTGTGATCCTTACGAATTAATAGAAAAATGTGCAGTGGGGAATAATTTTAGTACTGTTGCTCAGCACTGTGAGTGTAGATCTTTGCGGTCAATTGACAACAGATTTTAAAACACAAGCAAAATCAGCCTGATGCTTGATGGTGACACAAAGGAAAAGAAAACGCATTGATCAGCACAGCTGGCAGCTGTGCCAGGTGGGGCGGGTGGGAGTTGCTGCAGGGAGGGCATGTGGGGGCAATGGCAGAAGTACAGGAGGGATGAGTTCTCCTTTTTCTGCTAGAAGCGAAAGTAACCTCCCTGTCTGGTCAGCTGACAGCTGCTCCTTCTCTCTCTGTGCATGAGGAAGGAAACTTTCTGTGTCAGCCCCACGATGCCATGCTGCATAGGACGCATTGGGAATCTCTCCAGGAGACACGGTGGAAGTAACAGTGACAGTGCTGCTGGGCATAGCCTTTCAAATCCTGGTAAATGGCCAAAGACACATCTGCCTTGATTTAATGGATCTGCAGGAGGCTTCAGTTGGCTGGACCAGGGAATACTATTCTTTTATGCACTGTCACTTTCGCACTGGTTGGGATGTTCAGGTGTGCCCCATCCTGATGTAAGCCCTCTTCCCCTGACATCAGCAGTGGCTTTACTTCACGTGCCCTTCACCATAGTCCTTGTTGTCCACTATATTCTTGGTGGTCAGGGGCTCTGGTGTTTGTGATCTCCTTTATAAAGTTTTGTCCTTTCTCCACTTTCCCCACTCTCCAGTGGAGAAAAGAAGGATGCTAAAACCAGACCTCAGTACCCTGGAGGATTATGTTGTCATTTGAGTTCACATTGAATCACCCAATAAATCCTTCCAAATTTCTGCAACTGAACCAGGAGAATATATTGAAGGATTTTCTTTATAACTCTAAACACAATGGTGATGAATACTTACTGTCTCTCCTTTGACGGCCTGGAGGAGGTATGGGAGGGGCACAGGTGTATAAAAATCTTACAGCAAAGCAGGACACCTTCCCTGGCTGCGGTAGAGCTACGTGAGCATTGACACTCTCCGGGGGCCCTAGGCAGTGAAGAGACAGTTAGGACAGATAGCTTTTCTCCCTTCCTTTGCTGTTGTTGCCCCAGATGGGATAAAAGAATGCCGGTTCACTGAGGTTTGCTAGTGTTGACAAATGCATGTGTAGTTGCTACTTTTGCATGACCCAGCACAACACTGGCCCCTCTGAACAGCCTTCCTATCCTTTGACCCACAAAGAGCTGAGAGGTGTGGATGCAAAAAGTTTAGACAGATTCGTGTTTGAAAGCCTGCACAAGTAGCTGTAAGACCAATTTCTTGAAGGTGACTAAACAAGAAAATGACAGCAAGCTCTGGAAATCCTATGAGCTGAAAATAGCTGGAGGACAGCACTCAGGCAAAGTGCCATATATCTTTCTCCTGTTCTTACTTTTCCACGGATATCTGCTTGTGGACAAGCTGGCCCTCAGGACAGCACTGTAGTCATCAAAAGAGCCCGCTGAAAGGTAACCCGGGGGTAATGCAGCATTTCCATTTATTCCAGTGCATCTAAGTGGGTATGCTGATGGCTTCCAGTTTAGACATTTATTTACATTGTCTGTGACAGTACCTGCAGGTCTGGGGGAATGAGCAGCAGTTATTTATCAGGTCTTGTACACACGTATTTCTTGTGTTGGCAGGTGGAGATACTCAGGTATTGCCAGAGAGAAGACAGAATGAGTTTGGATAGTAGAAGTCCATAGAGGAAGAGGAAGCATGCTCCTCTGTGATTACAGCGGGCTACTTGTCCAGGCATCTGCATGCATTATCTGAATTAGTGGGGAGAGGCTTGAGGCTACAGGAGTTAAAGCCAATGATTTCCATATCAAAGGGCTTTTGGAGTAAGTATCAGAACAGGCTTCTCTCTCTAAGTGTTTTGGGTGCTTTTTTTTTCTTTCTTCCAGAGATCAGACAGAGTAACAGCTTAATCTTCTTAAAGAAGCCTTGATAATTTGTTAAGCAAAAATCTGGCTTTGGGATGAGGTTCATAACTTATAACCATGGGTGGCCAACCTCGAGCAACCAGGAAACGTCTAAATTCAGAAAAAGGAAATAAAATAATTTCTGTCATTTTCAGGGGAAAATTGCCTAATGTCTTCTAGAATATATTATATTAACAGGACATATTGATTCAATTGCTAAAAACTCAGAGAACTATACTTTAAAGTCTCAGGCACACCATCTGGTTCTCTCACTGCTAAGTGCCCTAAACATATGGCCAGAGAGAGTGTATTTCTTTTCTCCTTTCTTCTGTCTCCTTTTTTATTCTGCCTAGACTCATTGCCTTAAATTTCCTGACACTGAATCTATGTATATAAGCCATATATTTTTCTCCTCTCTTAACCTTTCTCTGTGATTCTGAACATCGCTAAGGCGGGACTGGCAACTCCACATTTTGCCTTGTCAGAAAAATTATTCCCCTTAATTCGTATACATTCTTCTAAATCATGACATGTAAGAAATTAAATTGGCCCTAAAGGTGTTCTTTGTGTCATTTTACTGCTTGTTTCCCATCACCAAGAACTATTTTCATGTCAGTTTACTCTTCTGTTTCCATACTCCTGTGTACAGAAAAATTGTGGTGGTAGGGTAAAGCTGTTATCGGCTGATAAAAAAGGCTTTGAGCAGCTCTGGTAACCACTATACTTTTTTTAACTACATAGTGCTTCACTTGAGTAAAACTCCTTGAATAAGACTTTACTTCATGCTGAGCAACTTGAAAAGCACTCTGAAGAGTTCTTTTTCTTTGCTAAGACCTCTTAGCTCTGTTGATCTTCAGGTGTGGATATACCTCTCTTTTTTAGAATATATATCAGCTTTAGTGAGAAGATGGCATTGCTTTACCCATTCTTGCCTCTAGGCTGTCAGACTGAAGCCCTGTTTTTCCGACTGTGGAGAACTTCTGAAGGTAGAAAAAAGCACAAAGCTTCATGGAGGCCCAGCTGTCTGATTCTTGTGGTGGTCCCAGTGAAGAAGACATTGCCAGCACTGTGCAGTGTGTACTTCCACTAATTCTCCTTGTTGCTTTCTGCAGAGACCTCACCGCTGCAGAGAATTTGGTTAATTCTTCTCCCTGAGCCATGCACAGCTCCATCTGGGTTTATGTCCAAAGCATGAGGCACCATTGCCACAAGATATTTATGCAATGCAGGTCTGCTGGGCATTGCTCATAGCTGTTTATACAAAAACTGCAGAACTAGTGCCCACAGAGCCCTATCTGAGGACAGCTATTCACAAGTTACTGTTTCCATGGAAAGCAGATTGGTTACAAGGAGATAGAACCATCTCTCCAGCAGAAGCTGCATATCCTCAGTTCTCTTTCTGTCTATGATCCCTGACTAAAGAAAAAAGGATTTTCTGTAGCCCATGATGGTTTTTTTTTTTTTTTTTTTTTTNTTTTTACAGTGTCCAAAATAAGGTATTAAATTTGAATCATTTTTTTTTGCTTCAAGTGAGTGGCTGTGGTGGTGTTTCAGTTTTACTGTTAATCAATACAATCTGACAAAATTCAGCAGTGTGATGATGTCCTTAAGAGCAACAAGGACATTCTTGATAATGAAATGTTTAACCTGAATTGACTCACCCAGGTGCAGCAAGGTTTCGCAAAATAACAAATGCATCAACATATGGTACAGGCTTGACTCTCATTGGTGACACAATTTTACACTAAAGGGTTGGAAGAGGAATAAACCACCTCAGCTTGGAAAGAAAATACAATACGGCTGCTCAGTAGGAAAATTACAGAGACAGCCTTCTGTTTTCAGAGATGAGAACATTTTTGCTGCCTTTCGCCAGGAGCACAGGGAAAGCTGAATGCTGCTGGGAAACCAGGAGGGTTACTACCCATTATCTGTGGAGCATTTTACATGCAGTAGGAAGCAGTACGACCAGAGCTGTCATCCAATCAAACAGCCAGGAGTACTCCATCTCCCTGGTACGTAACTAGTACAAATGTTTATTTGAAGGAAAAATGGTCTTTGAGTGCTTTGGCTTGGCACTTGGAATATGCCGACTGTCTTTCCACCTCTGCCTGGTGCTGTGGGCAAATCTTTTAGTATCTGCTACCCTGAGCATCATACCTATAAAATTCTGACCCAATTTATTTGTTCTGCTCTGTTTTCCGAAGATGAACAGGGATTTTCTAATGTGCACAAGTCAGCAACACATTCACTGTGTGTTTGAGGAGTGCCCAAAGCAACTGCACTGCAGCAGTGGGACACCTATCACTAGCAAGCAGAATGGGGGGAGAAGACCTCTCTGGAATGACTAATCAGTGCCTTCCTGAAAGGTCTGTGGTTCTGATGTTGTGCTTCACACAGGAAGATCTCCCCCCTGAATGCAACTCACGGGCATCAGAGCAGCGATGCTGCCTGCTGCTGCAGTGCCTCTCCAGGGGCAGACTGAAGCAACACTTCTTCTCAATGTTTTCTTTTCCCAAATGAGTGGGAGAGAAAAATCCCCCAAAAAACAGCATTGAAATACTCTGCAGAAGAAGACTGAAATCCTTTCTGACCTGTTGCAGCACAGCTTTCTGCACTGCATAGACTGGCTGTCAGTCCTGGTGTGACAAAAACACAGGTGATAGATCACCTCCCGCCTCCCAACATCCAGAGACGGTAAAATGCTCACTGGAGTCTATCCTTGTTCCCTGAGCATCCTAGGGAGCACTTGAGGTTCAAACAAAAGACCAAGGCCATGAAAAACACAGCTGATGCAAAATGCCTTCACTTCAGTCAGTTTTGTAAGTTGCTTCTGTTTTGACAGCCATGAAAAATATCTTTGTTTTTTGTGCTGGAAAATTATTAACTGAGTTGTGAGTCACCATGTCTTAGCATTTGGTTTGTTGCATGTTTTGTCTCTTACTGTGCAGGACTTCACTCTCAACACTCTCCTGGGCTTATAAATATTGAAAAAATTAACCCACTTTTTCTCAGATGTCAGAGGCAAAATTGCCACTAATTTAGAGGTGTGGGCTGAGGCATGTTATATTGCATTATGTTTTTTACAGCATTGATCACCTCTATTTTGGCAGTCTCCTGATTCTGCCTGGCAGGTCAGGCTTCCATTCAGGTATAATGAATCTTCCAAACAATACGAAAAGAAATTTTAAAAATCTAACTTTCCCTCTATAAACCCACACAGGAGACTGCTTGTCCCTTGGAAGGGTTTTGGCTGGGACTCCATGGCAAGCACTGTCATGAGTACGTGGAAAACTGTAGAGAAAATGCCTCTGCATTGCAGGGAGGTGCTTGAAGAAATCAAAGTGATCTGCATATACTGTGTTGTTTAGCTGCAGTAGTTTTCCAGGGGGCCACAGTGTCAGGGACTGAGAGGATGGTGCTGACAGATAAAGATCTGAGAATTTCTTGGACTGACTGTGGATGCAATTACTGTAATGAAACAAAATTTGTCTCTGGCCCTCTCAGAAATTATTTGCAAAGAAATAGCTAGGGATGGGGTCTAAATCTTCTAAGCCAGTTGGCAATATTTCTAAAAAAATATGGAAATTGCCATATACTCAGCAGTTCGTTCTTCTTTCTGCTATAAAGTATTATCTCTCTTTTCAGAGGAAGGAGTTCTGCAGATGCACAGCCTTTTGTATAAATATTTTTCCTCTGCAAATAGATTTTAAGTATTTCTTTGTGATTAGGCCAAAAAGAAAAAAAAAAAAAATTGAAAAATTTGCACCATTTCAGGAACACTCCTGAATTTGAAGCTGATTTTCCTGGGCTCTAGTACAAACCATCAGACTTTCATCCTCATATTTATCCACCTGTGCACTTCAAGCCACACAAGCAAAGCTTGGACCACAGAGGAGCGTGGGGGCTCACCAGAGCAGGACCTGCTCTGCAAGATGCTCCACAATGGTAAAAGCCTGGGGCAGTTTTCATGCAGATTTTCTTCTGTACATTTGATAAAACATTTTGTGATACTTGAAATGATAAAAACCTCTCAACAGAATTCCTAATTTTCGCAAAAACTTCTCTTCTTAGCTGTCTGCAGTCAGTGACACCCATCGTACTCAAGAGACCTTTGCATGCAAAAGGAGATGTCTGAAGTAGAGAATAACAGCAATATGACTTGGCCAAAGTTGCTCTGAATAGTGGTACCCATCACTATTTTTATTTTTCAATGCTGACAGCTTATTTGGCTTATTTTAAACAAGAAAACAGAGGACAATGTGGCATTTTGATTGTCCTGTCTGAGGGCTTGTTATAACTGCCTCAGTTATCCTGCTGTTAGCAGGGCAGCGTAAGTAAGGAGAACATTAGACCCACGGTTGCCTTCCCAGTGTGGACAAAACAATCAATTCCTAACAGAGCTAGTCAGAAGGAGAGACCTTTCAGTTTGCCAGGTTGATTAAACTGGTTCCACTGCTCCCGTTTCACCCTCCCACACCAGAGAATGCCTGTGTGCTCCCAGGGCTCAGCCCCAGCCTTGGCTGAGGGGCAAAGAGATAGGCAGGGGTGCAATAACATCTGGGCTGCTCCTGCATGGCCTGACAGGACTTGAGGGGTACAGTACTGGGAAGGACTGATGAAAGCGTGTTTTTCATGATTGTCTGCAAAGAATAATAGTCAGATAACCGCTGTAGGGGTACACTGTGTGTAATGCACAAGTGCAAGAAGTACCTGCATCCTGTCCCATCCTATAAAGAACATCCCTGTCCCAGCAGAATGCCCTTTGTAGGAGTCAGGATGGGGAAACTGGACTCCCAGCTTCATGTGAGGGATTTTAACTCCTTAGATTCTGCTACACTTTCTTTTTCTCATACTTGATGTCCTTGCAAAGGCTTGTTTTCAACTGGAAACCAGTTATTTGAGAGAGAAGGAGCAATGCTCAGCATTGATTCTCCCATGTTGAACTGCTCAAGAAAAAAAAAATTCATCTTTGAAAACTGGGAGGATTTTGTCCTGCACAGACAGAAGTTTTTCAATAGTTATTGAAAAGTGGGGAGAAAAAAGTGAATTCTGGAAGAGAACAGCAGCAGCACACAAAGCACATCCTGAGGATTATGCACCTTACTGGGCTCAAGGCAATTGGAAATACTGTAGGCAAAGGACAAATGTCACTTGACAAAAATGATGTGGGTTCGACTTGAAATAAGATTTCATAAAGCCAGGCTTTGAGAAGTGAGAGAAAACTGGGAGAATGAATAATCCCAAGAAATTTCAGGGTATTTACACAGTCTGACACTTTATGTCAAGCCACCCAGCTCTTCTATTTTCAGTATAACTAGAGATGAGTCCAGAATGTGAGGATTAGAGGCAATACTTCTCAGCATTTTCAGGCTTTTGGATAGAGACTTTTGGCTCATCTGTCAGCAAAGATTAGGTGTATTTGCAGAGTTTGGAAGCAGAAGTACACAGGGTTTTTAACATGGTTCAGGTTGCTTTGTGCTTCAAGGCTTTGGATCTGAAAAATTTGTCAGGAAATTCTGACAAATCAAAACCAGAAATATCTGAAATGTAAGAATAAAGAATGAAAAGGTTTCCACCTGATGACAGGTTTTCTGTTATTCAGTAGAATGTACTAATGTACATTAGTCCTGGGGTAAAGAAACTACCAGCAGTCTGCTGTTCTTCTTTCCTAATTAGGCTATACAATGGCTACACTTAATTACACTGAAAGTTTAGAAGTACAGAAGAATTTTCAGAAGTAATACCAGTCTGTTGAAACACAATTTAATTTCATTTCTGTATGGGTTTAATTGCTCAAACCCTCATCAATTTTTCTTAGGATTACTTGGATTTGGAAGGAGATTTCAGATACCCTAAGCAATATTGATTCTTCCACCAGTAAGATCTTGGTCTGCCATGCATGGCAGATAGCTATGACTGCTTTCCCTGGGTTATGTCTTTGAGTTAAAGAACCTGACCACCATAAATGAGATATCTGTATGTGAAGACTGGTTCTGGGAGAAACACATTTTGTTTGCTGCCATGGTTGAAAAAAGAGTTAAGGAAAAAAACGGAGTATTCCATAGCATATATATAGAATCATAGAATCATAGAATGGCTTGGGTTGGAAGGGACCTCAGAGATCATCTAGCTCCAAACCCCCTGCTCTGGACAGGACTGCCAACCACTAGATTGCTAGATCAAACTGCCCAGGAAC
>VXAV01001760.1:0-149630 GCA_013399715.1 Alectura lathami
GGGGGGGGGTCCCGCTGTGCACAGAATGCCACCCCTGGCAGCACCAAGAGCTGTTCGACCTGAGTTTCAGACGCAGTTATGGACACTGGGTGAGAAGATGTGCAGGTACAGAGGGGTTATCTAAAAACCCAGGCCGGTGACAGACCCAAATGGCTAGGACCAGGAGGGAGTCCTAGGTGTAGCTCCAGTGTTCAGTTGTCACACTAACTGTGTTTGTACAGAAACCAAAATGAGCTGAGAAGGAAAATATTTGTTTGTTGTTTTGTTTCCAGAACAAAAGAGAGTTTTGATTCTTCACTTTAACTTTCTTCCCAGTTTTTAGATTACTTGTAATTATATGGTGCCAAGCAAATAAATGATGCTCTACCTTTTTGTAAATGACTTGGAAGTTTGCTTTAATCCCTTGGTAGGGTTCACCTGGTATGTCATTCATCACGCCACTGCTCTGCATTCCAGCAACTGGGCTCATTTAATTCGCTAGGCTGAATGAAATAGCTTTACCATGCCTACTTATACAGAAGTAATGATGGGTAGAGCCCCATAGCACATAATAATTGCTGTTTTCCACAGAGCCTGCATACATGTTCTCAGAATAATTTTTAAAAAGTTAAAACTCCAGAGAGTAAGACAGGCTGTGGACAACAGAGTAGCAATGATGGACAGTGTTTTTCTCCCCTGTTTTGTTTTGGAATCGCTAGTTTTCACCTTTAAAATGGTGTTTGCTGGTTGGCTTGCTGGGCTATGGTGACACCACACTGCTGCTCCCATGCATGGTGATAGCATGGGCACTCCCTCAAAATGCCCATGCCCAATTCTTGTTGAATTTCAGAAACTTTGAATTCATGGTGGCAGGCATAGAAGCAGCACCGAAGAGCTGGCTGAGATATCCATGGACTAAAACAGTCCCCACTGTTCCTCTGAGAATTGTTCTTCATTTCCTAAGTTGAGGCAAGTATTTTGCTCTTAATGTTTAAAGAATACCTAGCCTGTGAGTTTTGTAAGAACATGAACCTGTAATTTAAAGGTGGGAGCAAAAATCACACATCTGTGTGAGGAAATCAGGAACAGGGCTGCTTGATAATTTAATAAGAAATGACAAAGTGTGCTTTATAAACAGCTTAGATGCCAAAAGTTTCACTCATTGCCACTCCTGAGTTGCCATAAACCCCCCCAAAAAAGAAAGCTTTTGCTTGGAGAGCCTTGTAATTGAAGGCAACAGGGAAAGAAAAGCCTGTGGGCAGTCAGGGACAGGGATGGGTGCAGGAAAAGCCTGAGCAAGGCAGGAGATGACCCTGCATGTGCCCTGCTCACTGCAGCATCGTGTCCCTGCTGCTGGCTCACATCGAGTGCAGAGCAAAGCACCTAGGCCTGAATCTCACTCCATGGCATTTCAGATCATGCTGTCACAACTTCCTCCTTGCCAAGGCAGGAGCACTCCTGCTGACAGCTCACACACTTCCACAGCCACATCATTTGTTAAGCCATGAATGCAAGAGACCGCAAGGCACGTGCTGTCTCAGAAGGGAGTGGTGATTTTGGTTGGTCTGGTATCATTTTGGAGACTGCTGTTTTTCGTGCTGATTTGAGTCTTGTTTTCAGGCAGATGCAATATGGGGTGGGAAGAGCTTTGGAGGAGCAGGTCCAGTCTGCTCAGGTGGGCCAGCCCCAGGGACAGCCACACAGATGTGCTTTGCCTGCTGGCTGCCAGAGCAAGAAACTCAGCATAGCACCCTATATCCACAGCTAGCAGTGGCAAAAAGCATCATTTTTCTTCCTACATCCAAAGAAAAAGAGGAGGAAGGGCAGCATGTCGCAGCGATCTGCGGGAGCACTTGACATTGACATATATCAGGAGTATTTTTAGCATCTGAGCGCACTTTTTCTTAGCCACATCATGACACCCGAGACTACTCTTACAACATCAGTCTGAGGGTAATCGTTTTATGACGGCAGAGCGAAGGCACAGAGAGGTTAAATGATTTCTTCCCATCTGCACAGCACGACAGCAGCAGCCCTGGGAATAAATCTCAGGATCTCCCTGCACATCCCACTGCTGCACTGGGGGCTGTCAGCACCAGGTCAAGGGTTCACTGTCACCTCTGCTGCTCCATAGGAGGCACCTTTGCAAGAAAGGCAGGCAATGCATTGTCTTGGTGACAGTGGCATTCCCAGTCCCCTTCTCAACTTGCCCAGCACAGCTCTCATCTATCATCAAGTGCAGCTCAGCACTATACTTCCAAAAGAGGCTGTAGTCTGAGGCTTGGAATAACTGCTGTGCACAGCAGCAGCAATTTTGGAGCAGTCCAAGGTATGAGGTGACAGAGGGCACCAAGGACACTTCAAAATGAAGGTGGGAAATGCACTTTCCCCACCTGAGCTTCTCATTGCTGAGCAGAAGCTGCACTGCGCTCTTCCAGGAAGGGCCTCACTCCAGCAGCACTTCAAGTTTCTGGGGTACAAATATTCAGAGGCCAGATTTGATGAACTGGGGGCCATTGGTGGCCAGATCTGTTGGGCTAATGCAGCCCCAGCATGACTCTGGGGATGAGTGCTCAGAAGGGGCAGCTGCCCAAGCTCTTCAGCCACCTCTGCACTCACCTCTATGCAGCAACCCAAGATGCAGCCCAAGATTTTCATCCCCATGTGGCAGGCAGGGAACTGCTGCAGAGAGGAGTAAGTAACTTGTAAGTAACTTGCAGAATCAGTTGAGTTTTTGGCCCTGAGTGGGAGCTCTTCCATTCCCATCGCCCTGTTAGAGAGGGTACTAACAGCTGGGGAGCTGAGAAGAAGCAAAGCAAAGAGTTTCATTCAGATATCGTGATATTGTGAAGTTGACTTTGATGGGAAATCAGTCCCATGAAGTTTTTCTGGGAGTGGTGAGGACCCCGTTCAGGATCTGTCAGGTTAATGACAATCAGGCCGGTTTGAATGGGGTCAACGTGGCAATCGTTGGAGTTGATTTAATTTTCTCCTTGGCAGTAACATAAGAGCAAAGCTGCTGGCAGCAGTCACCAATGTTATTGCAGTCAGAAGGCCTCCCATGGACTGCCTGTGCATTTTAAAATCCTTTTCCTGCGCAGCCACCACAGATCAAATGAGCAATTATGGCAAGATGCGTTTGTGCTGAGCCTACATCATCCATTGTTAAATAAAAATCACATCTCTCTGTCTTGATTTCACTTTTGGCCACAAACCAAACGCATAGGACAAAGACAAAGCTGGCCATCCTGCCGGGAAGCAAAGCCTACAACTGACCTTGGTAACTCTTGCCATTAGGCTGGGTTGTCATCTTAGAGCAGTGAGTGCTGATGGGAAAGAGGAGCAAAGAGGAGAAAGTGCCTGCCAGGGGCACTGTGCGGGGCACAGGCCGAGCCAGAACAGACCTAGGCCATGAGCAGCAATTGCCAACACACAGATGTTTACCTGGTCTTAAATTACACTGCCTGCATGCCTGGAAAAGATAATGTCGTATAAATAGTTGCACTTCGATGCTCTGTGGCCATGCATATTCAGGTCCCACCATAAGGCATGTACATGTTAGTCAGAACTGGATGGAAATGGATTGTGGGCGGAATTTCTTTAGTTGTGTCCAGCAGTGGCATGTCTTCAGCTCTTCCTGGGAAGTTTTTGGTGGATCGCGGGGGAATGACTCATCCTTTCTGTTCTGCATGCGCAGGAGGAAGCCTGGGACAGCGCTGTGCCTCTGGCTCCAGAAAAAAGTAGGAAGGTTTTGGATGTTGGAGTGTTTCAGCAAAAGCCCGAATTCACCTTGAGAAGCAGACGTATTTACCACTAAAACACAGAAGATGCAGCACTGACCCCACCTTGATGCCTGGAGAGCTGTCATGGCTTTCTCCTTCCCCAAGCTGTCCCAAGCCCTTCCCTCACCAGCCTGCAGTGCTCTGCTCCCACCCCATGCAGACTGCTGCAGCCTGGCTCCGCACTAATGGGGCTGTTTGCCACCTGTAACGAGCTCCTAATGAGCTGCTGCCCATTTCAGACCTCAAGGTGTCCTCTCTGTGCTGCTGCCCATGAGTAGTGCTTTCTGCATTTTGTACAGGCAGAAAAACAAATGTGTCATCTAATGTTCTGGGAAGGGAGAGAGGAGACAGCCAGTGCAGCTCGCCCATGGACCAACCTGAATCATTCTGCATTGCAATTTAAAGTGATGGAAAGCTACAATTAGCTCTAATTAGGGGAGCCTCATTGCCTCATAGAGAGCAGAGCTGCTGTCAGTTCTGTTTTCTTCCCTTTGCATGACACAGGCGTGCAATTCAGCAGCTTAATACTCCCAGCACAGCGTCCTCCCCATCTACCACTGAAGAATGGGCACTGAGGATTTATAGTAGCTCGCTGCAGGGCCCTGAGGTAACGGTGTGTTTATTTATTCAGAGCAAGGAGTCAGAGCAAATGCAGAAGCAGGATGTGCCCAGGGGGATGTGGTCCTCTTGCAGGGCTGGGGCAAAACCCCCTTCACCTCTCTTAGGGATAGGGGTGCACCCATGGAGCACGGAGCCTTCTGCCTCCAGGCAGAAGCATTGTTCACTACTGTGTGTTCCGAGGAGTCTTAGTGACATTTCTGAGAGCTGCTGGTAAAAGGATGAGAACCAGAAGTTATTATAAAGTGTATCATCTTCTAAATTTTTGGCTCAGCCAATGAACACTGTTGGGTTTCCTGGAAAGAGACTCCAGACCCCTTTCACATCCTTCTGTAGTGTGATCTCTTTGCAGATTATTTCATGTGTGGATAAGGCATACAACTGGCACCTGCCTTAGGATGAGCGAGCATTTCTCTCCTCTGCCTTGGGACAACAGCCGGGGCTGCCCTGCTCCATATTTAGGGCAGTCGAGCCAAGTGTATCATCCTCATCTGTGATGCACTGTATTCAGTGAGCAGAGATGCTCGCTTCTTGTAATTAAACGTAATTTCTCTGTTGTCCTAGAGAATACAGACTCTCACCTCATTAGTGCAGCCAGTCTTTTGCTGACGCCAGGACAGGACTGTACTATGTCTCTGTTGCACAGGACACTGAGAAGAGACCGGTGCCACTTTGGGTCATGGTATTAAATGAAGAAAATCTCTATTACAGCTGATGGATTCACACCAGTGGATAGCTTGGATTCTTTTCCTGAAATCAATCATCTTTAGGGATTTATACAGCTCTTGTTATGAGAGTGTCAAAGCCCCTCCAAATCATGTTGTATCTGTCTGCATGCTTTGGACTTGGCTGCGAGCTGGATTCTCCCACGCAGGAAACTCCCCCCCCCCCATTTGCTTTTCATTCTGAAGCAAGAAGGAATTGCACATGAAGAAATACTGAGGCTCAAATGCAATGCTTTATGTGAATTTCCAGTTTCATAAAACATTGGTGCGTAGAACCAAACCATTTCATCTCAAAACAATAATAATGATAAAAGTGTTCCTTCCTGGGAGGATCAGGTGAGGGTATTTCAGTGCCCTCCTCGTCTGGCCATGCCAGGGGAAGGCACGCCAGGTGCCCGGCAGCACAAAGAGCTCGGTGGTACCAGGGCTCTGGGATCCCCTGGAGTAAAATAACCATAACCCACATGCACCAGCTCGAGCTGAGAACAAGCAGCAGAGGAGGAGCCAGCTGAGACGCTGGGAACAAGCGCACGTCATCGCGGTTAATGGCTTATTGATGGGCTTGCAGCTTCTTCTTCCATCATTAACATGCAAGATCTGGTTTTAGATTTTCACTAATTTGTTTGTTCCTAACTGTTCAATAGATCTTTTTGGCAAACATGTTTCAATCTCTGGGCTGTTCACAAACATGTTTGCTAAATGTATTGCTGTCCACTTAATGAATTCCAGTTGTTCATTAGTGCACCTATCATGTGATATTATTTCTGCTTCCTGAATGGATGCAATAAAATGGATTAAATAAAATGTAAATTAAAAAAAAAAAAAAGACAGGTGGAGAAAAAGAAAGTTTAATTGATATTTTCAGGAGGAAGATGTGACAAACAGGTGGACTTTGCACTTTACAGAGAATGAACATGGAGTATCTTAATTTTTCTTGTGAACTAGAATCAACAAACTTTCTAATTTGGACTTGGCTTGCACACTGTATAGATATTAGCTGCTCTTTTTATTAGCTTTTATTTTCCCGGGAAAATCACTTCTATTCACAATGGAAATTGAATTCAGCCAGAAGAACATATGCCCCAAGGAGCCTTTTTCCCCTGGTGTCAGGCTGACTGCTTGGAGAGATCAGTCACATTTTCTCCCTCAATAATTTTTCAAGATGGGATGCTTGGACACAGATTCCTCCTGCCATGCAATGTCTCTTGGCAAATTGCATTTTGCAATAAAGACATATTATTTTATTTTTATTTTTAACAAAGCACTGAAGTACCACAGGATTCCTGGCAGATGTTGGACCCATCCCAGCTCCCTGGAGCCACCATACCCCAGCAGTCAGGAGAACTGGGGCCACAGGTTGGGGAATATTGAGCACTTTGGCATTCTTGCATGAATGTGTTTGGAAGATATTTTCAGTTCCACAGTGCACCTTGTAATGGAATCAGATAAACACATGGAAGGCACCGTGATATTCAGGTGACGCTGGGTGCTGATTGTATGGTTACAGCAAAACTTTCAGCTCCTCTGTGCTTGCTGACAGTGACTTATTTCTGTATTTGTAGGAGCTGCCGTTTATGACGGAGGAGTTCACAGGGCAATAAACAGGATAAAAAGCCAGACTGAAGAATCTGATTACTGTGAAATCCATTTATTTCAAGTACACCAGTTATTTCTATTATGGGACATTTTAGAAATAATTCTGCATCTTGAAGTAGTTTAAAGATGATTAATTTTCGAAGGGAAAAAGCCTTTCTCAAATCCATTTTATCTGCTTCTTGGACAAAGCGTGAAATTAGGAGCTTATCCTAAAATCACTAAAATCGAAGGCAGGTCTTTCCCTTGAGTTCAGTGGGTTATAAATCAAACTGGACGCGAATAGCTGAGCAGTTCCGTCGTAGCAGTCGGTACGTGGAGGAGTGATGGGGCCGGAGATGTGATACCAAGAATCGTACGGGTGTCACCTGACAAGTGACAGCTTTCTCTGGGCTCCACAGCAGAGAGGCCACGTGGGAGCTTCAGACCTCACCCAAGAGGTTTCTGAACGGCTGGGAGGGGACAGCAGCACCTTCCCAACAGAAAGTTCTGTGTTCCACTGCATCCTTCCTTTCCTAACACATAGCTCCTGCTAAATACTGCTGAATTTATGATTTTTTTAGACTGAATTTCCACTGTTCACCCTGAAAAGAGTTGGTGTTTCATCGTGTTAAAACAGAAACCCTCATTACTGTGCATGGACTAAAATTTCCCTGGGTTTTTGGACCCCTTCGATTCTCTGCTCTATTGTTCTTTATGTTAGACTGACCCTTTTGCTCACTCTATTCAGTGTACTTGTTTTTCAGCAGCTGCCTGGAAATGTTCACAAAGAAACCACAAATAAATTCAGTGCATCAAACAACACTTCTGTGGACTATTTGAGAAAGAAATTAGAAGTAAAATAATCAAGAGGTGGCAATTAATAAAACATAAAAATGATCTTCCTGCTAAATGTGTTCTATTAACATTTCTGGAAGTGAAAAACATGGTGGCCTTTGCTCTAATCGTTTCTCTGATGGAATGGATTATTTAGTAGACGTATTCAGACTGCTGTCTTTGCTGTTGCAATGGAATTAATTCTAGCTGCCAGTCAAGGAAGAAAAGCTACAATTACTTTCCCACTGCTGCAAGTGTCCTGTTCTATATGCGTAAGAGATGGTCCTGTTTAAGCAGGTCGTAACGACTATTGCTGCCTGGAAGGGCTGTCAGAGCTAGGTCCCTGGCAGTAGCACTGGTTCAGTTCCTCCTACAAACCAAAGAATTGGCAAAAATAATTTCCTGGGGCAGCAGCAATCTGCGGTGAAGGTTTTCCCACTCCATTCCTTTTGGGATTTCCACATTGTAATGCATGCACTGGTGTGGGCATGGGCAGATCTGCTGCGTTTGGGATCTGTGGTCCATCCTTCATAATTACCCTTCTCTTACTGTGCAAAAGGCTCTGTTTCTGGTAACGTTAAGTAAGATGCAGGGTCTCATCCCTGTCTGGATGGCCTTGCTCCTTGTAGGTTGGTTTATACAACAGCTATCTTGTGATGATCTGACTTCGGGTTAGTAAGGATGCCTCTGCTAAATGTGCTGTGGAAGGCACCTCCCTTGTTTAATTCAGTGGTTTAATTTAGCTCCTGAGATTAACTGATCAAAGGACAAAGTGAAGCTGAGCAGGATCACGTTTAGTGTGGAAGGAACGATTGATTCTATTGGGTAGATTTAGAGATAAAATGACTATTTTTTTTTCTGAAGAAAACACACATCCATTCCTTGCGTTTAACCTTAATTTATTAATGCACTTTCCTCAGAAGCTCTAAAATTCCTCTGCCCTGCTGACACCTTCCCTTCTGCTCATCTCCAGGTAGGGGGTCTTCTGTGTACTTTGAATCTGTTCCCTGCAATACTGATATGAAAGCTGCCCCATCAGCTGGCCTTGTCCAAGGAGCCCTGCACGAGGAAGCATGGGCCTTGGCTCTGACACCTGGAGATTAAATCACCCCAACAAAAAAATGTCATTATTAGGAAGAAGACCAATGTTCAGATCAGCATTCAGGCCTGGTGTGAGTGCAGGGAGAATAATTGCAGATAGTTAATTTATTCAAACTTAATTCCTATTCCTAATTACTCTCAAGTAACATAATCTATATAAATCTCACTTGAAGGAGCAGAGGGGGTATTATTTTGAACAGTGTGACAAAGAGGAGGACAGAGCTGGTAACAAATTCTGCAGCCCTTGCCTTGCCCCCAGGCATCAGCTGCTAGCTCTGCCCAGCTGCAGGGCAAAGCAAAGGGTTAGGGATCAGATGGGTAGGTCTCCACGCACCCACTTCAGACTTAAGCCAGCTAATTCTGCAGTAATTAAAACCAATTTGCTTAAATGCTTTTCCCCTGAGTGCCTGCTTCTGCTACATTTGGAAACCCAAGGCCGACTGAAGGACTCCAGCACCGCTCTGGTGCATGGCTCCTGCAGCCTTTGCAGCTTTTTGTTGCAAACGATTCATGCTCTATATGAAAGGAAAGCAGGAAGCGAAAGCAACCAGATGGCCTGATTTGCCTGTGGCTGCAAAGCTGGTGATCAGCAGGAGGAGGAGGAGGAGAGCCCTGGTCCCCAGAGCCCCACTCCTGCTGCCCCCAGAGCTGCTTGCCCCTGTACTTGTGCAGGGTTTTTGCAGCACACTGCCGATTTGTCATTAGTTGTCCTGTTAGACTTTTTTATTATACCAGCTCAAAGCTTCTCCCTCTTGCTGATCAAGTCTAAAATAATTATTACAATCTGAAAAATTGTGCCTGTCTTCCTGGGAATTAAATATTTAAACTCTCAGACAAATGGGCCTTGCTTGTTTCTGTTAAAGGTTCATGTTCTCAAATGTCACAGTAAGTTAAATGTACCTTGAGAAATAATCTCATTTCTGGTTACTTTACTTTTCATTCCATTTTACCTCCATATAGATTACCCACACTAATTCAATCAGAGGGTTTGACACTACAGCTCCCCGGGGGGAAAGCTGGGAAAATAACTGTCACCTCCAACAGGGTGACAGAAACGGTTTGGTGAGCAAAGCCAAAAGGGGCACACGTGATGGGATGGTCCCTAGGCTCCTTCGGATCATGGCTGTTTTGTTATCAGCATCTTTCCTGATGGGGAGTAAGGGGCACACGTGATGGGATGGTCCCTAGGCTCCTTCGGATCATGGCTGTTTTGTTATCAGCATCTTTCCTGATGGGGAGTCAGCGTCTTGGTGCTGACGGACCTGCAGAAATGCCAGCACGTTGCAATGGTCCAGAAATCAGAATATTGGGGTATATCTGGCTTGCAAATGGGGCTGGAAGGAACCTGAGGAGGGGGAAGTCCCTGCAGCACCCATCACCAGCTGGGGCTGTGCAGCCCTGAAGGACAGCACTGGAAGTTCCTCAGGGAGCACAGCCCAGAACCACAGCTGGAAAGTCTCTTGGTCAGTGAAAATTGGCAGGTGGGTACTCTGAGCACTGCTTTCAGTTAAGAAAAATCAGATTGCCACAGTCTTGAAGCAGAAAGTGTGCTACTGTGGCCTGATGTTCATTTAGGGCGTCTCGGTGTACAGAGCCTCCTTACTGACCGAGTCTCCTGGATCTGGCTGTTTGTCTCATTTGGAAGGACGCTGCCATTCAGCCCTGCCTCCTGGAAGCAGCTCAGCAGCTGCTGCTCTGTGAATAGGAACAGAGGAGGAAAGAAACTCCAGTGGGGAGCCTGTGGACTGAAAATCCCATAAGACCCAAAACTTAAGAGAAAAAGTCCCTAATTAAAAGAGATTTTGCACGTGGTACTGCTGTGCTGTTTTAATCAATTCATTTGACGCCCACTCATTTTGAAGTAATTTATCACAATTAAGATAGGCATTGTAGCACCGTGTTGAAAACTCTGGCAAATTACATACCATTATGCCATTCAGTGATGTTTGCAAGCCTACTTTTTTTTTTCTTCTTTTTTTTTTTTCTTCCTTTTTTTTTTTTTTTTTTTTTTTTTTTAAATAATAAAAGAACCACATTTGCATACATCCTTATCTCTGAGCTTGGAGCCAGAGCCCATCTCTCATTGAAGTAGGGGGTGTGGGGCTGCAGCTGCTGCTGCTCTTGGGGTGCAAACCTGGGATCTGGGGGACGTCACCCATCGTCTCTTCGGTCCCTGCTGCTGAATGCCTCTGAAAGCCTCAGCCCAGCACTGGGGGTCATGCTCACACCAGTTCCCATCCAGGTCCAGTGGGAGACTGAACCTGATGCACTCCACGGCTGCTGCCAGACATGCGGAGTCTGGGGGAACCTCACACATCCCCCGCGCTGTTCCTCTGTTGTGTGCCCGGGAGCCTTTCTTTCTAACCAGTGATAAGATCCTCCTGTTTCTCCAACCAGAGGATGTTCTGGGGGGCTGAGGTGGGGAGGTTGAATAATTTCTGCTAAATCAAACCAAGCTGCAGCTCCCCAGGCAGCCAGAGCAAGCAGAGGATGTTTCAGTTTGAGTTTTCCAGAGGAAATATTTCCATCTTGAAATTTACCAGGCATTATTTTTTAAGTAGGGGGGTCAGAAAGGATCAGGATCAGTAAACAAAACAAAGCATTTCAGCGCAGGTCCCACGATATGTCTTGCTTGAATCGTCAAGCAATATATTTCCCCCCCAAACTTTCATTTCACAAAGGCAAACATGCCGTGAAAAACAGTCTCATAGCAGCAGAAATCCAAATGAGCTTGGATTTCCATCCCCCTCTGCCCATTTTTCCACCTTCCTCTTGTTATTAATTAAAGGCCTCTGCAGCCCCACCTTCCATATGCCAGCAGCTGGGGACATGGGGCAGAAACTGGTGCTGATCCCAGGAGAGATGATGCAAAATCTTCTGTGATGTTGTCCTCGCTCCTACCCAGAAAAAAAATTGGAAAATGATCACTGAAAAACAAAAAAGACAAAAGAAATGCTTCCTGGGGTCTTTTCAAACTGCAAAGCTGCTCCTTTTTTTCTAAGTACAAAAAATGCAGGGGGGGAATAACTATAGCTGGACTTGCAAGTTGCAGTTCTTGGGTTTGTTTTCCCTTCAGCCCAATGCCTCTCCGTCCAGCAGGACTGAATGCAATGAGAGCGGATGACCCGGGACAGCGGCACCCCAGCTGCCCTGTGCCACCGAAGCTCCGTGGCTCAGCGCTCACTGCCTGATGAGCTGTCAAGGAGAAAAATGTAACTCTCATTCAGCGTCGTAAGCAGACAAACAATTTTTAAAAGATAATATTTCTGACAGATCATATTCCTTTTCCTGGATGAAAACAGCTTGTGGACTTTTCTTTCCCCTTCATCAAGCTTTTATTTTTCCCGAGCACTGTTGATGTGTTGGGTGGATTTGGGTGCAGCAGTTCAGGAACTGAAATAGAAAACTGCACAGGTTTGAGCTTTGCAGGTGGCTCCAACCTGCGGCAAAAGCCCGAGCTCACTCTGCTCTTTGCCTTTAAGCAGAGCTCAGCCCTGGCTCTGTGGCAAACAGCCTCGAGGACTGTGAGCAGCAGAGATTTTGGGGAGCTTTTGTTGACTTCTTATCTGTGCAGGAGATGCCCCCAACCAGACCCAGGTGGCTTCAGACCTCAGAGACATGCTCAGAATTCTTTCTCCAGAGACTGCTGCCTGTCCCTGAGTTAAGCAAGCGATTATTTTGGGCATAAATGGAGCTGAGCATTCGTCATCAGGAAAAGTAATGTCTGGATCCATCATCTGAGTCAGCCGTCGGGCAGCAGGGCAAGGAGCAACGGTCAAATGCTTCGGGAAGCATGGCTCTCATTTTAGAATTTAAATTTCTCAGAGCTTCAGGAATTACCTGATTCAGAGGATAAAAGTCCAGCTCCAGCTTTCCTTGTTTCCCATAAGCCATTTTCCAAGGAAAAGTATTGTTTATATAAAACCCTCTTCCTTTTGCAGGATGATTTTTAGCTTTCTGCACTTACCGCGTCAGTCTATGAAGTGTTAGCAGTAGATCTGATTTTAAAAAATATATATTTTTTCCTGCCGAATGAAGTGTTTTGAACCTTGAAGGAAAAGGGATCATGCAGAAGTCTCCCCCTCCTACAGTAAAGCCCAACTTGCAGGGCTGAGAGAAAGAGCTGGTACCTCAGCACTGGTAACTAACAGGGAGTTGAAGGCAGCCTCTGCAAAAATCCAATTCTGGGCAATCCCAAAGCTGACATTTATTTACATAAAACATATAATTGAAATGTCAGAAGAGAACAATTAAAAGCATCAACTGACATTAATGTTAATGAAAGCAGCACTGTGACTATCTGCTTTCTGTGAAAAGGGAAAAATTGGTTTGGGCTGCTTTTCCCTTTTCATTAATTTCCTTAATCTGCTTTCAACGCGCCGAGCATTTTGATCTACTAAATACAATGTGTGGCAGAAGAAAAAGGTTTGAGCCTTCAACAGCTCAATAGATCTTCCTTGAACAGCGTCCTTGCCTAAGCTCCTTGCCTAAGCTCTCACACTTACTGGTTTTGTTTTTTTTTTTACACTGTAAATGGCACTTCTCAGTTTTTTTTTTGTTTGTTTGTTTTTTTTTTTTTTTTTTTTTTTTTTTTTTTTGTGTGTGGATGATGATGGGAACCAGTGTGATGCCCCATGAGACATCCCATCCTCCGCAGGGCAGGGTATAGTACAGGGCAGTAGCTGACCTTTCAAAAATTTACATTTTTAAATAAAATTAAAAAAAAAAATCAAACTTCATAATAAAATTTTACATATCTATTTTTTAAATTAAACACTTAAAATGGCAAAGCACTAATGGCAGAGCTGGGTCCCTCTGACCAGGATTTCTGCAGCCCAAGGCTGAAGCTGGTGCAAGGGCAGCACTGGGCACTGCACGGGTTTGGAATAAGCAGCTGCTCCAGCCCTTGTGGGGACTGCAGGCACCTGCAGAAGGTCAGAGGGTGCGTGATGAGCAGAAAGGACTACAAGCAGGATTTCAGGTGTTTTCAGGTTGATTTTTGCAGTTTCCCTTCAGTTTATTCCCCACTCTCTTCCTGGAAGATGCTCGGCTGGTCTCACAGCAGCTGGTCAGACAAGGTCACCCAAAATAATTGCAGCCTGTACTCATTCCGTGGTTGCCAGCCAGTTTCTCTGCTGTAAAACATCCTTTTATTGTACCTGACCTTCAGGATGCGTTTGCAATTCTATTGAGATGAGAATAATATTCAAGAGATGATCCTTTTCGGCATTTTGGGTTGATTTTCCACACATTTCAGAAAAGAAAGAAAGAACGAATGAAAGAAAGAAGAAAAGAACGAAAGAACAAAAGAACGAACAAAAGAAAGAACAAAAGAACGAAAGAAAGAAAGAGAGAAAGAAAGCATCCTGCTTTTCCAAAGAGATACCTAATGAGGCCGTTAGCCTAAGCAGTTTGTTTGTTGGCTCTGTCGTGTAATTCCACACTGTGCACGAGAGCCCTCTGTCATTAGCCTGGCCTCCCTTGCTGTCACAAGGGGATCTGCATCGGGCTGGTCATTGAGGGCAGCAAACCAGGACAGAAGCGGATGTTTCTCACAAAAGTTTCAGTTCATTGCAGTGTGTGATGAGCCGCGAGAAGAACATGACAGTAATCAGAGCTGGCAACCAGCAGCGGAAAATATATTTGTAAGAGCTTTGATTAAACTGTCAGCTGGAATTTTGGAGCAGATGCGAAGCATTTAAACATAGGCTGCTTAGTGGTGGGAGGCCTAATTTTTTTTTAATTTAAATGCTAGTTTAGGGGAAAAGCTATGGAATGTATTTACCTCTGAGTGCATACACACATCTTGTGCTGTGACACAAACTAGGAATTAGGAGGCTGTGTGTATAATCACAAAGGCTTGATGCTCAGTTTTCTGCTGGATGCTCCATGGCAGGCATTGCAAGGCTTCCCTTCCTTCAGCAACCGCATACTTCCGTGGGGCAGGAAGAGCTGACCATTGTGACAAACCTGGGCGACTTCAGAACGAGAATCCTCTGCCCGTCTGCCTTCACAGATATGCCTGTGCATCCCAGGCTGTGCAAGTTAAGTCATTCTGTCTGTCCACTTGATAAATAAAAAGAACCTTGGGAAATGTAATTTCTTTGCTAAATGAAGTTACTTCCATGTGCTTCTGCTTTCGTGGTTCGTGTGGGTTTTTGCCATGGTTTTCACGTTGCAGAGACAACATTAAAAGAAAGACACCAGAATGATCCCATGTTGCTGCAGTGGGGCTCCCCTGTGCCAGCTGGAGCAGATATCCAACATCCAGGAAAGCAATCAGTTCCCAGGGATTTCAGTGGGATTTGGGAAGAGCTAAGCCCATGTTTAAGCACTTTTCAGATAAGGCCATTCAAAGCAATAAATTTACTCACATTAGAAGGATTACAAATTGTAAGGAGGATGGATCCTCATGCTTCAGGGCTGAGCTCACACAAGATGAAACAGCTCCAGTGGTGTCCGTGCTGCTCCGGGGGTGCTGTAGAGTCAGGGGGTGCCTGGGGCTGGCTGGATGCAGGGAGGGCAGGGAGGGGGCACTGGGAGCTCGAGGTGCAGCATTCGGGCTGTGTTTGCCAGCCCCTGGCTGCTTCGCCACAGGCTTCGGCTGGGGGAAGCATCGGATCTGCATGCCTTTGCTTCTTTATTTTATTGAAGGAGACAGCTGTGTACGAGTTTGCATCACCAGCTCCAGAGACACAGAGAGCTTGTAAAAGCCGTTCTTGCCTGTAAAGCAAACCGAGCGTGTAAAAACTCCAGTCACCAAATCATGTTGGTGCAGCCAGCTCGGAGTGGGGGGGGTGCAGGAGGATAGTGGGTTTAATCCTTCCCAGAAGGGTTCTCAGGGGAGGGAGTACAGATCCTAAGAAGTTTCCATTCAAGATCCACTGGTCCCATGATGCAGGAAGCAATAATCAGAAATTAATTGAACATTTGAGCTTGTTCACTCAGCTTTACCATCACTCAGCGTAAGCTGGGCTGTGCAGGCGAAGCTCTGCCTTCCTGCTTTATGGAAGCTGGTGGAGACTTCACACAGGGCCTTACAGGTTTTTACGCAAAGCTCTCACTAAGTTGCTCTGAAAATATTCTCGTCCCCTGGTGCCTTGGTCCATCACTTGATGTGAAGCCCCCCAGCTCTGCACTTCTGCCAGGCCAGCGCTGCTCCCTGTGCCCAAGGCAGCATGGATTTTAACGGTCACCCACTGCCAGGTGTCCAGACAAAGCAACCACTGTACCTATGCGGAACAGGTCTCCCAGACTCTCGCAGAAAGCACAGAGCAGTTTTGCAACCAAGATGGCCTTCACAAAAATAAATTGGACTTTGTAGACTAAGATAGATGCATGCAGGCCCACATTAATCTCTTGCATGCTTGAACCCATTCAGATTTTAAAAGCCTCTCCTATGAAGAGCTCATACCCTATTGCAATCATAAAAATGATCTTCTATTTACAAGGCCCAAAGGCAATCCTTAATCATGAGCCCATATCTGAACAAGGCACTCCATCATTATGAGCTGAGTGTAGAGAATGGAAATGCAGCCAAGGACTTTGGTGGATTTCCATTTACCTGATGTGTGATCCTGCTCTGCAGATCTCAGCACTGGGGATGCTTCCATCTCTGTGCACCATAGGCTGCAGTGGGCAGCTGGGCGTACTGGGTGCTGAGTGAGTTGGGTGCTGGGCCGCTTGGTGAAGCCTCTGACCGGCCTCCTCCTTTGGACGAAGTTTGCAGCCTCACCCTTTTGTTCTCTCCATTGGACCCCAAGCTGCTGAGTTGCCTTGACTCAGCTCTGGCTGAGTTAATTCTCTCCAGTAATGATTCACCCATGGACAGGCTCTCAAATGATGTTGGTTAAGGAAGGAGAAGCTACAAACATTTCCAAATAAAGAAAAGCTCTTGCATTTAATCTTCATGGTTTTGTCACCCTCATCTGCTATTCCACATCTGGGACAAATCCCAGATTTTTGCTCAGACTCTGAATGCGGTTCAAACCATCTGCATGGTATTTTGATGAAGAACCACACTGTTATCCCCCTTTTCCATTTTCTCTGAGATGGACGTGATGGCAGTTCATGGATGGTAACTCATGGTCTGGAGGCTGTATTGCTAAAACAGGCGGCCAGCACTGAACTCCACCAGAGTCCTGCTGACTCTGACTGCCCCCAGCATGGTTGCACTGCACCCTGTGCATCTCCTGCTGGGTTTGGGGAAAGGTCTACACAGCAGGGAAAGCTGCAGCCCACATTCATACAGCTACAGCTTAGCAAGAGACGATTGCAGCTCCGTAACTGTCAAGGACTATGTCTTTTTCCTTGGGATGTCAGTAAGCCTTTCATCGCAAGCAGCACGTCTTCAACCAACCTGAGAGCTCGGAAATAAAGATGAGGAGTTCACTAACCCCTTTAAAGAGCTGCACTCAGTGCTTGGGGCTGCTTCATGGCCCTGCACCCTGCCTGCCTGCTCTCTCCCCAAATGTCCCCGCTGGCACATGGGGTTGTTCTGTTGGTATGATGTTTACAGCTCTTGAAATACATTTACAGAAACCTGAAAGCTCTTTCAGGGCTACAGCCTGTGCCTGACTCATGTGAAGGTGAGCTACAAAGCTTCCTGGTCCTCCTCTCCCCTGGGAGGGAGCTGTAGGCCGCCATGAGGAAGCTGTAGGCCATGAGGGCTCCCCTCAGCCTCCTCTGCACTGGGCCCAACAAACCAAGGGACCTCAGCTGCTCCACATCCTTCTGGAGAAACTAGCTGGCATGGGGGATATTTCATAATAACTACTAAAACTGTGGTTGTTAATTTTCCAGTAGCAAGCGCTGTTCCCTTACAGGCTGAGTGTCTGCCTTTTCCCTTACCATTAAGCAACAGACACAGGGTGTTTTCTGGACGTATCTCAGATGGCTCGGTGCTGCTTTGGTTTGAAGAAAGAAAAAGCCGTTGATTTGAAAGAGATCTCTGTTGCTTAGCACAGAAGATTACTGGCAGCATTTTGAATTTTTGAAGGGTGAAACAATCTAGGTTTCTAAGAAGTGAGTCTGGATTTTCTCTCCATCTTCAGAGTTATTTCCTTTCTGGAAGTTTTGTTTTACAAATCTCCCGAATTACCCTATGACAGACATTTCAGTTTTCTTGATTAACTGCGCATGACTATGTGAAAAGGTCATTCAATTTTTCTTGCCTGTCATTTTTATATAAATCCTCCAAGAATCAGCATTAAAATACTTAATCTTCCTATTGCTTTCAAAAAGAAATAAATTTTTTTACCCTCTATGGCCCTTTCCCTGAGGAAACAACCCTTGCAAACAACCCTGCAACAATCCTGCAGACGGCTCTCATGTCTGGATCTGCTACAGAGATCCTTCATTGCTCCCGTTCTCGTCTGGCGCAGGAGCCGGTGTGGCTTTTGGGCGCTAGCGTTGTTGTGCTGGAGATGGTGAACCTTGTCCGTTGGGAATTGTCCCCTCTGTGACAACTGCAGAGCTCAGAGCATCCTGTTTGCCCTTCTCCTGAGAGCTCAGCAATTGAGAAGAGCATCGCAAACAGTGCCACGGCAGGGAGCAAACAGCCTGCCCCCGACCTGGCTCTCACATACACCCCAGGAATAACACAGGGCACTAATGAGCACTGCACACGGCCATAAAGTTGTCACTGAGACTTTTAGTACCGCTAAGACTGATGTTGGGATGCAATTTGCTTAGAGGCTACTCAGAAATTACTCAGAAAAACTGGTCAGGAAAAGATTTTAAAATAACTTCCACTCTCTGTGGGTTACTTTTGTAATTACACTGCAAATTACCTCTAACAGAAAACTGAAGAACAACAGAAAAAATTGCCTGTGTTCAGATCTTTTATTTTTCTTTAAGACACAGCAGGTGTTACTGCTTGTCCTCATCGTGTTGTACCATACTAACTGAATTCAAGGTCATTATTTTAAGCAGATACTGCTTGTGTCATGTGTCAGGGCTCCAAAGTGGAGATAGGCAGTTCTGAAAAATCTTACCTGAGCATCTCACTGCTGGTGTCTGCCACTTTGGTATTACGTTTGTTAGTGTCCTGTGACATGGTACAAGGCTGAAGTTATGAGACGGTTGTTCTAAGCTTCAGTCTTAGAGAAAATCAACTATTTGTGATAAAAATACTACACAAATATTACCTCCTGTTTCTCTGTAACCTTCTTTGCTCTCCTTGCAGTCACTTGTTTGTAAGTAAACAAACAAATAAATAATAAAAAAACACAGAATTTTATTGTCTCCATGAAGTAAAAAATGTTAACACTTTTCATATAGATTAGCTGGTAGAGCTCAAGCTGACCAGAAGCTATGACTCACCTGTGACACTAGCTCACATGACAGCCAGCCAAAATATCTTTTTAGTCGTTCTTGGTAAATCTTTAGCTTAAAATGCATTCTGAAAAAAGTAATACAAAAACATGCTTATGTGCTAAAACAGTGGCTTTAACTATGATTTTTAAAAGATCAGTGATTAAAGAATAATTACAGAAACTTGAAGCTCCTCCATCTGATTCACACCCTTACAACTTGCTTGTGATCATCTATTACCATGTGAATAGGGCAGTGATTACACCCTGCTAATGTAATAGGTTTACCAGAGCAAGATTTCCCTTGATTGGCCTAAAGCAAGGGCAGAGTAATTTAGTTCACAAAGGTAAATTAAACTGATAGGTCTTAATTAGGGAAAGATCCATTTAGAGCCCAATATGGGGCAGAAGGTTATTTGAAAGCTCAACAGAGACTCAGAAAAGATGACAGCACTTTTCCACTTTTTAATGCAAAACTCTTCAATCAAAATAATAGTTTTGGGGCCTGGATTGCATATTGTCATGGTCCCACTGGCCATAATTGAAACTCAAAATTCCACTTTGACCCCAACTACTTCAGTCTTCTAGTACCTGAGATTTCAGTCTCTTTTCTTCTGATGTATGAGATGTTGGACTGAAGAAATGACAATGGTGACAGCACAGCCAGCATTTTTCTCCAAGATTGTAATTTTGAGATAATCAGGTCAGCATAAATAAAACCAACGGAGACTGCCTTTTCAGCCATGTAACCTATACCTCAGATTGTCTCTGCTCCTGTGCTGCCAGCTGAAAATAAGCCTTCAGAGAAGTTGTCTTGACTCAGAGGTGGAAGGAGTGGGGGAAGTTTGTTTTTTTCTTTAGTGGGTAAGGTCAATTTGAGAATGCTGCTCCTTTCTGTATTTTCCAAACAGTTTCTGGGAATACCCCCATGAACCTAAAGCCAGTTTCACTGACTTACTCTCCCATCTGCTGTTTTAGGTGAACATCTGGAGATGTATGAGCTACCAAACAATCAGCACTGTCTAGAGGCTGGGGACCAAAACTCCTGAAACAACACAGCTCTGAGTACTGGAACAGCCATGGAAGTGTTTTATTCTTCTGGTGCAGCAAAGGTCAGTTTAATACACAACTGTGCCATGATGTAGCTGCATACAAGGTGTGTGACACACTGAACAGCTTTAAAACTTCAGCGCAAGGTATAGGCTACAATACACTGCTGTGAAGGAAGATGCTGAAGGTGTTCTGAGGAAGGCAGAGTGAAGGAGAATGTTTTCAGTCTAGAAAAATCACCTTAAGTAACTGTTTTAAGTTCAGTACACAGAGAAGCATAGTACAGACACATTTAACTTTTTTTAAATCCACATGCCATTTCTGTCTAATGAGAATTCAACATCCGGACTATGAAAATATAATCATGAAGAGGAAATGTAAATAAAAATGCAAAACAAAACTCTTGAACACAAAATCTGCAAAATAGAGGTTTGAGTCAAAAGCCCTCACTGGCACGGCTGGTTTTCAAAGAATAAATGGCAGTAGCTATTAGCAGGAGGGCAATTGCTGAATTCTGCTCTGCACATCCTGAGTTAAGATAATACAAATAGCTGTCGGTGTGCAAAACAGATCGGCTAATGGCCTCTCCTGCTCTGGTTAACAAAGCAGGGCTATTCAGAAATGTACATTGGCTAGGTTTTGGTGCGGGTAGGGAAGGGGAGGGTGATGTTTTTTTCTCTTTGGTCAGCTGCTTTTTAAAAGTAAAAACCCATAATACAGGAAATCATAATGGAATCCTGTTATGTGTCACCATCCCCCTTCGATGACACATCACACATTCAGCCAAGTGGCCTACTAAGTTAACGTGTGAATGACATTTGTTACATTGTTCTGCTGGAGCAGGGAATCTGATGTGTTCTCCATTAGGGATAATAGTTCAAACGCATGCCTTGCTTTCAGGGAATAGGTGGAACAGATCAAGAGATCAATTAAACATCCAACCGCTTAGGCTGGAAGGCGCGATTGCTATTCACAACCTGTTTTTTTTTTGTTGTTTGTTTGTTTGTTTGTTGTTTTTCCTAAAAAAAAAAAAAAAACCACCAAATTGAATTGACTTGAAAGTTAAAAATCCTTGAACTCATTTACTCATTTTCAGCTTCGATAAGCAGGTGTCATGGCCTGGGAGTGTTTTTGCCAATAGTCAGATTGTCATGTAAGCTGCACAAACTCTTTTTTTTTTTACTAATAATGTTTGAACAGTTTAAAAGTTGATCATCTATTTCCTTGCTGATCTTGTGTTCTTCTGTCAAGCAAGGAACTTTATTGGTCGTATTTCAGGCTGCCTGTAAGCTGTAAATTTTTTATGTTCACGTCTGTGTATATTATTATTACTCCACATATTTGCTTCTTAGCATGAAAACCACAAACACCTCATACTGTGCAAGTTATGCAAATATGATATAGGTAAATACTAGCTGCAATGAATTACCTTTAAGCTGCATTTTAAGTGACTATATACATCAGCACTCAGACCGAATTTTTAAAGGGAAGACTCAGTCAGCCATGACATACTAATGCATTTTAATCAAAATAAAGGAAAATAACAGTGAACACAGCACATCTGTGTATAATATTATCCGTGCATTTTCCATGAAAGATTCTAGATTATACTTTTATTCCAGACTTTGCATAGTTAGTACAGACATTACTACTCGTAACCTGCTAATTTCAGCACGGTAGGGTAGCGTGCGCGATGGGCCATGCACTTCTGCCTGTCTATAAAAATACTGTTTGTTTTCACAGCTATTTCTTTTTCTAAATTCATCCGTACGTCTTCCAGGTTCCTCAGAGACTGTTCAGCTTCTAACAGTTTTTTCTTCAGAGATTCAATGGATTCTGTTAGTTCTTCAACTTCACTGATCAACCTGAACAGAATTACAGAAGTAGCAAAAAAATGAGCAGAAGCTAGTCTGTGTTCCCCAGGACATAGGAACTGTAATAGCAATAAAGATCAAGAGCTATAGAAGAATAACACTCAACAACAAAGGCACGAGGTATTGATCCCAATGCACTGAAAGGGACCTGATAAGTGTTGGAGACTTTGGGCTACAAGACTCAGAACTGCAGGACCACTTTGAGGTCCTACACACCTAGTGAAAATGGAGTTCACTTTCATAGGTTTTGTATTCAAGTTTCCCATGATTTACTAGGAATCCCATGAAGTACTAAGAATGCTTTTTGCCACCAAGTGCAATGGAATTATCCATCCTCATCTCACAGGTGTCCCACTGTGTAGGACACTTGTATTAAGAAATATAAGACAGAAATTGTTCGATGAGTCACCCAGTTTGAGTGAATCTGCGTTTCTTTGAGCCTGTTTATTTGCTATCTGTTCACTGGCATAAAACTCCAGTAATTAAAGGTGATGATTGTACCAGAGATCAGGAAACAGCCTTTACTTTAAATGCATTGAAGTTTTTAAACAAGTAGCAGCACAGTAGCAAACCATTTTTAAAACAGTACATCACTTCAACTGAATGCCAGTGAGAGTTAGGTGCTTTACTGCACTCTCTGTACATATTTACTTCCTGGGAAAACAAAATCCTTGTATGCTATGGGAACTAAGTCAATACAAACAGTATAAGCATAGCAATTAAACACATGCCCATTCAGCAAAGGACTTGCATGTGTCCTTAAATCCCATTAAAGACAATGTACATACTGAGAAGCTTGCACATGAATGATTTGCTGAATCAGGATTAAAATGAGTGTGCCTGCAAGGGCATAAAACATTTGGATTAACTGTAACTTCTTCCTCACTGTATAAAGAACAGCATATTGGCTTTCAATGGCAGGCATCTTGCTACGAGTAAGCCTGCAGAAGCTGATCCCTCACTTTTCCTAAGGGCAGGAAAATGCGAAGGGGAAGAATCAATTACAAGGCTTATAATGAGATCAAAAGTGACAAATGTGACGTTCAGACCTTTAAATTGAAAGGATTTATTGACCTCCAGTTCTAAAATGGATTATTACCGAAAATCAAATGCCACCAGCCCAATTCTTCCAAGTACTAAGGACAGTTTCAGACTATGGATGTGCAGCCCTTTTAGGTTCTCTGTACTTTAAACATAATTCTTTTAGCACTTAGTCCACCTTGTGGTGAACTTTTGCTAACAGCAAAAGGGTTGTAAATTAAACACAAGCTGTCAGATTTTTTTGGATCATCTAAATCAAAAAGAAACCACAGTTCAGAGAAAAAGCCAAAAAAAAAAAAAAAGACAAATGGCAGAGTGGTGTCTATAGATTTTCTGTTTGTCAATACACTAGCTTAAAATACTGTTTTCCTTTCAGTATTTCAGTCAATTGAATTACTTCTGTTATGTCAGAATCAAACCTAGTTATAAAAGCTAAAGGCCATGTGTTGCCAGTAAAAGGTACAAATGCTATCTAACATCACCTTTGGACAGAATGGACACCCTGGAGCACTCGTTTAATAGTTCTTACCTGAATTGTGCTGCATCTCTGCAGAGCTCAACATTGGGCCTAAAAGACCTGTCGTACAGCCTTGTTTGAGCAACTTTCACCGGAGCTTCTTTGTCTCTGATAGCTTGTTTGAGAGCAGCAATGTTTGCCTCTTGATCTCCAATTTCCTTAAGGATCTGAAAAGGATGCCCAAGAAGAGCTGTTTAAAAAAATACTCATTGTCTCTGTGCATGCTAATACATTTCTTCACGGTTCTAATGTGTCTCTCATAGTTTTGACCTCATATTTGGCTGGAATATAAAAGAAGTGCAAAGGTGGTTTTGACCTCTTTATTTCTATTTCTACACTGAGAATCTGAACTCTGGTCTAAAAAGAGGCAGACAGTATTCTGCAACCTGTTCAAAAGCTCTTGATGTCTCCTGACAACACATTCCACCTCCATGAATTGCTTTCAGTTGTAAATTTTTAACGGTACTTTATCCAAGAAAAATTCGATTATTTTGAATGAGATTAAGACCTGCTGGTCAAACATACGTTTTTCAAATGATACTCTAGTTTGTGTTTTGTATCATCCAGCTCCTCACAGCGTTTGGTAAAAGCCTCATTAACAGCAGCACACTGTGTTCTCAGGTCCTCAGATACATCATGAAGAATAGTATCAATCAAGGTGCGAAGATTAATTGAAGCCAGTCTTTCTCGCTCTGCCCTATAGATGTTGTCATGGCTGAACCTGGCCCATGTCTCTGGTGTTGATGCACTGGAAGAAGAGGGAAATGGCATATAAACAGGAAGCTTGCTGTTTGTTCAAGTTGCATTTAAGAATAGAGTCTGAAGCTGGTTCTACCTCTGCAAAAGTGTTGTGAACCTCTCCTTGTTTTTGTTGCATGCAGTCCAGTCTTACCATGAAGGAAGAATAAGAGCCTTTCACAAAATTAATAAACTCTCACTTACCTTGTGGCTTCTGAAAGAAGCAATACACGACACAAAATCACCCAAAGATCTTTTGTCTTTAGCTAATACAATTAAGCAAAAAAAAAAAAGTATACATACAGTAACTGCAAGCACAAGCAGTTAAGTCACCACCAAATAAACACACAAATAGATGTATGCATTGCAGTCTGTCTGCTGCAAAACAAAGAAAACATTATCTCTGGTTATCCTTTGCCATGCTGAGCATCAGAAGAAACTACACAGCACTTAGGACACTGTGTCATATGAAAATTGTCTGAAAGGGAAGGGTGAAGTCACAAGATTTGCTGCAAGTAGTACAGGAAGCAGCATTTGCCTTTCCCAGAAAAATGGCAAGCCTGGTATTCAGTGGTAAGTCTGAGAAAAACTTCAGCAAACCCAGCTTGTATAAAATAAAGGTACTTTGCCATCAGTGGCATGGCATGCTGAGATGGTAGCACTACCACTGCTGTCCATGCAGCTGTACTGAAGCTATGTCATCGCGTGTCCAAAGCAGCAGCAATCACATCGTTAACTCAGCTTTCACTGAAGCAAAGGATGTACTGCATCTTGCCAGGGTTATTGTAAAGGATAATGACAAGAACTGCTCACCTCTCTTCAAACTTCACTGAGCTAGGGTGGAACTGGATGTTGGTGCTCTGGTTATTGTATCTTCCACATTTGTCATCAATGTTGTAAGCTTCCACTTTGTCTGACCAGTCCATTTCACAAACCTCTTTGTGGTCTCGATTTAATCTGAAAGGGGCATCATCATTATCATACATGGTTAGTGGAAAACAGCGCACTTCAGCAAAACTGCCACAAACATTTATGCAGCTAGGCTCTGAACCTTTGCCTGTCAAAGAAAACTGAGAAGGTAAATGTTCCTTTTTGTCCTGAAAATCCTAACCAAACTCTCTTCCCCAGCCACCTGCTAGGACAGGCAGGCTGATGTGTTAACCACTTCCCTAGACCTTCCGCACTGTTCTGTGCCTCCTGAAGGTTTAGGGCTTCAACAGCCCGGGACAAAGGAGTCGTTAGACTTTGGATTTTACATATCCAGCCTCAAACAAAGAGGATTGTTCAATAGCGGCCACAGCTGCAGTTATCATGCAGAGAACAGGCAGAAGGTTTGCCCAACGAAACACTCTTCCCATGATAAGACATTAGGCAGTGCCAACAGGAGACCCAGCCTCCTCTTGCGCTAGCATATTGGGCCTGACTCTAAGACCTCCATACAGCAGCCCTACACCAGCCTTTCAAAGGCTGTAGCATTCAGACAGTGTAATTTGTCCTTGGAAAATACAGGAACAATGCCATTCAGTGCTGGAACTGCTGCTTTGTTGCCAATTAAAAGAGTCACATTTCACCCAATTAATTAGAGGGACTTCAGATTACAAAAGACAGAGGGTCTTTATCAGCTGTTAACGCCAGATGTCACTGTTACCTAAGGAATTAAAAAGATTCTGCTGGCCAACGGTAGTACTACAACGATCTTAAAGTAATTACAAAAAGCAAAGCCTAAACTCAGCAGATTACTCTGAGGTCATAACTGATGTAGGAGAATTATTTTAAATTGTTCTGCTTTTATAAGTATTCTTTTTTTAAAAAAAAAAAAATATATATATATATATTTTTTTTTCTGGTAAAATGCACAAATTGAACCNCAAATATATATAAAGTAAAAGATCAAGTTTTTCAGCAGATAACTCCATCACATGGAGTTAAACTGAGGTTTTGGGTACTATCTTCTTTCCAAAGGGTCTGATATAATTAAAAGCAAACATTCCTTCTGCAGTGCAGCGAAGATTCCTACTGATACGGAAGGCTGTGTTAAGTTCCATATTCTAAGTTCATACTGACACCTGGTGGCAAAAAACTCATCTTGAAAAGATCCTTTGATCAGATGAATTATTGTAAAAGATCTTACTGTACAAATATAGCACAAGGTGCAACAGGACAGAGTGATATCCAGATAATATTTTATTATATTTATGTTCAGTGTTGGAAAATCGGAGAACTGAATACACATTCTGGAAATTAAGATTGAAAATATAAAGCAATACACTGGAAATAACGAAAGGGCATGGCTCTTCCCTTCGCCTTACTTGGTAATCCTAAGCCTTCATCACGGAGTACCTCTTCTCAGGCTTATTTGGCTAAATTAACCACTGAGGTACTGCAGAAAACATCTTACCGCATCTGGTTACTAGCTTGCATCAAAGTTCTTTTCAAAAGCTCCTGGACACTTCTGATAAGTTCAGCTTCCTAGATAAAAACATTGAGACTTCTGTGATATTCAGTGCTGGATGTACCCTCCTGCAGAGCAATTTTATTTCTCTGGTTGAGGATATATACCTTAATCTTCCACTCATTGCCCACTCTTACCTTATTATTACAAGACAAGATCCTCTCTGGAGTTAGCAAACACTGAGGTAACTCAGCTATAAGTCTATGAAGACAGCAATTTTTGAAATATTCTGAAAGCTGGGGATTCATTATTTTCATATTGCATGTGTATCCTGTGAAAAAGTGTGTGTTCTGCCAGCTTAAACAGAATACCTGAATGACTTGCACAGCCTTGAAGTCGGGAAAAAACACAGCAACAGCCCCGTGCTCAGCAGGAGTCCAGAGTCACTGCCTTGTGCAAAAGGAAGGCGTCATTTTGAAGCTGGGCAGGACACCGTCTCCCCTGTAGGCACAAACTCGAATGTCAGGGGCTGCTGCCTTGCACAGGGCTGTGATGCGGCAGATCAGCTCCCTTGGCAAACCACTGGCAGCCAGAATTCGCATAGTCCTTGCAGACACCTTCAGAGCACGCTGCCTTGTTCTGTAACGAGCGCTTTATCTGCATGCAGGGCAGAGGCTCCAGCAGGTTCCTGCAGATCTCCAAAATACAGTTTGTCTGAACGATGGTGATAAGGAGCTACTTACTGCAAAGGAGTGGCAGTCTCATAAGCCTTAGTTGGCCTGCTTCCTTTGCACGCTCTGTATTAACTAAAAATAGAAGTCACTGCTCTGTGATTTAGACAGCTATTGTCTGCTTCAGCAGCTACAGGAAAGCCACCTCAAGATGAACTGACGACACTTACTTACAGCTTTACTTTTTTTATCAGATCAACTTACCCCAGAAATGTTTTTGCCTCTGGTGACGGATAGTATCAAGGACCACAGAATTATCCCAAACACGCAGCGTTGTTTGAGGGGTTCATTCCCTTCAGCTACAAGACGAGACCGCTCAGAGTCACACAGCTTTGCCTCACCTTGCTAACACATCTGATGCCTGAATTTTCGGCCTGTGCTGGATTTTGCAGGAATGTTCATTTCAACACAAACATGATCGAAACAAAACTGACCACGCTTTGTACTAATCTCTTACTGAACCAAAGGTACCCGGTGCTCATTTCTGACAGCAATAACGTTGCTTTAGGGATTAACTATCAATGCTGTTCCAAGTGCTTTACTGACCTGGTGATTATCTATAGGTTGCACAAAGGCCAGTCCACACACATTTTCTTTTTTATTATTAAAAGGCATTTAATATTCGAGGACCACGTATTAAAAAGAGATTTTTAATATGAAAAGCTTCCAATTAATTTTGCTGTTGTGCATTAATGACAGGCATTCAAGGACGACTAAGGGAGTAAATACTTACTAATAAACATTATTATCCCAGAACTTTATTGGCACTCGTTGATCCTTGTACTGTTCTTGACAAATAAATGAGTGCATATGTCCCTGTGGTGTCAGTTTCTCCATCACAAGAAACCAACAGGGAGCACAAGAAAGATCATTTTATTCTAAATGGAAGAGGACAATTGAGGTTGGAAAAAAAACATTCTTTCTAAGGGTCTAAAAGAGCACAATCAAAATAAATACATAGCTGAAGGTATCATTTTACAAACCGTGGGAACACTAAGACTCACTTTCTGCAGAGGGGAAATATTACAATGGCTGACTTGTCAAAAAGAAAAATCTGAAGGATTTTAAAGTGTTAGAAACAGCCAGCACTTGAAATTATGTTTATAGAAATTGATATTATTTTGTGTTGGGTAGTCAGTCTCCATGTAAATACAGAGGCAATCATTTTCCTGTGAGTAATACACACAGTCTTAAATGAGAAAAGCCTTCCTTTAGCCACTGAAGTCTCTCACATGGAAAAAGTGAAATAGCCCAAAAATAAAGAACTCCCTTGTTGAATGACCTAAACTAAAACTAAAAAATAGATTCCCTTTTGAGGAGATATGCATTCAAACATGACATTTAAACCTGAAGATACAGTTCTCATAGTTAATGGCAATCTAAGATACTTAGGGTGAATAAGCAGGCGTAAATGAGGATGAATTTTCAACACGTCTCTAACTGATGATTTCTCCTAGATTTTAAAGCAGTTGAGAAGTCTCACTGTGTGGCTGGGAGGAGCTGTGGCACCAGGCTGAAGATGGAGACCCTGTGATGCAGTTCCACAGCCCTGGCTACGCTGTCAGATGCCACAGCGCGACCCAGCTAGCCGACAAGCTCACGGGACCGCAGCGGGAGAAGGGCTGCGGATCAGCCCTGCACAGACACCTGGTCGCCTGGAGCCATTTCAGAACCCACGCCCTGCAGATGTTGGAAGTAAGCACTCTGCTCAGGTCTGTCCTGCTGCACACCGGTTCACTTGGCAAAACCACAGACCAGGGTGTTTGGAACGGGTTTTCTGTTGATCTCCTTGCCCCATTATTGCATTTGGCAGGCATACACACAACTGTATCCTTTCTCTACTTTTTTTAATTTTATGTGGCTGACAGGATCTTGGCTACTGCCTTTGTCTTCAGCACCAGGGAATACTGGGGCTGACTTCATTGCTGAAGCAAATGCACAACAAATCAACACCGAGTCAAATACAGTCCTTGGGTAAAAAATGACATAAATGTAACTCTATCTGCTCAGACCGTGGTCATACCAGGACTCAGTTAATGAATCCGGACACTGGACATGCAGAAATAACCTTGAAATGAAGAATTTACGCAGCTGAAAGATGATTTACTGACAGTATACCACTATGTGGCAAGTCCTGAGCTAGTGCTTACATTTTCAATATTAAATGTGTGCACATACACATACTAAGCTGTCGTGAAACTGATGCAGAGGGGATTCAGAGAAGATGTCCTATGGGCTGTGAAAGTAAAAACCTCATAGCAAACAGATGCATGTATTGCTTTTCCTGAATTCTGCTACTTCCAATGCAGCAGCTCAAAGAAACAACTATTCTACTTCAGAGATTTTATCTTCTTTTTAGTCACCAAAGATCACTCTTTAGAGGGAAAAGAATCGTGTCCTTCAGCTTCTTCTTAACCAGAACTGCATTAAGAAAAGATTAATATGCTGCTAAGTGGAGTCTGTGAACTTTGAGTAACAGATGATTTTACCATGCACGTGAGGAGCTTTCGCTTAAATACCTTAATCCCTCACTCCAGCAGTGGCTATTTAATGGGGTACGTATCACAGTAGGTGATCTAAATAGGATTCTATGCTGCAAAGCAAATAGGGGAGATGAGCTGGAACAAAAACTCCTTTAAGGTAATAGATTTCATGCCAAAAAATAAAATAAATAAATAAAGAGGAAAAAACGAAATCTTATCAGAATACATAAAATTTTCATCAGAATTACTTCTGTTTTCTTTGTGAGTCATCTGAAATGATTCCTACTGAACAGACAGCAAAAATCCAATTAAATGCAGATTCAAAGCCGCTTGTATGTGTGCATTTGGTGTTCCCTCTTTAAATGTCACCTGCCAAGGGGCTGCTGAAAGGTGGTTGTCTTGGCAGGATGCTCTGGGAACGTTTGTCACTGCTGCAGAAAGCTGAAAGCAGCAACAAAACCAACGTCCAATGGAAAGCTTTCCCAAGACTATGTCGAAGGCAGTCCCTTGTCCAGACACGCTCTCCCCCACGTCGCAGATACCCCACGCACCCATCCATGGGAGCTGGCAGGAAAACAGTGAAGATGCTAAAGAATAAAGCACGCAAGGCTGGGCTCCTAGCAGGGGTGGAAAAATTTCAAATGAAGGAAAATGCCCTAGAATATAAATTAACTGTGAAGTTAAAACTCCTTGTGGAAGGAGAAGAATGTCTGTTTCCTCACATAGCTGACTTCTGGAAAAATATTTCTTTTTTTTTTTTTTTTTTCAGTTTCTGCAGGGGAAGAGAATGAATGACTCCTGATTTCCCTTGAGTTACCATTTCTTGATGTTAGAAAGTGACTGGACAAGTAAGCAACATTCATAAAAAGTACGTTAGTGCTTTAGTAATACAATTTGTATGGCTCCTCTAAGTAAGCAAATGAACACAGAGCTACGAGTGAACTGGGACATTAACTCCGAAATCTGCACAGTGAACAGTCAGAATTCGTGGAAGAGCAGCTCTGAGTGTGAAGAATTACTGTTCAGTTTTGGAGAGAGTAAGAAATACAAGGTGCTGTTTGATTTCTTGCAGTGAAAGAGGTACAGAGTGTAGCTGCAGCTTAAAGAGCTGGCAAAGCCACAGAGGGCACATTTTTAAAATCTCTTTGCAAACATTCGTGCCATAAAATCTATTCCTCTGTGAAAATGGGAAGGGTTTCCTCTCATATTATATACTCCTCTTCCTTCTGTACCGCAAAGGTCATTGGCATGGCAACAAAATCTTTATTTCTCAGGAGTCCATCTGCTGCTGGTACACACGCCTCAGCTGAACTCACATCATTCTTTTTTGATGACATCCCACTTGGCTGTTGACGGTCTGTCGTCACAAGCAGAGAATCACAATTCCAGGTGAGGAATTAGCAGCAGCAGATGGACTTCTTAGCAATGAACAAACTATTCTCTGGAACAGAGAACAGGAGGAAAGAAATGCAGGAGAGAAATCCTGACAGAAAGTTGATTTTTGAGGGGGTAAATTCTATTTCACATGTTTCTATAAAACAGCAGCTGCTGATGCAAATAATTTCCTTTTTGTAATGTGAATCTTATAACAATTCACAAAGCAGACTAGCATGCCACTAAAATATCCTGTACACTAGTTCTCCCATTTTTGTATTTTTGACTAGAACAACCTTTTAAGTATTGATTACCTTTGAGCCTTATTTCTATCAAAAATATTACTAAATGCTGTCACCTCATCAGCTCTGTCATTCTCTTAAGTATTTTTCTAACAACAAATATGAATCATCCGGGTTAATCAGTAACTCATCATGAATCAACTTTCACAGTATATTGGAAGCTGCAGACCAACAATCATTCATTTATTTGTGGGACACAAGAATATGTATCATTCAAGAACAAAAAATGACCCAGAATCTGTTGTCTGTACCATATGCAACCACAGAAATTACATCAGCTTTGAAGGCAGACTACATGCTGCACTGGATCTTGGTAACAGATAACAAAGTGTCAGCTGGAGTAGAGTCCTCTAGGGGAGGAAAAAGATTGAGCAAATTTCAGGAGAGCATCAGGTTTGCTGAAGTCACATGTCAGAACTGCCATCTGTCTGTGCCTCCCCGCGTGTCTGGAGCTGTCATCGCATGCAGGTGTCACACAACTACACTGTACTGTTTGCAGAGAGCCATGCTGCTGTCCTGCAGTACAATTAAAATGATGGTCTGTGCTGAGATACAACAGCTCAGTGTTAGATCACCACCTCGCTGAAAACCTTGGCAAGACTACAGCAACAGACTGCAGCAAGGGTAAAAAGCAGAGAGTGCTCACTCAAGCCCGGAAACAGGCAAGCAGCATTTCACTGGCTCTGAACTGGCTGCTCATGGGGTACTGCATTTTTAAAGTGTAACCCGCAGAGATGAGGGGACTTTAATCCAACTAGAGTCTGGAAAATGTTTAGTGCTAGAACAGGATGCTGAGTTTGGTATGGGAAAAAACCTCTGTTTTGATTTTGTTTGGATCTGGTCTGAGGGAGGAGATCTGGTCTCCTCTGGGTGTACTCATGTGATTTTAATTTTTTTTTTTTTTTTTTTAAACAAAGGAAGGATTTTAAATAATCCTTCTAAAATCTAGGATTGACAGAGTCCAGGCTGCCGGGAAGGGGAAACAGACCTCTGCGCACTGCCAGCAGGCACCTTCATGAGCTGCGCTCACCACCTAGTGCCTGAGCTGTTCACCACCTCAGAGACCAGGGCAGCACTAGGAACGGGCCACCAGCATCCCCAGCATCCCTCTCACCTTCAGCAGCTCTCTCTCCACCTCATCGCAGACCAGGTCTGCGGGCTGCCTCCTCTCCCGACACTGGAGGTTATCAGTGGTGATGCTGTAGGGCACCTCAGTGGCATCGAGCGCCTTTTCCAGCCGCAGCTTCTGGGCTGCCAGCAGGCTGGTCTCTGCGTCAAGGTCCTCAATCTCCTTCTGCAGCTCGGTCTTCCAGAAATGGATGTCCTGCGGGCGCTGTCCCAGGGCAGCTGTGGATTCCTGCTGGGCACGCTGGGCAGCGGCAGCAGTGCTCTCAGACAGCTTCTTAGCCTCGTGCCTGTTGCTCTCAGCCTCCTCACAGCTGGCGAAGACCCTGTGGTACAGATTATAATTGTTCTGGTGCCACTCGGTGGGCAGGTACTTGGCTGTGCGGAAGTTCTCTGTGGCCAAGCCGCTGGAGGAATCCGGCCCCGTCTTCAGTGCCGCCTCGTGCACCTTCATGGGCAGCTCGGTGGCGAGCACCGTCTGCGGTGCCGGCTCCTTAGTCAGCAGCACCCGAGCGGGGGCCGGAGCTCTGGGATTTTCCTGGGGACACGCCATGGCGACCACGGCTCCACTAGGCCGCGCCGCGTCCTCCCGTCGCCGGGGCAACGGCAGCAGCCAATGAGGAGACGGGTCCCCCCACGGCGCAGGGAAACCCGAGGCGGGGACGCGAAACGCCCCGCCCCTCTCCTCGGCAGCCACCAATCAGAGCGCCGACTCGCCCCGAGGGAGCGTTGGATAGCGGCGCGCCCGCCTCCAAGCCGCTTGTTGCCGTGGCGACGGGGGCACCCAATCGGGAAGGAGCAGGGCTGGCGGGGGGCGCGGGCGGTGGCATGGCGGCGCCCCCGGGGGGGGCGGGTTCCCTGCGCAGGCCTTGGCGGGCGCTGTAGCCGCTATCGCTCACCAGTGCGAGCGCGCAGGTGAAAATAACGGTACGCTGGAGCCTCCACATTGCTTTCTGGCTCCCCTTTGTGCTGAGGAACTTATCTTTTTCCAACCTCTGCGCGATTCTGCTTTAACTTCGTTTTTTTTTGTTTTTTTGAAATGGGAGAGGACCCTGACAGGATTCTGGCCCTTACCACCTCGCCCAGGCCCGTGAGGAGGGCCCCTGGGCGGCCCTCGCGTGTCACGTCTCTTACTCCCAGATCTGAGAATCCTAGAACGGGTTGGGTTGGAAGGGACCTTGGAAATTGTCTGCCTCCAGCCCCCGACGTTGCTCCTCAGGGAGCTGCGCGACCCGGCCCCGCCACGGCTCAGGTGCTTGTGAAGCCCGGCTCTGCTGCAAACCCCGTTAAACTCTCACCCGGAGGGACACGGGCGGCGTGAGCTCGAATTTAATTTAACCCTGGGGGCGTTGCCGTCGCTGAGCGTGAAGGAAGGCGAGGCCCGGAGCACAGCGGGAGGGTGCTGGGGAGCGCGGAGACAACAGAGGGCACTCTCGTCCTTGGGCTGCTGCGCATCTCTGCCTTCAATGTCATCGCTGTAGAGCATAGGAAGAAAAAGCCATGTGCTCTGCAGCCTGCCCCGTGCCACCCGGGCTACCTGGGGCCCGGGAGAGCCATGCCTGACCTGCACCGAGGTGTGTCCCTCAGCTGCGTAAAACGCTTTTGATGAGTTTGCTCGAAACACACAGAAAGCCCACGGTCATTCTTCCTACCTTGAGCTCTTTGGAGAGATCAAGTGGTTGCTGCTGACAGGGAGCTCGCACCTGAACGATGCGCTGTGCATCAGTGGGCTGGCAGCACGGCCCCAGCAGAGCTCGCCTTCCACCGGGCAGTGTTGGAAAAGGAGACTGGATCCCAGCAGAGATGAGAAATGCCGCCTCTTCTCTTGCATATATCACAATATAGCCGGCCCTCTGATTAAACAGCATCACTGGATGACTCTCTGCACTGCTGAAGTCACTGCAATGACACCCTTTGCTTTCCCTTTGCACTTCATTTCTGTTTCTATCTTTTTTTTTTTTTTCCATACATCTCTCCTCTAACTGTCCCATCTGTTCCTTTCCTTAAGTTACCCCTAGTCTGTACCTTTTCTCTGCTTACATACTTCTCAGCATGATGATCTATGCAAATTTTGCATTTACAGTAAGTCTACAGGAAAAGCCCTGCTGAGTTATTCAGAGTGAAAGTCCTTGGTATGGAAAGTAGAGTTTTGAAAATAAGGGCAGCAACATTTGGCTGTTAAATAACATTTCCTCCAAAGGTTTTAGAAGCACTTTTATTAGTGGCATCTGATCACTGACCATTCAGTGTCACCCAGGCAGGTCTGCAGAACTGTTAGGGCCACAATGGGATGTATCTGAGGCTGCAAATGTAGCAGCAAGCTGGGCTGGGTCCCAGGCCCTAAATGTAAGCAGTAAATTATAATCTTCTCCAGCAGGGAAACACTGCACAAAAGAAAAACCAGCAAATTCTTCCTGATCCTGTGTAAGCATTACTTCAATGAGCAGTTTTATGGTTGTTACCCCAACTGGACATTGCTTCCAAGGAACAGGCAGATTTTGGAGAGTATTTTCGTCAGGCTGATTTTTTTTTTTTTTTTTCATGTTTTCTGTCAGTCCCAAGCATGCTTTCCAGTGTTCACAGACTCATCTTGTCCTAAGAGGCTACATACCACATTGTTGCAAGAAAAAATGCAAAACCTATGGGTACCTGGGAGATTCCGGAGTTCCTTTCACCATCCAGGGCAGACCCAGGGACCCTGTGTTTCAAAGCTCTTCCAACAGCCAAGTGATTTAGTATTCCACTGTAACATATAAATTATTAACGGTTATCCGAGATGTTCCCAGAGCACAAGATGACAAAACATACTGGAAGAAAAGAACAGAAATATTTTCCAGCTCAAATCTTTTGACTTGCAATATATTAAGATTTCTCTTGGCTAGAATCCTTTTAAGGGAGACTAGTTCCTGTTTGTCAGGTGCCCCATGAGGTTTTCGGACCGCTGCTGTTGCTTTTCCCTGTCTTTCTTTTTTTGATTTGTTAAATTAGCATGAGTAGAGTATAGGTCTTGTACATGGAGAAGAGGAAGGTTTCCTCTCACGTCCTGGAACCAGAGAGGTTTGTTTCTTGTCCTCAGTACAGAAGTACTGGAAATACTTGTCCAAAGAAAGTTTGTCTGCGTCCTTTTTTCCTCCTTGTAAAGGCATTCAGGAGCTTGAAAATGTGACTCACTTCACCCTTACATCTCTCCAAACTGAGGCCAATATGTGGTATAGTATTCTGGAAATCTAACTTCCTTTGTTGTTCTAAGCTTAACAAAATCTCAGCACAAAGTGGCTATATCATGGTCCCTTCTTGAAGTTAATAAGCATAATTGCTAATTAAATGCAGTCCTATCAGCAGAGAAATCAGAAGCAAGACCAAGAGCACACCTCCATCTTTCTGCCATCTATTTTCTTGGAAGAAGGAGCTTTGTTCTCATGCTTGATGTAGGGGAGCCTTGCTAAGAATGGAGTGCACATCAAAAACCATTAGTTTGCCGGGTATAAAGAGATCTACTGCAAATAAGCTACAGACTATTCACCTGGCATAAATAGAATTTGCTGGGAGATGCGGAACCAAAACCCAAGCCACTGCAAAGCTGCGTGTGCTGCTCTGCCTGGGCAGATAAAAGAACTCAATGGAAATTGCTGCTGAGGCAAAGAAGAGTGATTTGTGAGGGCAACAACTTCAGGGTTGAAGAGCCTTCATTTGGAGGCTTTGGGGAGACAGCAGAGGCACCGTGCTGCCTGCAAGCGCATCCTTTGTTTTGGGCTCTCTGCTCCCAGCACCTAGCGCCAGCTCTGTTTTGGGGAAAGCTGTGGATCCCCTCCCAGCTCTGTCCCAGTGTCCAGGGAGAGAAAATCTGGATGTGCTGGCTGGAGATGTGATGCCTCTGCATCAAAAGCATTGCAGTCACTTTCATATCACTGTTGTGAAGTGCCAGAAGATGCTTCCTCCCTCTCAACTAATGTAGTGGTGTGGGCAGAGAGGGCTCAGCTGTTTCCCTGGGTAGCTGGACTGGATGTTAGGCTTTGAAGCTCTCACTGCTAACAAATAACCAGGCATGCACAAAGGCAGGCAGTCACAGAGTCAGGAAACACCATCTAGGACTGAACTCTAATTCAGCATTTTGCAATGAGGGGGAAAAAAGTAGCTGAAATGGACTGTTAGTGTGTTAAAGTTTATATGGTACCTTGGAGGGGCGTTAGCCTGAGCTGACCATTCTCAGGACAGACTTGCTTTAAGAATCAGTCTCCCTTTTTGTGTTCATAATGGATATTCTTGTGTTGAATTGTCTGCAGAGCAATGAGGGGTTGCTTTCGCTGCCTGTGGGATCCCAGACCCCAGTCCTGCAGTTTGGTTCTGCCATCTCACCACAATTCACACCAAGGATCCTAGGTAGCGCGCTGCTTTATACACACAAAATGCTGCAGCCAAGGATCCCACTTTGCTTTTCTTACCTCTGTGAATCAAGCAGGCATACATGAAACCTCTTCAGTTTACATAATCTTGTCACATTTGCTGCTGTTTGAATGCTCCACTTTCTTGAGTCATCCTGAGCAGCAGGTTCCCCATGTCTGCACCGACCAGGACAAGAAGCTCTGGGCACTGGCAAGCATTGCAGGGGCAGAGGCAGGACAGGAGACGTTCTCCCAGGATAGAAAAGCAAGGCCTATAAATATCGTGTGCTGGGAGCTCTGCTTCAGAAAATCCCTCTGCTTGAGACACAGGGCCTGATTCTCCTCGTGGCAACCCACTTGTCACAATTTGACTCCGTTTGACTGCAAGTGGAGCATCAATTTTCTTTATTTAATATAGTGTCATTATACTTTTTATCTACCCGCTGCATACCCAGTGATGAGTACCTTAGCAGGGTGATAGATAGAAGGCACAGTGCATTCGTCTAGATGATAGATAGGGAGAAAATGTGGTGAATTAGTTCAGGGGAGGGAAAATACAGTCAATTGTTTTACATAAGGCAGCGTCTGGTACTCACAATCCCTGCCTGAGAGCAACAGAACACTCAAATAACAAGATTGAAGAGTTCAGAAGTGAAATTTTTGTTTTAGTACCAACATATGGGTAAAATCTAACATTTCAGCTCAAGAAATAAACATGTACTAGCCTTGGGAGCACGGATGTTCAGCAAAAGCTGAGACCAAAGGTTATCTAAGAACACAGGCATTGTTTTTATACTGTCTCATATTGCTGAGATTAGACATGTCTCTGCTGATTTGAACCTTATCATCCCCTCCTAGCGTATGATGGTTTCAGACCAAATTAATTATTTGTAGCAGTATTAGCATCTCTGTCTGAAAAGCAGTTATTTCACCACCAAAAGGAAGCACAAGCTGAGCCATTCCAGCGCGGAAGAAAGCCCCGTTTGAAGCTTTGTTTCCCAGCCTGGCATCTCAGAGGCAGCCTGTGATCGGTGAGACCCCTCCAGCAGCTGGGCTCGGTTTGCGTGATAGCTAGCCATGCCAGCCCCGAAGCATGACCATGTCTACCAAGTTTGTTGAGTCTCCCTCAGCAAATTGCCTTCTCACATTAGGGATGTGATTCTCTGTGCCCTACGCCTGCGAGAACGAGTCACGCACATTTATTTTACTTTCCGTCAGGGAAGTGCAGGAGGTGTGTCCTGCGACTCTTCAAAATCGAAATTTGTGTGGGGTTACACCGAGTGCTTCTGCAGAAAGCAAGACTTGAGCTGTCTTTCTGGTGTTTTATTTTTTCCCTTCTCCTAATTTATTCTGCTTAAAGCAGACGTGGTGATCATCAGGCTGCACAGTGCTGACCTTATGGAGTTTGGCAGCCGTGTGCTTAAAATGGAGATGTGAAGAATTTCCAGCGAGGCTTTTTATTATTCTCCAGGTTCAAGAGAATAACAGGAGGAGCCTGCAGCATGGACAGCAGCTTTACAGCACTAACAGATTCCACAGCTATCAGGAAAACAATCAATTTACCACCCAAGGCCCTGTGTGGAGCATGGAGGTTCGCTGCAGTTTGGAATGACAGGCCTTCACTCAGAGTTAGCTTCATTTTCCCAGCTTCCTCCAACTTTGTAGCTGAAAAAAAAGTCTCCTTTCCAGAGTCGTTACCTTCCTGCATCCAAAACATACATCTGCAGGCAGGGCAGAAAGCAGGGATGTGGTCTGAGCAAGCCGAGGCCTGTTTGGGATTTTGCCTGGGATAAAGCGGGGCCTTGATCCTGCGCTGAAAGATCCCCGTTGTGTCAGAGCCCTGCCAGAGCCACCACTCACAGACCCCGTGCCTGAGATGTACGATGGCTGGCTGTGGTATATTGACACCATGGGACGCGTTAGCATCAGAAGTACTAAATATTTGCAAAAATGTGCGGAAGCCTTTGATTTTTAGCTAAATCGTTTCCCTCCCCAGTGTTACTTCATCTTCCCCAGGGCCCCCTCGAAGGTGAGCGTAGCCACTCAGCAGCATGCCAGTAAAACTATGCCAGGTGAAATGGTCAGGGGGCTGATGCAAAACACGTAACTGTTGCTTTTTTTCCAGTGTCTTTAAGCTTGGTATTAATCATTTGTTAGTAAGTAAGGAACATCCCTCACCCAATGCATCAGAACCTGAGAGCAAATGGCTGAAGCCCTAGCAAAGGTGTTAAGTTTTGCTCCAAAAAGGAAGGATATTTCAGAAAGGAAACTAGGAAACTATTGCTTTTACTTTTTTTTTTTTTTTTTTTTTTTTTTTTTTTTCCAAGATATTAAATGTGCAGATATGTAAAAATATGAAAGCCCAACCCTGGAGATCTTTGCAACTGTAAGTAGAAAAATATTTGGTTTCCCTTTTGAACTTAAGCTGAGTTTGTACTCTGTGCTGTTTGCATTGTCAAAGAGCAAAACTCTTCAAAAATCCTCAAAAATCTTCTCAGCTTCAGGTTACAGCCAATGCTTTTTGCAGAACCCAGGACTCAGGGTAACCAAAGCAGCAGCCCTGCGAGCTCTTAACTGCTCAATCTCCTTTTCTGAACCAAAACCGAAGCTCCATAACATTAACAAATACAGGGAATGAAACCCGCAAATGTTCTCTAAAAACATGCCTAGGGAGAGGGATGAGTAATGGGGAGTTAGAAATTAAAATCCAGAATGAAGAAGGAGGTGAAAGTGATTTTCTTAAATACATAGAAAAGCCCACAAACCAGGTTTCCTTTTAAGGAGATGAGAATTACTGATTCTGTGACTTCAGGGTGCACTTCGCTTGCTAGGAGGTATTTAGTGTGAAAATTCACAGGGATATATGGCTGGACTTTCATAGCACTAAGGGGAAGAGCTTTAATGAAAATGACATTTATGTTGGGTTTTTAACTGCTCAGCACTGATTTTTTTTTTTTTTTTTTTTTTTTTTTTTTTTTTTGTTATTAAGCAGCTNGTGGGTGGCTCATTATATTTGGCTGGCCAGGCTCCAGCAGAGCCTGTCTGGGAAGTGGGAAGGTGAGCGGGTACAACTCGCAGCTAAAGCTGACGCGTGCCTTGGGCTTGACAACAACTTAAAAATTCTGGAGTGTGGTTCTGTTCTGAGATCCTTCCAATATCAGCCGTTGAGTAAATCTTCATAAACTGTGAGGAAAATGGAAAAGTAATATCCTTGTCTTAGCAGGAAACTTAATCAAATTTGTACGTTTGAGCAATATGCATGTTGTATATTACTCCCTTCTTACTGTTAGCAAAATGTGACATTAACTGATCTTCTGCAAAGCTATTGTTCGTTGGTAAATATTTACTTAGCAGCATCAGGACATTTCAGCTTATTTCTTTTCGCATGAATCATTTGTTCTTAATATCATCCTATTATTATTCTTGATGCCTGATCGGTCCCCTAAATTGCCAATGCTGTCTCTGCTCCCTGTTCTCTGGCTGACACCAGCTCAGCAGTCAACTTTCTGGCACATTGTTTTAGGTGATAAAACTTTGGTTCTAGAAGCCCCGAAGGTAGTAGATAGTGAATATTTTCTTTAACTTCCAAATACTTATGACAAAAAATTAATAATATAATATTCCCTTAGGAAAGTGCAAACAAAAATTGGTGTGCTTCCAGATCAGCTTATTCTTTCAGACACTCTAAGCAGAGGCAATGAGAGTGAAGTTATTCAACAAATGCCTGGACCACACTGACTGTAATTCTTTGGAGAAATGTGGGTGTATCTCTGCTGGGAATGTGAAAATTAAAGATGAGTACATTGGGTTCAGCAAAGCTCAAGGTCTCTTTTTTCAAACAACAAGTCATGCATACATGACCTAACCCAGAAGGATGCTATTTGCTTCTATCTCTCTGCTGACGACACCCAGCTCTGTCTCGAGCTGGCTCAGCCGCTCAGAAAGCTGCTTTAGGTGGCAGAGGAAAAGAACCTGAGCCTTGGGTGCTCTGGGGAGGTCAGTCCGCTCCTGAGGGGTTTACAGACAGCGGGCTGTGCTCCCAGCACGAGACAGCCCTGACACCAAGCCCGCCGCTGTAATTCGCTGGCCCTACATATTCCCCAGAATATATCTTATTTATCATACCTGGCTCCTTTCCTAGGACTGAGTCCAAAACTGCTTCTGATCTCCACTGCTGGAGTATCCCTGTAAATACAGCACGCTGTACGCCCTCCAAGAGCAGTCCCCAGCCAGTCAGCTGTGGTTCTCCCAGACAACAGTGTGATACTAAGATCCCCCATTATCAATGGTTTGACTTTTAGAAATCTGTCTACATAAACAAAGACTATTTATCCTGTGATTGTGCCCTGGAGAGTGTCCTACAATCACTTTCATTTCCCCTTCTGCCTTCCAGGGCAGAGCCAGTCCCTGCGGTGCCAGGAACCCTGGCCTGGATCCGCTTCTGGCTGTGCCCTTGCCCTGCAGTCCAGCCACGGTGTGGCATGGAGGCTTGGTCATTTGGTTCCTTCAGCCAAATAATGAATGTTCCGTCTGGAAACGGTTGAGAGAGACTCCTGTCCCTATAGAAAACTACAGAAGAATGGCTCAATAAATGGCAATACAAGGGAAATTAAAATTTAATGGAAATCAATTGCAAACAAAATGAACAAACAAGCTTTAATTCTTAAAAAAATTAGCAAAACATGATTTTAAGGTCTTTGGTTGTTGATAACAGACACCAGCATTTCTTTGCTAACCATCCACAAGTCAAATTATTCTTTTTTTGATCTTGATTCCCCTATAACAAATGACATTCTGGGGACTGCCAGTGCTTTCCATGAAAATTTTCCCCTTCTGCAACAGAAGAGTTTTACATGAAAGAACTTTCCAACAAGTTTTTTCCTCTTCTTGATTACCACATTCTCACCCATCTTGACAAAGGATTGGTGCCTTTTACGGACACAGGGAATAGGCAGATGTTTCTGGGGATCCTGCATATTTTCCTTGGGGACTGAAGCCCCCAGGGCTATTTCTCTGTCCACCACAAACCAGTGCAGAACATCCTTGTGTCTGCTCCCTATGCTGGCCAGCAGCAACTACCCAAGGCACCTTCTCTTTTCTAGCAGCCCTGAACTCCTCTAAGTGTACCCATGCCTGTGAGCCAGGATTTCATTATCAGATCTTCTCAACTGAATGGGCCTGTGCCAAATTAACGCTTTTCCCAGGGCCACAGCTGTACGTGGGGACCCATTTCATAGTGAGAACCTGTCGTGTTTTTTTTGCCTCATTAGCACTGGTAGTTAATTTTCTGCTCCACGTTAGCCAGTGCTGCTGTCAGATTAATTTTATCTTTCTCCTCTTGCCCCCAGAGAAGAAGAGGGTTCCCTGCTTCACTCCTGGTACATCACCTTTGTGCGGCACTCAGCTGTTGTCTTTCTGTGCTGCTTTTCCGATGCTGCTCTAATACTTGCATCTTCCAGCACCCGCAGCTGCGAGAAGGTTTCAGTGTGGCAGAGCTGCCAGCGTTCAGCTTTGAGCTGCTGGAAGTGGTGGAAGTGGAAGTTAGAACCCATCCATGCCTGCAAGCCCTCCCTCCCAGCTCTGCACATCTCAAAGCTGCGAACTGCGCTGCCATAACCCATCTGGGGCTTGTTCCTGCTTTTCTAATTTTTTAATTTATTGCTTGCTAACATGGCAAAATTGGGCAGATTAACCTGGGCTAACTAAAGGCTTGAATTTAAAGTGGATTCACTGAACTGCCTCCAGCCTCCATGTGGGCAGTATTAGAGAGACCTTTATTTGGTTTGTTGTGATATGCCTCCAAAATGCATTAAGATAAACCAAATTAAGGCCTTTTTTGTTGTTGTTCCAAAGAAATATTTTATGTATGCTTATTCATTTTAAAAGTTCTTAGATTAATTCTGCAGAAGATGTCCCCTGTGCAGACACATCAACATTCCTAATAGTATTTGGCTGAAAGGCAAGATAATAGCAAAGTCCAGGCTCAAATAAAAGGAATGAATCATCTCCAAAACACGTTACAATATAATAGGATAAAGGACAATTGTTTTGCTGGAGAGAAACCTCCATGCTCTGACCACCTGCAGGTCAGCCGCAGCTCTCACCCAGCAAATTCACCAGTGGCAGTGTTCAGTTCTCGAGGATTTGACCCCAGAAATGAGCACAGGATTGAATCAGCTCTGATCCTGGGAGTGCCCTGTCCCCACCAAGCTGTAAGGCACTGAGTGCCGCTGTGGGGCTGCATCCCACATCCTTTGATCTGTCGTAAGAGCCACGGGGTCAGCCAGTGCTCGCATGAATTCAGCTCTGGAACCAGGGGCGCTCCACAAAAGCCAAAAATGTTACTTCGCATTAGCACATCCCCAAATAGAAACAGTGAGCTTCATTAAGGGAGGTGACTCCCTCTGTCAGCAGAAAAATAAAAAGGCAGAATGCCTACCCATTACTTAGGCACACAAAGACCCATTTTCAGAGCCTTCAACTCCTGTGCCCCTGGAAAAACAGTTCCTTGGAAATTACAGTAATTGTTTTATTCTCTTTGATCTCCACTAATAAAGCTATGGACTATCACTCAGCAGGAGCTGTTTCTCTTAGTTAGGATCTTTCCAACTGTACTTACATTAGGAAGACTCTGGGGAAATTTTAGTAAATGCACTTGAAAAAAGCTCTGCAAAACTGCTTAGACTTTCTGCACAAAAATATTTCCCCTGCATTTGCTCACTGGCTGCTCAGCACACTTCTCAACTTGTTTGTTTTTCCCTTTATTGCAGTTGTCTTTGGATGGAGATGAAAGCTAGAGGGGAGAGTTGTGACTCTGTGTCAGATCTTACGGCAGCCGAGGAACTGAGCGAAATAAAATTCTGCATTTTCTGCATCCCAGACAAGTCCCCTGAGAAAAGCAGCTTTTGCCGTGCATATTTTACTTTCCTGACTCAGTAAGGAAGATGGAGGAGTGACAGATATGCGCTGGTCCTCCAGCAGGGACCGCTTCCACCTCTGAGGTGCAATGTCAGAGGCCCCAGCACCCCCAACCATATCCCATTGTAGAAGACATCATTTAGTTCCCTGTAAGGGCAACATGGACCTGAGAGGTAGCACCTCACTTTCATTGCAATCAGTGTAAATTCAGCCTCCTGCATTTAAAATCCCCTTCCAGAGTTTTATGCACGCAAAGGGTTGGAACTGCTGCCCTTTGGCAGTGCTGGGCAAGTCACTGGCAAGTACTGGGAGAGCTGTCAGTCTGCTCGAGGGACAGCAGCACCTCAGCTCCCCAGGTCATGGCTGTGCAGGCAAGTGGGAGGGTGCTGGATTTAGTGTTTAGTGCCCAGACTGCCGGCACCATGGTCAGAACAGAGGCTCAGCCTTGTTGGTCAGCCAGGCACCAGCCCACCCCAGCGCACACAGCAGTGACCACATGTTGCATGCAGGTGCGTGGTTCCTGGTAGGCAGAGCTTCTGCAGGGCTGGGGGGCGTATGGATTGTAAGGAGGTGCAAAGATAAGACAAGGGTCAGAGCCATGGCACACTGAGGGAAGAAACCTGACCCTTTCAAGCAGTTCTGCATTTCAGCTGAAGCAAGGAGCTCCCCAACTCAGGACATCCTTTTGCAGCTTCTTGCTGTTGGGGATGAAGGTGGCAGTGGTCTTCACACCAAACAGAAAGGGTTTGAGTTGTACCTGCCTGTGGCATAACTGGCAATTGGAAGCTAGAGTAATTGCACTAGCTGGCCTCTTTTATTTTTCTTTACAAACCAGAAACTTTAAAACAGTGTCTGGTGGTGCTCAGAACTCATGGCCATCCTATCAGTGTACGAGGTTCCTTTGCTGCAATTCCTTGGACCACACCAGGACTGTTCCAGGCTTGCTCTGGTCTGTCAGGCCTTCCCAGCAGCCACCCCAGCAGGTGGTGCACATTAAGTGTCAGCCCCAGCTCAACCGCTCACCTGGAGCTTGTGTTTTGTTCTTCTGCCTTGGCTCAGGTGGCCACAGTTTGCTCAGCTGTTTTCTAATGAGGAGACCATTGCTGCAGGCGGTGCTGCCAGCAGCTGATGGAGCATCCCAAGCTGTGTGAATTGACAGCATTGAAGGAAATAAAATGAAGACCGAGCATTGTCCCTCTGCAATGCTTTAGTGTCTGCTCAGGGTGTTGCTCTGCGTGTAGCAGAGCTCTGGGCTAGCAGTGCTTCAGGAAAGGTATGTTTTTCCTATTTAAACAACTCCTGGACAGAATTAATGCTTTTTTTTCACCTTGAGAGCTGACTTTTGGGAGAGTGAAGAGAGAGAGATATTTCACCTCTCCCCTAGAAATCAATGAGAGCTGAGCCTTAGTCTGTATGGAAGTGATGGTAGAGAAGGACAGGGAGCTGCTGCTATCTCTGGCTGTGCTCTGTCAGGATGGAAGGGAGAGGATTTTCTAGCCCTTGACTGCCATTTATTCTAGCACTAAAAAAATTAATTTTTAAATCCTAATGCTGAAACACCAGTTAAAAAGGGTACTAAACCATGGCAGAACAGTGTCTGGGAGGTAGGGCTTTTTGCATTAAACCAGGAGATTTTTTTTTTAAATATATTTTTTACTGCAAATGAACTCTCTCTGGCTTCCTTATAAAGGTCACCTTTTTCTTTAACTGCTGTGCAAGGAAAATGCTTTTAAGTTTCATCTGCTTTGTGTGTGTGCATTTTCTAAGCCCTGAGTTTACCTCATTGGAAAATGGTCTTGGACCAGGTCTGAGACAGAAACTGTTTTATTTGTCAAGTGCATGCAAGAAAGACATTTTATTTAACTCCTTAGATGCCTGATTTATCTTTATTGGATGCTCAGCACCATACCTTTAGACCTCAGGCTGCCAACCAAATCCTGCCTGCTGCACCTTTCCTTCCTCCTACCACCTGTCCTCCACCATCATCTGGGACCCTGGCATTCCTTGTTTCTTCTTCTCATCTCTGCCTTGGCATACAGAAGGGGTTACATGGGCTCTCTCAATTCTGCTTGGTTGCTAACGAGCTGCTGTGTCCTCCTCCTGGCATTGCCACCCCCAGCAGTTCCAGGGGAGCCTCCCTGGTAGTAGGAGAGGTCTGCAAGACTCGTGTCTCGTGTTCTGCTCCTGGCTACAGTCAGTCCATAGCCTGTGTGTGTTCCTGTACAAAGTAAAGCTTTGCAAAATTTGATAGCAAATCAAAAATGTTATTACATCCTTCTACACCTTGGTAACTTTGAGGGGAAAAGCTCTGTGCTGACAAATACCACTGAGAGAAGAAAGCCTTGTAGGCATGCAGCAACTCATTTTGCAGCCTTAAATCCTGATTAGGGATTAGTTGCCTGGCCAAAACCTGTTACCTGAGGATTGCTAATAGTTAAATAGATTTTTAAGGGGTGCCCAAGTCAGTTCATGTTGTTCAGATTCCATCCATTCTCAGCCAAACCTTAAAGCAGTAATTCTCATGGGATGTCTCAGTTGTAGGTGGGTCAGGAAGAAGCAGAGCAGGTCAAATACCCACATGAAGTGCATCTGTTGGTCTTTTCCCAGGGATTTCTTGTTGCCCCAAACCCATTTGCTTTGCTAGAGCCCTGAGCTAGAACAAGCATTGCTCTCCACGCCATATTTCTTATGTTCTTGTGCAGAATTCCCTTATAAAAAAGCCATAACAAGTGGCTTCCTTGAACGTATTACACAAATTCTGTGTTTACTGATTACAAAGCAGCACTGGCTCAGAAGAAGACTCCCAGGACGCTCTGTATGCAAGTGTGTCACATAGCTCTTCTATATTTATCAACTTCTGTCTTCCAACTGGTTAGATTTTTTTGCTTCATTAATCATGTTGTGAGGTTGTTCCTGAACCTTGTGCCTCTAATGGTTAGAATTACATTTCTGATTTCCATCTTGATTTATTTATAGCCAGTGGATTCATGTTGCCACACAAGCAATACTAGAAACACTAAAAAAAAAATGGCATTTAACAATCTGTCTAGACTGAGGACAGAGAACAAGTCAAAAATGCATATTCTTATTGTTAACTAAGCTTATGATGATGTACTTCGAAGAGGAATTTGCATTTCAGGAGCTGGTGAGCAGCCTATGCAGACGTCACTTTATGAAACTGAACAGTTCTCTGTCAGCACCATCCCGTGCAATTCACAGCTCAGCACAGACACAGCCCTGCCCTGGTGAAGCACCCAGCTGGCCTTGCTGCCTCTTTGGACCCTGCAGAGGCATTGCATTCCCATCAGAGCACTGCTCTTTGTGGCATGAGGAGAAATCAGAAAGCCGCCACTGACTTCATCCAGAGGTATCTGGACATTTATCTGCTGCATGGTTTGCTTTTGAGAGGCCAGAAGTTGTCATTGGTGCAGCCTGCTTAATTTGTATGGTTGTAGGAATTGAGGTTGGCTCCTCTGCTCTGGATTCTACGGCAATCAAGTTCATGTTACAGCCAAGTTCCAGATGCACAGAAAATCTATTTTCTCCAGGAGATATTGTCCATCCCAGCAAGTTGAAAGCCAAAAGGCTACATCTGAAAGTATTTCATCTTCAAAAGAATCTGCCTCCCACAAGAATACGTCTGTTTGGAGCGATGAAAAGGTAGTTATTTGTTAGTGTTTCCCAGCAATGGCATAAGTACTGTCAGTTAGTGTTGAAGAGTTTTATTCCACAAAGAGGTATCAAGAGGGTATCTCATCCCTCTCCTCTAGTGGAGGAAATGCAGTGTAAAATCGCACAGCTTGTGTTGCCAGCACTCAGTTGTAATCAAGCTCTCACCATCTGTGTGATCCAAGGTGTCTCTTGGTGCTTCCCAGGCTGCACCCGGCTACTCCTCGTGCTGGAGCAGGTCACAGGCTGCTGATGCCCAGCGACTGCTGGCAATGGCTCATCGGGGGAAGGTGGAAAACATCACTGTGTTCATGTTCCCTTTGTTCGGCTGCTGCATTGGCAAAGGATCTGTGCATGATTTCCAAGGCATGAGATGCTCGCAGGGAAATGCTGCTCCTTGTGCTGCTGCTCACGGGTCCTTTCCAAGTCCTGGGGAGCATGCTGGAGGCAGCTGCTGCAGTGCACAGGAGCATAGGAAACCTGATTTTCTCCAAGGCAGTGCAGCCAGGCTTGTCCTTCTGCTTGAATTCCCTTACAGCATCATTTGCTCAAAACCTTGAAAGCTTTGCCCTCCCTCCCTAGCCAGCTAGCTACCCATGTGCAGCTGTCATGATCACTGTGGGCACAGGCTCTGCATCTCCCTCTTGGCTTGGAGAATGGCTTGGGAGGAGGCAAGGGAGCGCAGTGGGGCTGAGCCCAGAGCCAGCCTGCAGGGAGCAGGGTTCCCCATATGGCCGAGAGCTGATCTCCATCACTGCCAGCACTGTGCTCACCTGGCCCACAGGCAGCAGTCCCAGAGCTGGCACGCTGCTCCTGGGGAGGCTGCAGCATCTCACATATGCTGCAATTTTTTCCCTTGGCCCGTGTACATATCTGTAACATGGCATATGTTTCTTTTTTCGTTTGATAACAAGAGACATTAAAAGATGTATATTGATTTATTGCCTACAGAATATGGCTGGAGGATCCCACTGAATCTGCTAAGTCTGTAGCTCCAGCCCCTTCACAGGGAATAGGTGGAGAAGGCTGTGAATTAACAACGTCCCCGATGCCCAGCCTCTCTGAGGCCAAGGAGCTAAAGGAGGAGTGAATCCAGCAATCGGTGCAGTGTCTGGAAGGCAGCAGGCCTCCACCTGAGCCTGCACCCATGAAAAGAAGCAAGGAGAAGCAAACAAATCTTGGGGCTGAAACAGGAGCAGAATGTGGGGAGAGGGAAGGGTTGCAGCCTGGTGGTGGGAGCAGCAGGCTCATCTGCAGTCCCTGGCTGCATCGTGCCTTCATCTTGCAGAGGTCTGGGGCTTTGTTTCTTCTGCCAGGTTCAGCTGAGCTCTGTGGATGCTTTGCACTGCTCAGTGCTGTGGGGAAGCTGAGGCTCCTGGCAGTGACCTCAGCTCGGACTGTAGCTCGCCTCCGAGGTCGAGTCCCTGACCTTGCCCTGCCTGCTCAGCCTGGCCGGGGCCTCAGCAGTGTGCAGCTGCTGCCAGTTTGGGAATTCTGGTTCCATACTTTGCTCTCAGCCGCTTTATTGCTTTACCAGACTAACTAATCAGCTTGAAATTTCCTCCAAAACATTTGAATAGTAAAAAAAAAAAAAAAAAAAAAAAAAAAAAAAAAAGCAGGCTAAAATATTCCAGCTGGTCAAAAAAAAGGGAGGAGAGGGTAAAAGAAATCATGATATTCCTCCTTTGAAAAGCAAGGCAGTGGTGTGCTTTGCAGTGAGTACTAACAGTTCAGATCTCAAACCCCACTGTGAGCTCAAAGGGGGTCGAGGCTTTGCTCTTCTCCCCCTGTGCAATTTGCCTGTATTGGGATGGAGCAGGAGCTGCTGGCAGACAGCTCTGCACGGGCTGGAGCTCTCCCAGGGGCACGTGTCCATTCTGCTCTCTTACATTGCACCCTGCAGACAAGCTGCTGCTGGGACATGAGCAGATGCAGCTCCTGCTGCACTGCACGTTAAAGCACTTAGCTGGGGGGGTCCATCTTTTCGGGGTAACTTCCAAATGCACGCTTGGAAATCGTGGAATAGCTGCAGTTGCCTCGTCAGAAAGTTGTCTGCTGAGCGTACAGGGATGAGAGCTGGTGAATTCAATATCATAGATTTTATTAAAAATCCAGTCAGAGTATGGAGCTGGACAGAAATCGTTAAAGGCAGGAAGAGGCTTACGGCAGCAGACAGAGCCCAGCTGCTTTAAGGGAGACCCAGTCTGAGTGCTGGGCAGCGACTTGTATTATTTTGATTTTGGATTACGGCAGTCTTTAATTAAAGGTCTTGACTTTGTAATCCAATCAATCTAGATAAATAACAACTCTCTTTTGCAGATAAAGTTGTAGGCTTATCACTGCCCAACAGCCATATTTTAAAGACTATCCATAAAATTACCCAGCAAATCAGCTTACACAGCATCTGGTCGCCGCAGCTGCGTGCAGCAGAGCTCTGTGTGCTGACAGCTACATTTCAGTGCCACCGTGCCACCCCAGGTGCGTGCCCTACCCTGTCACAAACCCACTGCTTCCTCAGCAGTACTTTGCTCTCTACTGGTCGTTCCATTCATCCCACAAAACCCCTGAGCTGTCGTAATTATAAGGGGGAGGTTACAGTGCTGAAGGATGAAGTGTAATGCAATTAGTAGACTATTTTACCCATTCTTCACCTTTTCCTGCCAAATAGCTTTGTTCTCACGAAGGGTATCTAACAAGTGTTTCATTGTGATTTAATTGAGCAGTTATTTGTGCCACACAGACATCAATGAACGGTTAGGGGACTGCTTTTCAGGGATAGGTGGAAAAGGCAGCGTGCTGGATTAGCATACAAACCTGCAAGGGATGAATCCTGCTGGGCCCACCTTTGATACCTGCTCATGTGCAGGATCCTCCCTCCAACCTGCCTAAAATCTCAGAGCCCACTGCACGAGCAGCACAGGCAATGCCACAGCCTTTCCCTGGGCTGCATGAGGTCTGTGGGTGCAGAGGAGCAGTCAGGATGCACAGTGCTGAGAGACACTCTGAAGCTATTTGCCCAATATAATGCAGAGAGCTGATCCCAGACCTCATTTCCACTCCTGCGTGTGGGCAGCCCTTTTCCCACTCCCTGAGAAATTGCATTTTCTCAGTACAGCTTCGCGGTGAAGCTGGCAGAGATGAGAGCAGGGACAAGCCAGGCAGTCACGCAGAGCTAGGGATGAAGCTCTGGAGGGTATTGGCAGAGCTGAGACAAAATGCCTGTGCAGACCCATCTGGGCTAAACGTGCCCCCACATAGCACCCCTGCCTCATTTCCTGGAATAGATTACCTAGACCAAGCTGACAAAAAAAAAAAAAAAAAAGAGAGAGAGAGGAAAAAACTGTTCTGTAATGTGATCAAACTTCAATTGCTCATTTGTTTTTGTCCTCTAAAAGAGCTAATAATGTGGTAATTGGTGGAGATATCTCCTGGGCTCCATCAGTGAAAACAAGAGAGAGATTTTCCCACCATGAAATAGAGAAGCATATTTTTCTAAAGAAGAAATTATCCAAATTAAAGGAATACATATAGATTTCTACCTGATGTCCAAGCCAGTGAAACTTTGTTCCTTTGAGTGTTGGCTTTTGATGACTCTGGATACAAAGCATCCCTGGCATTTGCTTCTTGGCAAGGAGGGGTGTGAGCCCACTGGAGTGCAGCAAGTGTCAGAAATGCACGGAAACAATTCCCCACCACAGCTCTTCTGCTTACACCTTGTCTAGATTCTCCCCATGACATGCCCAAGTAGCAAGCACTGTTTTTATGTCCAACACCCTGCAAAGTGAGGAGCCAACCAAGCAGAGAATATTCAGATAAAGCTTCTTTTGTCCCTTAAAGTAATGCCCCCGATCTCACATGTCCCCCTTCTCCTGTTGTTGAATTCTCACTCAGATTCACCTGCTGCAGTAACCAGGCATGGCCAGCCAAAAGGCACGCAGCATTTTGGGAGGCAAACACAGCAAAATTGCTTTCATTTTTCACAAAAAGTTCAAGTATCTGTTGATTTGCTGAGGCTTATTTTTGTTTTTAATTGTCACGTGGCTAGCTGGGGTCAGAAAAACATAGAAATATCCTGAAAGTAGGTGTCACATTCATTTCATGCACTGGTTGGTGCCTGACTCGGAGCTTCTTTGTGTGGCTCTCCCAGACAAGAGACTCCAAGGGCATTGCAGATGCAAGGGCAGCAATCCAGAGAGTCGGAGTGAGGTGCCAAATTCCAGCAAGTGGGCTCAGAGGTCTTTTTGATTTTGTATTTTATGTGTTTTCATAGTTTGAGAAAAGCAGGAGTGGCACAGGCCAGCTCCCGGGCACTGCCTCAGCCCTCCTCCTGTTTATTGCCTTGCAGTGCCAGTGCCAGGAAGACCCCGAGGCACAAAGGAAGCATAAACTTTCAGTCCTGCATTATCTTGCACATTAATTAATATTACTTTGATCCTGCTCTATGCTGCTTTTATCCTTTGCAAAGTACTTACGGTTTCTTTAAGATCCAGGAGATGTATAGGAGCAAATTATCATTTTATTGAAGTGGTTGGCTTCATCCTGAAACAGGTTCTTAAAGAACAGGCTTTAAAGGTTAAACTCTGAGCCAGGGTAATATGTATATCACATTCCCCGGTGCCTTTTGTGTTTAAAAATCGACAGTTTCCATCTGTGAAAAGAGGAATTTAGACATGCTGATGCTCTGACATTTAAATGTGAGCAGTGGAAGATAAACACAGTCTGACATAAAGTAAATGGGGTGATATTAGGGAAAGTTAAATTCCAAATACCTGTGCTACTGCGTCTTCCTGCTGGGGTTCTGTGTGCCGGGAGGAGCACGGCCGTGCGTTAGCGCTGTTGTGTCTCGGGGTTTTGCTACAGCACGACACCACTGCACGCCCCGCAGTGGGAGAGTTCCAAAGCAGAGAGCTTTGGCCCTAGCTCCTTGAAGCCTTTCCTGGTTAGGGGTGAGCCTTACATCCCTCCTCTGGACGGTGCCGAGCACCGGGGGCAGCTGGTGCTGGCACCACAGCCCACGCAGGTCACTGCCCAGGTGCAGACAGCCCGTGTGCTGTTCTCCAGCCACAGAAATCTGCAGGTCTAGGCAGCAGAGAACATCTTCGTGGGCTGGCTGCAGTGGGTTGTGGACATCAGGGCGACGGGGTGTCCCTTCTCCTTACTAAAAGATGGAAAATGTGCAGAGAAAGGTGAGCTAGTGAAAGCAGTGAAGTGCTGAGGGGATAGCTAGACACAACATCCCCTTGGAGGGGTCTCAGTCTGGTCTGACTTTGGTGTTAACACATTGTGCACTGTCCTGCACCCAGATTACCTTGAACTAGACCAGGAAAGTTTGCATTTGTGACTGTTTCTGAGATCTCTGGCCCCTTCAGTAACCTGATCCCTCCACACCTGTATGTGACAGAAGAGATCTTCGGGATCTTGTCTTGACTTTCTCTCTTCAAAGCCCCAGGGGTGTGTAGGCAGGTTAAATAATGCAAAAGCTGCCGTGATTATGCCGTGCAATTTCTCTGGAAACATTTACTAAATATTAGCAAATAGCTCTTTTTTCCCCCTCCGGCCTCTTTTTAAAGGGGTCTAGAACAATTCTAATGGTTTAATGAGACATCTGACAACATACGACATGAAAGATGTTTTTAGTGGCTTTCATTACCCAAACTCAATTAGGGGAGAATAATCAGCAAGTCCCCTGCCATGAGAAGTGCAGAATGAAATGTTGCCAAGATGGGACAGATGCTAGAAGAGAGACTCACTGCGAAACAGGCACAGAGATACTCACTGTATACCCCAAAGCAGCACTAAAAATTAGTCTGCTGGTTTTTTACCCTCTAAGATGGATAATTAAACATAAATAATTCCTCAATCTATTCTTTTAAAAACCATTAATTTTATGTCACATAAAGCCCTTTTTTGCTTGTTTCTTGGGAAGGCAAGGAAGCAAAATACAGTTTTTATTGGCTTTTGTTTTGTGTCTTTGGTCTTCCTGGGTATCTTGTGTTTTGCTGCGTGTTGTTACATCAGTGCCTGGGACTGACTTAGTGCTGCCTGACGCTTGGCACAGGAATTTCATGAAACCTGTGAGACCTCCTTCTGTTGCAGATGGTTCACGTACAAAGCACTGATCCAGACTCAGTGCCTGGAGCAGAGGCGGCCCGCTGGGTCATTACATGCTCCTCCATTTCTGATTCTGCCAATTGTCCGCTGCAAGCTGCTAGAACTGAAACATGTTCATGTATCCAGCTGAAGCCCAGAGCCCACATGCTGCAATAACTCAGGGCATGGAAAAAAAGCATGGATTTGCAGAAAGTGGTCTCGCGAGCATTTCCATGGCCGATCTAGGAGCTCACAGCTGAGCTTTAAGCCACTTCTGCTACTCTTTCTCCTCTCCTCTTATGTTTCTTGTGTCTCTTGTGCCTATTCATGTAACTCTTGCTGAATAATTTTACAGGTGCTTCCCCTCCTCTTCGGGTCAAGCTGCAGATCTGGCTTTGGTAGGCTGTTTTCATCCACTAGACACTCTCAACTATTTTGCTGTCTGATGCTGGCTGGGCGCTGATGCCTGGCTAGACAGTGCAGACTCCAATTTGTCTCTGGCACACCTCTCATAAATCTAATTCTGTTCACAAAATGAAGTGCAATACACCACTGCTAGCAGAGGTAACCTGGTAAAGTGCTTTGAAGAGGCACATGATGAGTGACTTCCCCCAGTCAGCTCAGTCGGTGACAGCTGTACATGCTGGCCCGCACTCAGGTATGCTGCAATTTCACTCATGTTCAAGGATAACCTCCATTAGCAAAATGCATTCATGTCTACAGCATAATTTTTTTTTTTTTTTTTTTTGCTGGGGACGTCAGTCTGCAGTCAGACAGTTTCACTGGCTTCTGCAGGGTTGGATCAAGCACTTTCCCAAGTGGAAGTGATCAGAGATCAATTTAGACGTGTCCTTGCATTATTGCAGGAGGGCAATAACACAGCATCGTGCTGTTCGCCACCACTTCCAGGGAGCAGGGTGCGATCTCTACCACAGATCACCGTCTGTCAGTGCTGCGGGGAAGAGCTATCAGCTGCTGAGAAATAAGCGACTGTTACTTTCTGATCCATTTATGTCCAGAGATTCCTTGGGTGGTATAGATTTAATCCTGCCCAGATGAGGAAAGCATGTGTAAGTTACAAGAGGGACAGATAACAATGCACTTAAAATTCCAGGCAGGAATTTTGCTTTTCTTACCCTCATTATATTTTAAAGACATAACCAACAGTATATGCAAATTAACTCCCTAAATTATCAGCAGGGGAAACCCTTCCGCATATGTAAGTGCACAAACGTGACTTTGTGGCAAGCACACCAAGGATTTTTCACATGGTCTCTGACCTCCACTTGAAGCCTACAGATGAGCAGATCAGTTTCTTGGGGCTGACTGTAACTGGAGTTGGGCCGAGCTGTTCCATCAAACTGGCCTGAGGGCTGCTGTTGTAGAAAGGGGCAATCCTGCTGTCCCCTGTCCCCATTCCCCTTCTCCAGTGCTGCCTCCAGGTTCCTGCCTCCACCACTAACCAGACACTTCACTGCAAAACCCAGTCAAGTTTTCTGCCAGGTTATTGAGCAGAACTGGCTCGGTGAGCAGTCTCAGGAGCACCAGGGCAGGCACAGGAGGAAGGTGAGAACTTCCAGCGGCAGCAATGAGATATTAGGTCAGCTCAGTCCTGAGATCCAACCAAGTCTTTCTGAATCAGTTCTGGGGTTTAACCATACAGCCCTCCCATGCCCCTCCCTTGCTTCTGGCTTCACCAGCACCCTACAATTGCCCTGCCCAGAGGGCACATGGGCTTGTAGAAAAGTGCAGACTGAAAGCACAAAGACAGGACACAAGCAGCTTTAGTCCTCCAGAAATACATTACAAAGCATCCTGCGTTCCCTAAGAAGTGACTTCAACATTGTCTGGTAATGTTCCCCGACAAGATAATTTAGTCATCTTAGCAAGTATGACATCCATCCCAGCACTCACCCTGCATGCTGGGTGTATCTGACACAGCAGTCTTGCTGCAGGATGTCTAATCCAATAAGCAGCAACACATAAGAGTGGATGCTGTGGAAGAAGATGGTTGCCAGACATTCAGCAATGCTGACAGTTACAGCAAGACAAAGCCGAGAAGAGCTGAACGTCAGCTGTGCTATGCAGGTTTTTCAGTAAATTAAAAATATGACTATTATTAATATTATTATTATATAAAATTGTTATAGCAAATAACACCAGAACAATCTAGGAACAATCTGTTTGCATTAATTTCAATAACAGTTTTGCTGGCTTTTGGGCATTTGAAAATTGTTCTTGTGGAATTTCACTAGTTAATGCACAGGTAATAACAATGTATGGAAATGATAGACAAGGTATTCCTCAATAAGTGTCCTATCTATAACGCATCACAACAGAAAAGTCTGCACGGAAATGTGTCTGAGGAGCCAAAGGTTATGAGCTGCAAATGTTGGTCCCCTTTCTGTCCTGGGACAAAAAGGAGATGAACTGGGTACTTAGGGAGGTCTTTTCTTGCTAGCATGTGAGGTGTGTTTTGGATAGTGTGGAGTATATTCTATGACATCCAGCATTCATCTGTCTACAGGAAATAATGGGATAAAGCTGATGAAATAAAAAGCTCTCTGCAAGATATCATTCCAACAGGGTGGATTTCATTAGTTTTCCTGGCATGAAAGTAAGCACCTCCCCAAACCCCATCCTTGCAGCCCTAGCATGGGCCACGCATGGTGATTACAAGGTAGGCTGCTCCCACGGAGAGCCCGAGCTGGGGTAGGCCCTGTTCAGCAGAATGCTACCAAGCAAAACAGCTCCTGCACATCCCTCAGCCCAGCTCCGAGCAGGGAGGCGCGAAGCTGGTGGTCGGTGGCACACCGGCATCTGCCTGCTGGCGGTGATTGCTGAGCCACCGCGCCTGGCTTGAGAGGGGACAGGGAATTTATCTCCCCGCACCTCATCACATCCAGCGTAGTAATTCCTGGGCATTTGCCAAGCGGGAGCGATAGCGGTGCTAAGTGCCTTCCCTCCGTCACGTGCGTGGATTGTGAGCCCCCGTCGCCTGTGGCTGTACAGGACCTGCGTAAGCCCTTGCACAGAGCAGCTCTGCTAACCCGCGGAGGCAGGTCAGAGCTGTCTCTATTACAGCAGGGACTTCTCCTGCATGTGGCACATTAAATTCCTGGATGTTAAGTAGCTGTGTCTTGCCTTCAGGTTGCCAAATACTGTCCAACTGAGTCGTGCCAGCTAATTCCATCTGGGCTTCGTGATCTAGAAGAATTATTTTCCTTTTCACTGCCTAAAAACACCTCTCTCCTATTGTACAGGGTTTTGCCCAGAAATCATGAAGTGTAAGTTCTTGCTCCTCATCTCCTGTCCCTGAAAGGTCTGAAGACAGCCCGTCCATCCCAGCCTTTGCCCTCGGGGATGGTGAAGAACTATGCAAGGCCACTCTGGGCAAAGGGGGAGGAAATAAGACTTCATCTGCTGAGACTATGCTTCAACAGCAATGAAACACCTACTTAAAGTGCTCTCCTGGCCATGCAGCTCACCCACTGCCTTGTGATGAAGCACGGGACTTTAAGCCAAAGTGACTGCTTACAGTGCAATGTAAAGTGGTTGACCCTTCACAAAGCCAGCAGGCAATGTTTGGAAATATTCCAGAAAAGGTGAATCCTTTTAAAATGAATGCTGTATATCTATGCAGGACATGTAAAAAAATTCATAAATACACGCTTTACAAGTATTGCTTAGTGCATTGCCCTGAGCTCAGGTTTCCTTTGGTGCCCTAAAGCTCTTGCCAGACACTGTTGCTAAATGGCATTGAATTAATATTTGACATCCTCTAGCATCTAAAGGGCTGTAAAGACAGTGCTGCAAGCTAGTCAAGGTATAACGAACAGGTGGGAAACATTGGTGAAGTATTGTGTGTTCTATCCTTCTGCAGGAGTACAATGGCAGCATTATCCTTGCAAGTCCTGCTACAATTCCCTTCCGCATGCCTAGGAGTCCTTCCCATGATTGCAATAGGAGCTGGAAAGGAGCCTTTGCAGCAAACAGCCACGGAATAAACACGAGTCCTCAGTCTGGGCTTGGTGGGATGGCAGAGCATATGGGATCCCATTAAGAATGTCATATCCTAGCTTCAGTGTTGCCAAGAAATCCAGGTGAGATTTGTTTGCACCTTGGCTTTTTTTTTTTTTGGCTTTTGGATGGGAAGAGCAAATCCAGTCCTCTGAAAACAGCTGGCATTTCTACCTGTTACCTCTACAAACAGATCTAGTGTTTGGCAAAAATATGTGACAGAATACTTCCTGTAAATGTCAGGTACAGTAGGCTTTGCCTTGCCAGCTTGGATGGAGACATATGTGAGGGAATGAGGGAGTCATGCTTTAAGGGGCAGGTGTATTTTGTGTCTAAAATGTGGTTTTGATTCGAGTTCTAACTCACTGTGCTTTTGGGGCAGGTTTTTTGTATTTCTTTCTTTGCCATCTCTATTTAGACAATGAAATCTTCAGGGAAGGGATTGGTTTGCCATGCACGTACTCAATACCTAGCACTCAGCTGGAACTCTTCATGATAATTGTGCATCAAATCTAACAATGTGAGATCAGATAGTGTGTCTGTAACACACTGCCAGGGGTCAGACAGCACTGAGAACTAGGTTCCTGCTTCTTGGTGAGGTACTGAGGAACCATAATTGTGTGAGAAATAAAACCAGTGTAAATCTGGATTTTAAGAGGCCTGGATTTGACATTGCTTTGCGATATATCCACAGTAATGAAGCAACAAACAGCAGTGAAATGCTTCAGAGCCCTTCTTAGTATAAAATTAGATGCTTCCCCTTGCCTCTCTGTCAAAACTTCATTGAAGAGTGGAATCCCTGTGCCCCAGGAAGCCTAGCTGTGAATGTTTGAGCAGTTCAGCACTTCTGTTATAGCTTGGTGCCTACAGTCACAATTAATTAATATGGGCAAGCATTATTTCCCACCAGGCTGCCTGGAAAAACACTCCCTAGCTTGGTATGTATTTTTGCTTAATTTGCAGTGGTTTCCAGCCTCACAATCCTTCTCTAAATATTGTGTATACTGATCTAATTTATTTACAGTTAGTTCAGATGCAAAACTGATGGAAGATGATAGTGTAACCTGGTACAACCAGTGGAGAAGCCATTCCTCCTGGCATGTAATTATCCATGCCCGTCAAACACTGAAACGTGGGCACCAAGTCTACACAGATGTGGCATTTAGACCTGAAGATAACAGTTGCCTTTGCAAAGGCAGTGAATTAAGTTAGATGATTGACTGGAATCAGGCTGACAAGTGATAGGTGATGGTGCATAGATTTGGCAGAACATCCCTGATTTCTCTTTCACAGCTCTAAGTGTCACTGTAAGTTTTTGTAACATAATTTAGAAAGCCTAAATCTGACCGTAGTTAATAAATCGGCTTGAATACATCAGCTAGTGGCCTTATCTGTGCATTCTAACACTCTTTTTTGTGTCCCTCTGGTTTGAATATAGCTGCCATGCTGTGACATCCAGAAAGAAATTTTAACACACTAGAAAAAGGAAAGCATTTAAATCACTCTAATGAGAAAAAACTTACAAGTAGCAAGAAAGAGGCACTAGAAGCTTCAAAGAAGATACAGTCAACAAAGATATATTAGGAGATGAGGTGATTTAGAGGGACCAAAGTTTGAAAACCACACTCACTTCAAGCTTTTGGCCCGTCCTCTTGCCAACCACATTTTTCCCTATCCAGATTCCAGCCCCTCTCAGTAAAGGCAGGTGCTGCACAGCAAGGACGTGCAAGTCCTTGCCTCCCATCCCCATGCTCCTGCCACCTCTCAGAGTCAGCAGGGCGATGTGTCCCTCGGGATGTCAGCCATGTCCTACGCCTTACATGAGAAGCTTGAGCTGCAGATGGCTGAAGGCAGGCAGGGTCACTGCAGGTGATGTTACAGCAGGCTTGTGGGCAGGATTTCTGAACTCTGCAGGCACTGCTGGATGGAGATGCTGGGCATGAATTTTAAAAGCACCTCCCCGTTCAGCACCCCTTGCTGGGATTTACTTTTGCCTGCCACAGATTGCTTTGGAGGATTACTGATTCTTCTGAAAATCCATAGATCACACTGAAAAAAGAAGGATCCTTAGGTCTGCAGAGGTAATTGCTGCTCAGATTCAGACTTGCTCTATGTCCAAGCTTGTTCCCAGTGTCTTTGAGCTTTAGGGTGATGTTACAGAGAGGGATTACAGATTTCCCTCTCATTACAACAGCTCTAGTAGAATCTGAGTCATCAATCATGCCTGCTCCAGAGTCTCTTTATGCTCTGAAGCTGATTAGCTGTTGAAATAATCCAGCTTTGATGGCAAGCAACGCTTTATTAATACCTCCATGGACTGCTTTTCTCCCATCATTTGCTTTTAATGGATCCCATGCTTCTTTGTTCCTCCTTCTGCCTGTGGAGCTCTCTGAAAGGTTTGGTGACTAACCATATGCTTGGATGCACATCCTCTGCATCAAAACAAAGCCTAAAATGCAAATGCTGCTGGTTGTGTTCTGGTTTTAGGATCTCTTCAAAGCATAAACATGATCTGACAGTCTTTCTTCTGCAACTAAGCACTACACAGGGATTTACTGCACTCATCTGTGTAGGGATGTGCTGGGTCCCAGGCAGACTGTAAATCTCTTGCGTGGTCTCCATCTGTTCCATTGTGCAAGAAGAACTATCCCTGAAGCTGGTACTCCTCTCCCCTGCAGACACAGGGAGGATCTGTGCCCATGATCTCAAGAAGAGAAGAGAGGATCAGCAAGAACCCTGTGCCAGCTGGAGGGGACTGACTCCAGCAGTAGCAACGAGCAGGGCAGACAGCTGGAGAGACGCAGCCGATACAGACAGACCAACACCAACACGCAGCCCCTTGCCAACCCTTCCCTGCCCACCTCCCTAGCAACAAGTGGACGAGAGGGATAACATGAAAGGATTAGACCTGTAGCTGTTAAAAAAATCATTTGTACTACAAAGGTTCTTTCATCATATGTAAGTTACCCCTAAGGTTTCCTTTAGAGGTAGCAATGAGTTGTTTTATTTATCCTGCATTCATTAAGTAGCACCGAAATGGCAAAATTTGTTGCTGAACACAATGGATGCTAAATGAATTTAGATTAGCTTACAATATTGCTGCAGCTGGCACTGTTGCCTCCTCCTGGACCTGTCAGTTGCCGGGCATGACCTGCTGCAGAACCCAGGTATCACCTGGCGCAGGCAGACCTGGGCCCCTTCGAACCTCAAGTGGCCCTGCAGTAGTTTAACCTTCCATTCATGAGGCTCAGCAGGACTTCTGGATGTTGGATGTTGGAGGAGGCTCTGCTGTCACCGCCTCACCTGCAGGAGAGCGATGGAGAAAGGTGACCCCTGCTTTCTTTCTGTGGCAGACCAGGAGCCACAGTGGGAGTTTCCTGGGCTTTGACTCTGCAGTGCTGCCTGCTCTCAGAGCACTCATCTTATCTTGTAATCAGTTCTTTCTTAAACTGGATGATGAATTATGGGTCTAGTGCAAATATTTAAGTCTCTTAAAACTTTGTCAACATACTTGGTAGTGCTTTGGAGAAATAAAACCACCCAGCAGTACGATGTCTCGTTTATATATAAATTGTGAAGAAACTGGGGAAAGCAGGGGACTGCCATTACAAACATTACATAGATAACAGGTAGTTTGTGTATTTTCTTCCCTAAAGTCTTTTAGCTGTTTTTATAAAAAAGAAACAAGTGTTTTGGGTGTGTGAGTGGCTGGCCTGATCATCAGAGCACAGCATGGCTTCAAAATCAGGTTCCTTTCATGTGCCTCAAAGCTGGGCAGCAAGAATCATCAGTCTTTTCTCCTTTTTTTTTTTTTTTTTTTAAATAAGCCTTTGATATTAAATATGTATTCAAACCTCCCACTGATATCGAGAAGAGCTATATGCACATTTCCCAAGGTAAAGGAAAGCTCTCAGTTACAGCATGCCCAATTGTTCTTGTTCTGAAATGATACAGCTTTGCAAAGTAAAAAAAAAGGGGATGGGGATGAAGAGAGCAAAACAGATCAGCACTTCATCTGTGGTGGAACTGGAAGGTGTGTTTGCAACGGAGAGATGCTGGCGTGTTCTACCCCAGAAAGATGACCTGTGCAGCTCCTGAGATGTGCTGTCTCTGCCCAAGAGCTGTGAGCCTCAGAGCAGCTCCTGGTGGAGACCACTGAAATTTGCAGAATGCAGATAATACGTGAAAGGACTACCTGAGGAGAACAGCACCAGAGCAAACATGGGCATGGAAAACACGTTGGCTTTGGCAACTGTCATCATCAAAGCTTTCCAGGGTTGTCTGTCTGAGCAAAACAAACATCTCCAGGCTGCAGGAATGACAAACTAGTAAAAGATTCAGGATATTGTGCAGGGCGATGCCAGGCTGGGCTATTTTCTTTCTCATCTTCTGTTGAAATAAAGTAAAGGACAAGTCTTTGCCAATTTAACTTCATCATAATCCCATTCAGTAACTCCAAGTACATCTGGGAGGTTGAAGATCACAGCCATCAGCAGGGTAATCTGTTGCCAAGAGCAATTGTCTCTTCGCATATGATTCCAAAGGCCAGAAAGGCTCGAAAATCCGTTAAACGCTCACTGCAGTACAATGGCTCTGGAGTTAATTTCAGAGATTATAATCACACTAGGCAAATACTCAAAAACTGGGCACGCCTGTAACCTCCCTATGCTGTTCTGGCATTGCCCCAAGACGTGGCTCATTATGGCAGGATTTTGGTATGTCACGCACAGATGAGCCATCCTGCCTCGGGTAGATGGAAGAACCCATTATCTCTTAAAAAAGGGCAAAGAGTCTGAGCATGAACCGACCAGCTGAGCTTCTGCCATCTCACCGATGAACTGCCTGCCGGTGCCAATCAATCTTCGGCACAAAGTTTCCAGTTCATTTCGAGTGCTGCTAACCCAGAGGGCCATTTTAGAAAGGTGGTGACACAAATGCACAACCAGAAGCTGCTGTTTTTTTTTGTTGCAAGTGGAAAGTGAAACAAGAAAGGTGATTTGCATCCATAGTTCTGTTCTACAGAGAGTGGGAGCAAGAGACATCAAGGAAGATCCCAGGTCAGACCGGAGTTTCTATAAACTGTTAATAAAAGGAAAGAGATGTTTTAATAAATGGTAAATAAAGGGTATAAATTGAAAAGAAAACAACAACAACAACACATATTTCTCTGTAGTACAGGATGATCACAAATCATCCTGTAAACATGCAGTAAACATCAGAAAGGTGAAAAGCAATGGACTGATGTAACTTAGAAATGTACACAGATGGCCATCACTGATTACCTATTTGTTCAAACATCTCTTCATCTCTGATTAATACATTATAAACTATTTATAACACTGGTGCTGTGTAATCCATGACGATTTGCAGTTATTTATCTGCTTGTTGTAAGAGTTCTCCTCATTTTAACCCTGCACATGCATAGCCATAGATGCAACGTTAACAAAGCAGATGGCCGAAACAAAGATAAAGGTTCAAGATGTCGTGAACAAACATAGTGTAGGTGAAGGATGGAGAGAAAAAAGAGCTTTTCGGACTGTCTTTGGGTAAAGTTACCAGATGCAGTTAATGCAGTTCTAGGTGGCCAGGTGACCCTTGGTCGTGTTGGTGGCTGCAGGACAGAGCCAAGGCAAAGCACCAAGGATCTCTCTCTGTGAGGAGGGAGAAGTTTTTCTCACAGATTTGGTATTGGAAACAGCAGTCTGACTGAGAGTATCACAGCCTTTATGAAATAAAGCCTTCCCCAGCCACACTGTGGTTCTCTCCGCATGATGGAGAGAAGCATAAAGGATCTAGCATTTGCCTCAGCAATAAACATTCTGGGTTGTCACTTGTGTGACCTTGGCCGCTGGCTTTCTGTAAAACTGAGCCTTACTTTCCCCTGAATGCCAACAATGAGACTGACTTCATTATGAAATATTGCTATTCCCTTGTTGCTAGAACTTGTCCTGAGAATATCTTGGGGCCATCCTATCCCAAAGCTGCCACCTAATGCTTTTCTGAGACTTAGATTTTTCCAGTTTTTTTTTTTATGTTTAAAACTCAGGTATATGCTGTGTGTTCTGAAAATGGAGGGACTGACACTGTCGGCTTTTGCCATATGCTCATGGGTTGTATATGTACTGCTAATGACTCCAACTACCCGTGGAGAGGCAACAGATATTTAACAATCCTACACAGGTTATTTGAGTAGCACTTTGCTGTTAAAGGGTGGTGTTTCATTGAGGACTTCTATTAAAAAAAAAAAAAAAAAAAATTAAAAGAAGACACTTATACTGTGATATTCTTTAGCACAATCAAATTATCTGTAACACAGAGAATTTATATAATTATGTAACTTGATCTGGAAAAGTATTAAAGTACTAAATTAAGAATCAGGGGGAGATGCTGTGGTAGAATCTAAGCATATTAATTCTGGATATCTATTTTTTTTAGCCCTTTTTTTTCCCCAATATCATGAGGATCCTATTGCTCCTTTTCTTTACACTGAAATGTAAAGAATAGAAGAAGGAACAAAGACTGCAGCATTATCAGCAGGATTCAATTGATCCAACTGGCGTGATGAAGAGGCTCTTGTCAAGTCAATGCAGGAGAATTCTTTCTGAGCTACTAGAGAATAAATCCAAATCAATTGGCGACCTGTAGTTTCAGCTCTCTGAGAGCAGACAGGGAGTCTGACTCGGGGTGTATGAAACCTAGCTGTTCCCAAGATGCCTGAGATTTGTTTTGGTCTTTTTGTTACATCTGTGCAACAACTGAAGCATTGAAGGTATGAGATGGATCCTAACGCACAAGTCTCCGTGGTCACCAGTCAATGGTCCATCCTCGGCCTCCTCTGGGGGAAAAGTCACTGACATCCTGGTCACAGCAAGTCACCCTTGTCCAGACAATGAACAGTGACCTGTGTGCAGGCTTCAATGAGCAGCAGTTGAACTCCGCTGAAGACAACTAAGCAGTTATTTGTGTTCCTCAGTGTAGTGAGAATCCCACTTATGTATCGTTTTATTTCAAGTGTTTCAGGGTTCTAGTGAGTCTTTAATAACAGGCAGCCTTGGAATGGGTCTCATAGGGAAGACTCATTTGCATTCCTGCGTACAGACAGTAAAACCAAAGATCACTGTATTGTGTAAAGCATATATAAAGCCCTAGCACAAGGATTTAAATGGGTTCTTGGGTGGTGGAGAAGGCTCCAGTTTCACCCCCGGAGAACTGCAGCACTGGCTTGCGTGATGAGGCCTATGGAGAGCAGTGGCATGAGCCCTGCAGTACAAGGCGCAGTGCTGTGCTTGCCTCATCTCTGCTTCCATGGGATGTCAAACCTTTCCTTTTTCTTTTTCTTTTTTTTTTTTTTCCAATTTAATTATATGTATTTTAAGGAAAACAAAGTGCCAGAGTGAATCTAATTACAAGGATTTTATTGACTTGAACTTCATTCACCGCAGACTCCTAACCCCGTCATCTGATGAGCCAGAGGAGCCTGAGAACTGTTTCTTCTCGTTCTGAGACATTGTGACCCTGATTTGATTTAATTTGTGTCTTGCAATAATTGAGTACTCACCAAGAGCCAATTTAAAGGTGCTACCACCTGATTTTTTTCCCCAATTAAAGGATTAACCCCATTAACAATGAACTCTGTGCTGTGCGTCCGGAACCTTATAAAGGAACACAATTCTGCTTCTCACTCTGCCAGCTCATATTTTTTTCCCGCAGTAAATACAAATTGTTAAGGATCCATTCATTCTTCAGCACAGTTTGAACTTGTCACTTCACTGGCTGGTCAGAAGCAGATGGTGGTCCCATATGGGGATGGGACAGGACCTGAGCTTCTGCAAACCCTTGCAAACTCAATTCTGGCTCCTCTTTTCAAAACCACATAGGTATTATTTCGTTTCTCCTGTCTGCTTGGCTCACAAGCAAACCAACTCTGCTCGCCGCTGGTCTGGCCCAAGAAGGAGGCCGTCCCCATTGCACAGGGTTGGCATTGACTCCGGTCCAGCCAGCCCTTACCCGATGAGCACCTGCCATTGCCTGCTGGCCAATCACCCTGACCAATCTGGAGCAGCAAACACGCCACAGAAGCGATGGAGCACCAACAGCCACTGGCCCCGCTCAGCTTAGAGGGGCAGCAGAGCGGCCTCCTCATGGCGGCACTGCGGGACGTGGCTGTCGGACATGGTTTGGATTATTTCTCCCGTGCTTCTACCTCTTCCTGCCCAGTCTGTCTGTGAGAGAGCAGAACAAAAGCTTGTTTTCCCTTCAAATTCTCTCACAATTTGACTTCACATGACTGAGGAGAGCAGGTTTCTGAATACAGAGCTCTAGTGCGGCCTGTAGGCCCAGGTGCTGGTTCCTTACCCTGTGCTAACACAAAGCTGCCAGCAGTGCTTTGCTCCTGTCAGACCAACCCAACAAACATCCCCAGCGCCCTGTGCCAGCCTGACCCTGCCTCCGTCCTCGTCAACAAACTGTCTGCCTTGGAAATGGCTTCACAGCGTGCCCAGGGGACACCTGCGCAGGGCCGGGATTTGCTGAGGCAGACACTTTGCTGCAGTTTCAAAATGAGTGCTGAGACTTCAACGAACAGCGGGTTGTGGGTTGTTGTCAAGACAGGCCACAGCCTGCTTACTGCCACGGCAGCAGTGGAAGCAGAGCTTCCATGTCAGGCACGCAAGAGGGAGAGAGCTGTGTGGGAGCCCTTGCTGAGGTTTTAACTGAGCCAGTTTTTAAACTTCTAGGTTATTTTTAACAAGCTATAAGAAATAATGAATAATTAGGAGAGATGGAGATATTCCAATTTACTAATGAAATGATATTCTCAGTAGATAAGTGCAGAGACACATGAGAGTGTCACACTGTATAAGAAACAGAAGGTGGATGTCTCCAGCAGCCTAATTTTACCTACTATAATGCCTCCCTTTTCATTAATAACACCATCCAACATTTACAAAGCACATCTCTTCTCGAAGGACCTAGGAATGCAGTATAACTGCCGGCCTAGTCCTGAGGGCAGACAAATTGATAGCAATTTTAATAAGAAATTTGTCAGATTCAAACTGGCAGAGGCTGATGCCTTCTCCCAGGGCTGAAGTGCATCCCCTGCTGGGGCGAAAGCAGCAGCTCAGCACCAACGTCTTGTAGCCAGGTGGTAGAAACAGGCTTAGAAACAGGCTGAAGGAAAGGAAAAGCCTGGAGCATGCAGGACTTGCTGCTGGGCTCCTAGGACAGAGGCAGGGCTCTGCACTTCTCTGGCTCTTGCCTAGTAGGATAAATTAGCAGCGTGGCTGCTCTGAGCAGGATTATGCTGATGGAAGAAAGGTGTTGTTGATGAATATTAGGTAACAGGAATGTGGTGCAGATGAGGGTCATACATGATGAGCAAGAGGAGTGATTTTGCCAGAGATGTGAAGATTTTATTCTCAAAACCTATGAATGGCCATTCAGCAAACTAATTCTAAAATTAGAGTAACCTGTCACTTCCTGCTTGCCAGCAGAGCACATGGGATTGTAGAATGTGGTCATACTGTCATCAGGAGCTTATATGGGATTCTGCTGCTTTCAGTACGCTGAGGCTGAGCAGCTACCCTGTGTGTGAAAGCCTGCCAGGGTCGGATTGAAATCCTGCCTGTTAAACTCTGAGGATTTTCCCCATTGATTTCAATGAGGCCATGGTTTTCACTTCTAGCCCTTTCAGTTACCTAAGCAAAACACAGTAGAAAACCCTAACTACTGCCGAGTGGAAAGGAAAAAATCATATATTGGTTTTGGCTCTGAATTTCTAACATTAACTTGTGAATTTAAATTAGAAAATCTATTTGCCATATGTTCACTTCCAAGAGAACTACGTCTCTGGAGAACCTGCTTCCTTGGGTTGCTTTGGATGGAGGAGGAGTGCTTACAAATTTCTTTGCTTTTCCCTCTTCTGTTTTACTTGTCACATTTACCATTAAACTAGCAGTGACATTTCTGTGCCATCTGTTTTTTTTTTTTTCTTTTTTTTCCCTTTGTATTTTTTTAAGGGGCTGGAGGAAGAAAAATTCAGGGTAAAACAAGAGGTCTGCAGTCTTGACCAGCAGTCAAGAAAGTGAACGGGGGGAGCCTACTCTGAAATACTTTGCCAAGGGAGACCAGGTTTTACGGAGAGGTTTTACGTCTTGCAAAAAGGTGAGGAAATCTCTGCATGTCTGAAAGTTGGGTTGGTTCTGGCACAGCTAGACACAGTCTCCACAATGGCTGTTATAGCAAAGAGGCAGAGTGGTAGACAGCCCAGGAGCTGCAGATCTGAAATTACTCTTTTATTCATGTCTCTAGAGGACAAGAAATATTCAAACAAATGAGGTTGTCCATTTTAAGGACTATAAGGAAGTATGAAGTCCCTCTGGACTCACAACCTCACATGCTTTAAGGTAGAGTTTGGTATGTTTATGAATGAGGCTACTGTGAAGGGAGAGAGTTGGACTTGCTAGCTAGATTTCCCCCTGCTCCTGTTGGATTCATCAGTTCTCATTAGGGTTTGGACAAGCCTGGGAGAATCTATGTCCAATTAGGAGGAATTCTCAGCCTGAGAAAAAATAAAACAGGATTTCTTGCAAATACTTCATATAAACAGTTTGTGACATTCATAATCTTGTCACACGGTTTCTTGCAACATCTCACATTTCCCAGACAATTGTTTTTTTGTTAACTTCAACCAAACAGCTTGAAAATTCGGTCTGCCCTCGCTGACCTTGTACAGCTGAGGAAAGAGGTCATGGCTGACATTGTCAGCTGCAGTGATTTCAGACACAATGTCTGAGGGTAGGGTAAGCAGAAATTTATACTTTTTAATTTGATTAGAAGATTATGTTAAATGCCCAGGGAAAAAGCTAGATTGGAGCCTGGCCAATTAGCATACATTCAAATTGTCTTCGGCAGGGCAGAGCTGGGGGCTGGCATCAGCCTGGCCAGACAAGGCCACGCATTGACACACAGATTGCCCCCCACTTCACATCAGGTGGCAGCAGATGACATGAGTCATGCACAAGATCATATATTGATCCTTTACAGGATGATAATTTATGTAAATTGAACTTAATGTATGTAGATAGAACTGACACTTTCTCCTGGACTGTTTATCTCCAAAGTCTCTCACAGAATGATCAGATTATGACTCTGCATAGCAAAAATATTGCTTCTTTCAGCCCTGTAGACCAGATATTTGTTTGCTTGTCAGTGTGGGCAATTTAATTACTAATTCCCAGGGCTAATATACAATATCAGGCTATTACACTGCGCTGTATCGCGCTTACTGAATAACATTACACGTGATTTATATTTAATTTCAACTCCATTTCCAGTCTTGCTGTGGCAGTTACATGACCAAACGGGGTTGTGGTCTGCTGTGTTTGTATTGCACGAAATAGCTTCTAGCTCATTCTCTGTGTCTTCCCAACTCTGTCTCTTGTGTCCACACAACTATCTCCAGGTAAATATTTGTTAATCAATGTTCTTTGTCTAAATGAGGCTTCTTTTTCAACCGTTTCACAGCTAATTAAACTGCATAACAACAAGGAGATTTGATCTTTTTCTACATGTTACTGCTTGGTTGCTGTAAAATGCGTCTTAAAGGGATGGGCTTAGTGGGCTGAGACCTAAGGTGGTGTTGAGTAAGGAGCTGTAAAATTACATGGGCCATGACATTAACAAAGCTCTTTAGAACAAACAGGACTACTCAGAGATTTAGAGGACCTGTGCTAATGCCTAGCTGTGCTACAGGCTTTTCTTTATGGCCTTGGTGAAATCACTCGAAATATGAAGTCCTGCAGCAATTTGGGAGTGTGTTCAAAAGTGATGTCAATGCATAAGAGTTCACTGGAGTCTCACTGGAAATCAGTGGGATTCATTATCCTAAGCCCCAGTCCTTCACAGAGTGAGACATCTGAATTGCATTGGTTTCAATGGGAATTTAAATGCTTTCGGTTATCCAGATTTCTGTCTTGATCCTTATAAGGATCTCACCATCCAAGTCACATGGAGGCTTGTGGAGCAAGGCTAACAGCGACTCTGCACTTCACAGATGCTGTGAGTAGGAAAGGATAGCTGCGAGGTGTTCATCCGGGGTCTTCTGCCCAACTTTGGCCAGAGTGAGAGAGGCAGAACTTCCCTGGCAGCACTGAAAAGCCAAATGCTCCCCTGCGGTTCTGGTGCACAAAGCCCAGTGAGTGAAATGAAACAGTTTAGCTTATCCTAGGAATATCAAGCCCCAAGCATGTAACACAGCAGAGTAGTGAGGGAAAAACCAGGGCAAGAATAAAGTTCTGCCAGCTCGGTGCTGCTGGCACAGAGGGTGGAGGGGGTCTCTGCACTCACATTAGGCAGCCCTGGGGCTTCAGCCTTTTAAGAGTCCTTTCAGGCTTCAAAGTCTTCATGAAACCGGATATTTTTGTGTTATCTGGGCCTCTTTTAGTTAATGCTGTTTCCAATCCTCCATGCTAGGGAGAGTGTTTGTACTGGACTGAGTGGGAGCAGGGCAATCGCTGAAAAGGCTCCTGTAACTATTAACAATAATAATGTGCTCTTTATAGCCATGGTTGGTTTTAAAAGACATTTGACAAACAGTGGACTTGGAATGAAAGGCTTTTAAAGCCCCAGCCAAGCTATTTGCAATTAGAACACAGTGATGTACATTCATTTTGTATGTAAGTTGAGCTCACAAAAATCTCCTTTTTTGTCCATTAACAAAACCACAGCATCCCCATGAACAACTCCCCTTAATCTTCACGGTGCACAGTCTGTGATCTTATTCTTAGAAAAGCTGTGCAATGTCATGTCGTTCCAAGAGAAACAAAAGCAAAGTCCAAACCAAAATGGACTCTCTCCCAGAATAAATAGCACTGATTTGGGGGTGCAGCAATATTTGAGGGTTGCTGCAGCTTGAATGAAGTATATAATGTATGTGTACTTAGATCCCAAAACAGTGCAGAGAGCACAAATTCCTTCCGCTCCTGTGTGAAAAAGAACAAGTCAGAAAAAAAAAAAAAGGAGTTGAGCATGAGCACAGCATTGACTCCATTACCTCCCCCTGCCCTTAGTGTCTCATGTAGGCTCAAAAATATAGAGCAAGAGGTAGAGTGCACAGACAATAAATGCATCTGATGACAGTTTGCCTTTGCTTCACTGTCGTTATAAGAAGATTGGTCATTGTTTCTGATCTCGGACGTGTGGATAAAAGAGGCAATCGTCAGTCTGTTCCCCAAGCAAATCACCACGGAGGGTCCGGAGGCTGTGTTTGAACAGTCTCTCTGAGCTACCTCCCACCAGTGCGGCAAGCAATAAGACAAAAGGCGTTCTCCTGGGTTGTGATGACCAGCCCCAGCTGTTGCAAGCAGCTGTGCTACATAAATCTGTCCATAAATGCATCTGACAGCCTGCACTCACTACTTCTCTGAAGAGGCTCTCCAGAAGTCTACTCCTCTGGTGGTTAAAAACCTTCTAGTGGCGAAGTCAGTACTCACTGGATCTTATGCTAACATTGTCCTTTAAGTCCTCTTACACATGGTTCACCATGCATCCATCGTGGCACGGGGAACAGTTACACCCTGCCTAACCTTTCTCTTTTCTTGACATCTCCAGTGCTTTTCTTCTTCTCTTGAAAAGCAGGCCAGCCGTACTCCCTGGTCATGCAGTAGCACCTCTGAAGCACCGGAAGCAAATATTCCAGTCTGAATGCCTTTCCTGAATGGAGCCTTACTTCATTTTCTGGTGGCTGAGCAGCTCTGAACGTTTGCACCAGTCTAAAGGAAGCTCTGGGCAACAGAAATCAGACAAGCTTTCAGCTGTTTAAATACAGTTCATCCTTCTCTTTTGGACAAATAGTGTTGACTCCTATTCATAAACTGAAATGCCTGGATCTAACCAAGCAAAGGGCTGCCCAAATAGGCTTTGGTCACAGTCATTTTCTCCTCAACCCCAGGCTGACCTCCGAGTGTGTGATTGTAGAGATCGTTGCTTCTGCAATAAGTAGCCAAGGCCAGGTTGCAAAGAAGGCAGAGGAGAACCTGGATCATTCCCATCCTTAGGCAAAACATCTGTCTTGCTGTTGTCAAATGAAATCAAGTGTTTTCTTTCACACATTAAGAAATTTAAAGAAAAAGTCCTTGTGGGTAGAGCTGTCAGCTCCCTGAGGAAGTTATTAGGTCAGACTTACTCAAAAGATTTATGGGAAAAAGTGTTTTAGCTGCCTCCAGAGCAACATACTAGCCCTAGCATTGTTCCCGTTATTTTATCTGACTATCTTAACAGGTATTCCGGGTAATTTACCTGCACAGTCAGCCTCTGAATTCCTCTTTTGAACACAATTGCTGTTATTTGTGAAAGCACCACTCTCAAAAGCAATATTTCATCATTACAGTAAAACATCATCCCCACAATTATCAGAGAGAGTGTCTGTAGGAATCTTATGGGAAACGTGGTGATGCCTGCAGCAAGCCCCAAACCCTGAGCTCTGTCTCATTAGTGCCTGCCTGTGGCATGCCACCCTCTTACCCCAGCACGAGAGGAATGAGAATTTGGCCTTTAGACTGTCATGTGCGCTGCCACGGGATTAGCTCAGATGAGCCTGCCCTCTTAAAAGCAGACTGCTTTTGGAGGAGGAGCGCCGCTTTTATTTCCAGCAAAGCTGTAAACAACGAGCACAACACGACAAGGAGTTTCCCCTGCCTCAGAGCGAGCTCTCACACTGCCTTCCCCCAGCCCTTTTCTGGCCCTCTCCAGCACTCTGCAGGAGGCTTACCAGAATCGCTGAGCATGTGGGCTTGTGTCTCAGATGATCCCCACGCAATCCCCCTGGCATCATAAGGGAAGAAATGAGGAAAGGTGATCTTCAGTTGCGCATCACCTTGCGTGTCACATTTGTTCTGCAGATCTCCTTGCCATAATAAGGTAGTTAAACCTGGTGAAATTTTAGAGGTTAAAGGTGGTGGATTTTGTTTGTTTGTTTGTTTTCCTTTGGGGGTATGAAATCTCAGTCACAAAGATTTATCTTCCTTTTGTAAATTGTAAGATAAAGAGCAGCGATTCATTTGGCTTTAGTCCCTTGCGCCTCTTGTCTTTTGGAACCCGTGAAGAAGAAAAGACAGAAACAGAGGAAAGCAATATCTAAAAAAGAAATCAGAAAATGAGAAAATATCCATCAGAATGGAAATGCCTTACTTTAGGAGGAAAAAAAATAACATTTAAAGTTGGAGAATCACCTTGACAAGTTTCAACCTTCCATAGCTTCTGCCTGAGGAAGGAGCTTGCAGGAAATCCTTTGCTCACTGTTAGGTACATGCACAGAGATCTAAAATCATTTCAGTGCTGTTGCCCTTATCTGTTTACTACCCAGCAGAAAAAGGGCTCCATCTGCCTAGGCTCAGGGTTGACCTTCCTTAAAGAAAAGGCTTTTAGATGTGGAGATTTTGTTTCCAGATTTCTTCCCGTTTAATTTTACCAAATGACTTTACCAAATGGGAAGTGCATAACATGATTTGACCAAACGAGAAATCCAGGTAGTGGCAGCTGCTCTGGTGTCTTCTATTATATAGATGCGGGCACACACAAAGCAGGGGAAGGAAGGTTATCAGCGTTATCAAGACATCACTGACGAGTACAGCAATCACAGCAAAGCCTGAGTGACATTTCCAGCAGCTCCTGTACTTAAATGAGCACAGATGTAGATACAGTAAAAGCACATAAGCAAAGGTGGCTCCAGCACAAATCTCAGCAGAGTGTGGCAGACAGGATGACTGCCGGCACAGTCATCCTCGGGAAGGTGGCTGACTTGCTAACTGTATGCAAATCGGGAGGAATTAAAACCATCCAAAGGCACTCAGAGCAGGATGAAATGTAAAGCTTCCTGTGACATTTATTCAGAGGAGGAGATTGTTTTCTGGGGCTGCTTGGTTCATGTACCTCATTTTGAATGAGCTGCGATTCACCGAGTCACCCGCTGAGTTAACAATTTGTGACAATTACAGTAATTATTCTGCTACAGTAGCAATGCCATTGCCCAAACATGTTCCAGGAATGGCTTTACTTGAATGAACAAGAATACCATGGACCTACAAAAACGTTTGTGGATATTGAATCATTTAATTTTCTGATTCTGTTAATTCACAGTGTTGAAATACTGATAACCCTGTTCATTAAAGGAGCGGCAGAGAGGTATGAGACAATTGATGCTGCGCTAATGAAACAAAAGTTTTGCAGTCTCTCTGAGAGAATTCAGTTGCACAATACGTGAATATATGTCATCTCTGCAATCTGGAAAGAACCAAATGCAAAGGCAACTCGAAGGCTGGGTCGAGCAGAGAGCCAGGAGCAGGACATTTGTCCTTGCATCAGCAGAGTGACTCTGCTGCACCTAGCTTTGGGCAGGCTCCCACACCCACACCTGTGTTTGCATCCTGCTGCAGAAAAGCCTGGCTGGATGCTACCCACCAGACTGTGCACACCTCCACGTCTGACTCTTGCATTGCTCACATCTGCAAAAGACTGAATAAGCTTCAAATGAGGTTGTGGGAAAGTGCTCTTAACAACCTACTTATTAAATGTGCCACCTTTTGTTTTGTAGTGCTTCTCCAGCCTTACCACAGCACTTTTCCCTCTCACAGCCAAGTCTGTATGACTCCTCTGTTGATGGATGTTTGTTCTTGAGGTTGTGATCTTTCGGCCAGGATTTTACACGGAGCCCTTTTCTTCCATTCCATTTTTGTATTTAACAAGTTGTGGCATGAAAAGGAGAGAACTAAATACTCTGGTTAATTGATGGAAACTCAACAAGGTCACTAAAGGACGCGACTACTTTGTAGCTTCCAAATTATGCTGCATGTGAAGCAGGGATATTATCCTGGATGGGTCCACATCTTTCTTGCCAAGGCCAAGACTCTAGCATTCAGATGAGGAATGAGTTGCTTCCTTGCGTTGCTTCATCAGCTATTTGCTTCAGGTTTAATAACATCTCACTGTTATTTTTCCTCTATGTTCTAGAGTCATTTGCTGTTTGCACTCCATTCGCAGCTGTGGAGGTCACCCATGTAATTCTGTGAAAGGCAGCATATATCCAGACTTCTGTCAAGTCTGAACCATGTTTTTCTTCTTGATCTTTAGTTAGCATTGCTTTTCAGTTGTAAAGCAATTATTTCTTACTCTCAGCGGTGAGTGTTCTCTGTTTCTTATAAGCCAGGTCCTTTCTGGTCCTGAGCTACAAACAAAGACAGTTTTGTCAAGAATAGGTTTTGTGAGGAATCTGTCCTTCACAAGATCCTAATTTTCGGTATGTCTCCATTCCTCTCCTCTGCAAAATATTAATCAAGTGTACTGTGGTTCCCACCTCCAATCTGAAACAAGACTTTAGGTTCTATCTGGCATAGACTGCTTTCAAGACAGTGATTTCTTTTTCTGAAGATAGTGGTGATGTAATTTGACTTTCTTCCTTAAACATCCAACCCTTCCCTCAGTGGTAGTAACATAATGTGGATCTCTGGATCCCTGCTGGCTGCTGGATTTTCCCCAGTCCATCAGTGACATTTGGGGAAGACACAGAAATGCCAGAGAGATGCCCTACAGCAGCTGAGTGGCATGGATATGGAACAGGCTGCGGAAGAGTTAAAGCAGCACAGTGACAAAGCATGGAAATGTCTGTGGCATCTTACCACCCACGAGTTCCTCCTGTCCTTGATCACCCGGCTGCCTGATACTGGCTGAAAGTGTCGTGTGCTCCTCCTCGGGGTCCTTCTGGAGACTGAGCAGCCAAATGAGAGATGTTATAGACCTGTCTATAGCAGGGACCTTTTAGAAACCTGGAGAAAAGGGGCTGGGAGGGAAGCTGAGACATCTCTAGGTTGCCCTATCTGTGGCCCAGGGCACGATCAGCCATCCCTAAGGACAAGAAGCAGGATACAAAGTGCCCTGGAGACAGAGCTCTGCGTAGATCCAGTCAGGCCTCACCCCTTGACAGCCGTCATTCCGACATTGTGCTCTAAATCCTCTGCAAACAAAATTCAACATTTCTTGACCTGTGCCCCACTGACAAGCAGAGCAGATCTGTCCTTCCTCTCCTCAAGGAGAGACACCAGGAGTTTGTCCTGAGGGCTCCCTCGAGACCAGCCCTGTACAGCCTGCTGTTGCCTTCACCTATTCACCCTGGTAACAGAGCAGTGACATCTTGTCTTAGCTTGCAGTTTCCCTCTGTGACAGCATACACCAGTTTGTTTTCCCTTAGTAAAAACATCCCCGTGTCTTTGCCAAGGAGGGACTCACTCCAGCACTGCCTTTACAACGCCAAGCCCGGGACTCGGCAGGCTGAGCTCCGCAGGCTCCTGGTGAGGGGACGGGGCCTAGCAGGGCCTGCCCCGGCCCGCAGCCATCCCCTGTGGTGCTCTGTGCACCACGGGGCGGGTCAGGCATTAGAAGCCGTGATCTCGGGATATTTGTTTGTTCTCCACATGACTGGCAAAATGTAAACAGGGTAACAAGCAGGGCTGGCTGCAGAGCAACACTTCTTGCTGGAGAGCTCGGGGCTTTGAAACTGGTTTCGTTCTGTGTGGGATGAAATGAGAGCGCAGGGTTTTCTAGAGCAAAAGAAACCATTCAGGACCATCCCTGCCTCCAACCACAGCCATCAACCCAGCAGCTGGGGCACATGGGGTTTATAAAAATCCCAGGCTCAGATTTCTGCTTTGAGACAGAGCAGAGACCCGAGCTCCTGTGTTCTCCAGCCTTTCCCTTTCACCACCTGGGAGCTGGTGGACATCCATGTCTCCCTTGTGAGCTCTGCCACTCTTGCAGCCAGGACTGCATCCCTGCCGCGTAGCTTCCTAAACTCAGTCCTCATGCCCACGCACACCCAGCTTCGCTGGGGGTCATTCCTTGCCCTCCTTGCACAGGCGCGGCACCAAGGCACATGGAACTTGGCCAATGGAGTCTGCGCCCAGGTCCTTACAGTGTTTACATACGTTTTGCCTAGTCTTTTCACTGCATTTTGTGAAACCCAAGTCCAGGTCACTTTCACACCCCCATTCTCACGCTACAAGATAGTTCACGTTCCCCAGATCAAGAACTGGTCAGGATTTTTTAAAATTCTTTTTTACTTTTTGGTGAAATGTTAGCTGTTGTGGTTTCTTTTCCTTTAGGAAAGGGCAATTTAATAAAGCCAAAATTGTTGATGGGAGCTGATTTGACAAATTTCTCAGTTCAAAACCATTTCCTTCAAGGGGAAGCATTGGAATTGTTGAAACAAGCATGTCTGTATTTTTTAAACCTAAAAATGTTTTGATTTAAGGGTTGAAAATAAGTACAACAAAGAAAAAGAGTCAATTATAGCTTAAAAATAAATATGACAAAAATAAGTAAATCAAAATGAGGCTTATTTTGACATCACTTAGATACAATGGTTTTATAGCCCCAAACTATTTTTTGAACATTTTATTTCATTCTCAAGCCATGAAAAATCTCTAGCTTTGATACTTGTCAGAATTGGAAGACGATGTCATTGAGGGGGTGCAGTCTGGAAAGCTCCTGAGGTCATTAAAGCCATTTCTTTCTCTCTGGCATTCAGAACTTCTCAGCTTGCAAACTCAGATCTTCCCATTACAAATGCGAGAAATCCCTTGAGGGCGTGGACACAAAAGCCTCACTGGGTGAGACAGCCTCCAGGAGAGGCCGTGCCAACACCAGCAGAGAGCCACAGCCCTCCCTCCTGGCCTGAAACTGCCATCACTTTGTAAGGGTACCTGAACTGCAGCCTCAGCTCGTGAGGCTTTGCTCGTGCATACAAAACAACATTTCTGCAGCAGTTCAGACCATGCTGCTGCCACATCTCCAGAAGATGGAGAGTTCGGTGCCTGCCATCCCACCAGTTACAGGAGGATACTGGGAGGTGATCCAGCTGTATCCAAGACAGGGTGATTTGGAAATATATCAGGGATGAAGAAAGGTCCAGACACATGTTTGGGTCTGACTCCAAAAATGTTCTTCTGGGACTCATGTCTGTGCTACAGAAGAGAGAGGCACTGGTGCTTGATCCTTGGAGGAGCAGGACATCCTTCGCATTTGCCTTCTGTTTCCCAGCAAACTCTTCTCAAAGATGTCTTTGATTTCCTCCTTTTCCTTCAGCAAGGCTTGGTATCCACTCCAGGTGTTATTCAGGACTGCTGATTGATTAAGTGACCCAGATGAGAAGATTTTTCTGCTGCTGAAGTCACTTGGGAACAAGGACCATCAAACTAAGCCTTAATAATACTAACCTGTATTGAGTATCCAATCCAAGAACTTATTGAATTGAATAAGGCTTGTAAGCCTTGATGAAAGATTTTACTTTCCTCTAAGATGTGTCTCTCTCTGAGCTGGACTGTGACAGTAAATCTGCCCTCAAATTGCCTGCATCAGTCAGGCTTTCTTTAAATGAAAGATGAACCTATGTACTTCACTCATCTCACCTCATTTCCAAATTCCTGCCAGTCCTGAGAGGGGGAGAAGAGCATGGCGATGCTGGGCAGGTGGCAAGGGAAAGAAAAAAGCTAATTTGGCATTATAGTCCAGGAGCCAATGCTGTACTGGTAAACTGTGAATAAACTGTACTTCTAAATATTACTTTAAATGTTGCTTTACTTGAATTCAATAAGGACAAAGCATTGACCTTCTCAAGGTTAATGGCTCAAAGATTTACCAAGACAAAGCACATGCAAGGCCACATTGATTCTTGTATTAATTATTTCTCTGGACTATATAAAATGCAGTTTGATACATTTTCCGTGATACCTGGAAAGACATTTCTGCTCATCAGGTTATAGATGGTCCAGGCAATAACAGAAATAACACTCTGAGCTGGGAGAGTGCTGAGGGGTCGAAGCTCCATTGCTTCAAGTGCATTCTGTATATATGAGCATTTCTGCCACTGCATCTACAGAGCAACAACCCACTGAAAGAAGAAAATTTCTCATGAAACTAAGATGAAATCGTTGCTTCTGTTCTGCCTTAGTTTCAGTGCAAAATCTTGGCAGCTGAGAGAAAGCTCAGCACAATACAATTTATGGAACCAATTGTGACAACTCACATGGGTCTTAGTTTTACCTCCCCATCAGTCTTTGACAAAATATCCACAGCTCCTTGCTAGCATATGCGAAGAACTCTCTGGATAGAATCACTGACGGAGAGGCAGCATGAAGTAAGGGCATGCCCATGCCTTCAGGGATGCCTTCTCATCTCAGTGCCTTGTCAATACTGGTATCAATGACCTGGAAGAAAATCTAAAATCACTACTAATAAAGAATGCAGATGACTCAGATTGGGAGAGCGGTACATAATGAGCCATAGATAGGAGTGAGCTTGATCACTCAGCAAATCAGATGCAATCAAAGTATGTCTTCTTAATGCAGCTAAATATATAGGCATGGGTACCTAGGCGAACATATGCATATACTCATGAGAAATCAGTGTGGCTTGTAAATGCTCCATATGGGTAAATTATGCATTTTGCAAGCATAAATACTTTATTGCTGCCAGACTGGTAGGCTAGTATAGCTTCAAGGAGAATTCATCCTGGTGTGTTACCGACATAATAAAGACATTCAGCTGCCTGTGCAGAGCATCTCCTGCTGCAGCACAGTGAGGCTTCAGCAGCAGGATGGAAATCTGACAAGGGGAAGCTGTGTTGTGTACAGGTCACATGAAGTTATTACCATCACCTTGAGATAGGTGGGTGCTGAGGTTCCCATTTCCATGCTTTCCCCCAGGATTTCAGCAGTACGATGGCTGGCAACTGGGGTGAAGTCCTCATGCCTGTGCAGGGCACGTTATCAGCTCTATCCAGTGCAGCTGTCCTTTTATCATCTTCTCCTTACCCATTTCAGATTGAAGCCAGCCTGTAACTTTCATGAGAAGCAGGGAGCTGCTGCATTTGCAGAGTCCCTCGCAGGCACCTTTCCTATCTGTGGCTCTTTCTTGCCCAGGGCTGCTATTCCCCTCTGTAGTAGAAGTGGCTCTCTGGAGCAGTTGCTCTTGGTGCTGACAGCTTTCTGATTAATGGCAGTGACAGCTCAGTCTCCCTGTGCGTGCCGTGGGAGGCTGCACAGGGCATTCCTCTCCCTTCTCTTGGCTCAGCCTTTACCTTTGTGGAAATCTGTCCATCACAGCAACCACCTGGCAGGTAAATTCAAAACATCCAAACTCCTGATATCCGAGCTGAAAAAAAAAAAATGCAACATCAGCTCAGCAGAAACAGTACTGTTGGATGGATGAGGATAAAATGCAGCAAGCTTTGTAGAAAGCTTTGCAGGGGGAGGCAGTATCATTTATTAGGTCACGTAGATACTTTTTTTGGCAGAAAGTGGGACAAGCTGTTGGGCATACAAATATATCTTTAGCCTAAAATCAAAGCAACCATCTCCCAGGCTGAGCAGGCATTGAGACTAACTGCTATGAGGTTAAAAGATGTTCATCTGTTAGAGAACTTGGGAGAAAAGGGCATTGGTTCTTGGAGATCATCTGAGAAGGACAAGAGTAAAGTCACAAAGCTTCTACGAACAGAGGCAGCCAGCTAGTTAACAGTGCCCTGTTGATGGACTTAGAATTAATATCCCCTCTGGCACAACAAAGAAGTTAAATTTTGCAAGAAGAATCCAATTTTACCAAGTGGGAACATAACACAAGTAGAGAAAGCACGAAAATCAGTGTTGGAGAGCCAGGCAAGTGAGACAGAAATCCCGAGCTCAGCCTGTGCCTTCCTGCCGAGCATCCTCAGCTCTCCCTGCCTGGGCAAAAATGGGTCTGCTCAGAACTCCATGAATTAACTGAACTTGTGTCAAGAATCAGCAAACCCAAGGGCTTTTTGCAGTGGAGCTCCAGGAGTGTAGTCGAAAATAAACTTTTTGGCCATAATGGCTAAACAACAGAAGCCACTGCCAAAGAACATCCAGAAGGGATGAACCTGGCAGTGATTTATACCATGTCTCAAACACTAGGGCCCAGGGAGGAGAGAGCAGGGCTGGAGGGGGCTGTGGGGTTCAAGGCAGACCATCCTAATCCCCTCGTAGGCAGAAAGCATTAGCACAACCTTGGAGGGAATTTGTTGGAGTCATTGGGGGGTGTGGGGGGAGCAAAGTGCTCAGCAGAGCCACTGCTCTCTGTTCAGGCTGGTTGTGCCCTGATCCTTTGCCACCTCATAAGGAGAGGGGTGGGAAATCAGTTTAATGTACACTCAGTGCATATTGAAATATAGCCCAAATAAAACACCCTGAGAGTGCAACAGTAAATCAGCGGGGGAATAAGTCTCCTCATGCTATGTGCTGTCTGAAGCTTCAGAGCAGGAAAAGCCCTTTGGTCTCGTTTTGAGTCTTTATTCCTTTCCTTTTACACACAGCTGAACTGTGCTGCCTGCTGATGCTCCTGAGAGCCACTGAGGCAGCACTGGGAGGGCAACAAAGAGGAAATCTTCATGATAGTTTCATTTTTGAATTTTAGAGGTCCGAGAGCATATTTTGGTGTTTATCAAAGGACTTAGACATTCAGTGGAGTTAGGGTTTAAAACCTGGGTTCTTGAACAATATTTTGAGAGGCAGACCCTGTCTGGCACACTGGATCGGATCCCCACACTGCACAACTCCCACCTAGCTCTGTCCCTCTTACGTATAATTTATGCACATCATCACATTATAAATGCTTAACATCCCTCATTTTCTTTTACACAATGCTGAGATCTCCCTTGTGCAGTGGGGTCATTTTGTGTGGATTCTCTGAAGTCTACATGGGGTTGGACTCTCACTGGCTGAGGCTCTTTCTCAGCAGGGACACAAACACCACATCTGTGCAGCTGAGATAACGTCTACAGGAGATACTATCTCTAACCTTGCTGCCTAATTAGGGTGCAGTTGCCCAACAGGTTTAAAAGTTATCAGAAGGAGACTAAACCTCTTTCTCATTCACACACACAAACACAGGATAATCACGCAAGCCTTGTTTCCTTGGGAAACCAGGCAAAAACATAGCACTAGCACAGAGACACACTGTAAGATGTGCAAACAGACCCACCACACTTCCAGTTGGGGAACGTAAGAAAAGCCACCAGCGAGGTCCCCTGAGCTAGCAAGGTCAGCACAAGTGGGCTGCAGCTTCAAACAGGGAGCAGGCAGGCACCTTTACCCAGGCAGCAAAAGCAGCGTGTGAAAGTGTGAACTAGCTGTTCTCTTTGAGCTCGAATGAAAGCAAAATTGCTGTTAATTAATGCTTCACGTAGCAGTGTAAATCAGTCTGCCACGGCAAGGAGACGTTCACAAACAGACAATTCTGTGTGAAGGGAAGCTGTCGGTAACAGCCAGCGCCCTCCTCAGTGAGGGGCCGAGCAGATGACCTGTGTGTGCTGCCCAGCTTTGTGCAGCCGCTGCTGGTCCTGTACGCGGCACCTGGGCAATTCCCAAGGGGTGTCCAGTGCACATGGGCCTGCCCCTCAGCTCCTGTTACAGTGCTCGTGTTCATAGAATCACAGAACCACAGGATGGCTGGTTTGGAAGGGACCTCACAGCCCCAACAGCCCCTGCCCCTGCCGGGGGCTGGCTGCCGCCCCCCAGCTCAGGCTGCCCAGGGCCCACCCAGCCTGGCCCTGAGCACCCCCAGGGACGGGGCACCCACAGCTGCTCTGGGCAGCCGGGGCCAGGGCCTCACCGCCTCTGGGTACAGAATTTCCCCCTCACATCTGACCTAAATCTCTCCTCTTTTGTTTAAAACCACCCCAACTTGTCCTATCGCTATCAGACCGTGTAAAAAGTTGCCCTCCATTTTTTCTACAAGCGCCCTTTAAACACTGGAAGGCCGCAGTGAGGTCTTGCTGGAGCCTTCTCTTCTCCAGGCTGAACAAGCCCAACTCCCACAGCCTTCCTTCATAGGAGACGTGCTCCTAGGTGCTGTCTGCATAATGCAGAAGGAAGTCCAGGCCAGTCCCTCCATAGGGCCGCACACGAGTGATGCTCACGGAGTGCCCAAGCTGACGGTCCTTGAGGAGCATGCCCTTGGCTGTCACACTGCTGCAAGGCTCTGAGCACACTGTGCGGCACATGCTGATGTTCAGCTGGGTTTTGTTGACCTTGGCAAGTCATGCTAAAGGTAAAAGTTGTGACATCGCACTCCTTGAATTCCGCCTGCCATGTAACTAATCCCACCGAGAAAAACAGAAAATGACTAGCTGCCTGCCAGGTGGTGAGGTGAGGCTGGCTCAGAGGGAATCCTTCAAACACCGTGCTCTGCCCTCTATTTTCCTTTCGTCATTTGTTTGGCTATCTCAGCACTCCACACACATGCACACACAGCCCACATCCTGTTTAAATTCATCTTCCTCAGAAAAGGAATGATAGCAATCACTACCCGAGATCAAAGCTAAGGATAGCTTATAAACAAGCTGACATAAAGAAGGCAAAAGTGTTCCTCAAATGTTTCATATCTGCGATGTTGCTTCAGTGTACGAGGGAGCAGGGGGTGTTTGCTGGAAGCTGTGTCAGTCCTGGGATGACGTTGAATAATTTGGTCTTGTAGTTCAAACTGGAGGACATCAGATGAATGTTTCAGCCATGGGAAGAGCAAGACTCTTGGAGGCCAACCTGCGCTTGTGGTGGAGCTAGGTGCTTTTGTGACCAGGGGTCTGAGCACCACGTTTGTGCAGGACTGCTGATCCACAGCTGTTATGTCCAACAGTTGCAGTATTTTTCTCCCCAGGGTTTCAGCACTCAAAAGCCTTCGCCTTTGGCCATGTGAGAGACAGGAGGAAGTTACCAAGATTTTGAAAGCAGTGCATACGTAGGAAGCAATCTGTGAAATAACTCCTGCAAGGAAGAGGGAAAGACCTGGCAAGATCTCTGCAAGGGCAAATAAAGCTCTGTGGAGTCTGCATACCCTAAGGTATGGATTTAATTGGCTCACAAATGTCCTCTCCGGATGTCAGTCATTTCCAAACTCGGGGCTGGCTGCGGCTGTGGTGGGGGTGAGAAGAGAAGGAAACCTCCGTTGAATCAGACATGGCCAAGGGAAGAGGAGAGAGCGGCTGTCTCCTCCTAAGGTCCCTGAATGCCACCAGTCCAGGAGATCAACAACTGGAAAAGTGGTAGGGCAGTGAAGAAAACCAAAAGCAGAAGTAGTGTCCTGAAAGGTTCAACAGGATTTCTTGGAGATTAACTTCCTCGAACTGAATGGAGAAAATAAATCTAGATGGAAAGTGGCTGTGGCAGAGCCTATCCTTGCCAGGCTTGGAGGGATGGCAGGTGCACCTCTCTGGTCCCCTGAAGACACACAATGCCTGGAAGGGAGCCTGAGGGGAACAGGCAGTCAGGAACAACTTGGTCACCAAAGACACCTTGTGCCCAAGGCTCTATAAAGAAAGGCAAGGTGTGAACTCCATCCTACCTGTCTCCTCAAGGAGCCATGTGGAGCTATGCTAAAAGGCAGTCTGGCCTTGAATACAGTCATGTAGAGTTACAGGATTGAACCCCGGGAGGACAAAATGAATAAATATTGCCAAGAGAGCTGATAGATTTCATGTGATGTGATTCCATAGTGAACTGAAGGAAGGGAAGAGAGCAGTGGTGCTTGGGTACATGCTGGGACCTGAACAAAGCGCTTGGTACCGTGACTTGTAAAAAATGGCGCATTCAGATTTTCCAGCTAAGCACTAGGCAGTTTGGTAAGAAGGTGATTTTGTTCCTATCAGAAGCCCACGAGAGGCACAAATAAAAGGACAGCCCATGTAGGAGCAATCCGTTGCTGTCCAGGAGAAGCACCACTGAAGGCCCCATCTCCACCCAGCTCTTGATGGTGGGTAGAGCCCTTAGCACCATGCACTGGAGTTAAAACCTGTCTGCTGTTTGCACACCAAAGGAAATTAAAGGCTTCTTACGGGGGAAGTGTGGGTCAGCTGCTACTAATCAACAAGGCTCCGTGGAAGCCCGTGGATTCCTGCTGATCTACCCCAGATTTTCATTTTCTGCTTAGGTTTTCATCCGGAGCCCTTCCAAGACAGTCCATGTAATCCATTAGAATCCACCCACTGATCTCCAAATAGTTTTCAGAAGCCAAAGGTGCTGTTTGTGTTGTGAGATTGATATCTTGCTAGCAGCATGATTCAGGTTTCCGGCAGCAGGTATGAGATTTAACTGCAGGAAATGAGCTTATTTTTAGCTGATGCATTCGCTGGAGGTTTGTGTAAATGGATTTTGCTGGGTGTCCTGTTTCTTAGGCAATTGAGTATAACATTTTAACTCTTGCTTTTAATATAAAACTTAGAGGAAATAGTTACTGAGTGGATCCAGAAAAATTCATACCCAGATGAACACGCAAGGCTGCGAGGGATGCATGAACTCACAGTCCTTGAGAGAGGTGAATTAAGCGGTGAATTAAGACGTCCATGAGATTTCCAAGCAGAAAAAGTGTGGTGGGCTAAACTGAAAAACAATGGGTTTGATTCAGTTGTAACTTGACCCTGTGGAAATCATCTTGTGCTTCTTTTTTTTTTTTTTCTTTTTTTTAGGACCTTGAAAAATGGACAGAGAAGTAGAAACATTCTTAAGGAAATGTTGTGTTCTGCAGAGGCTCAACCCAAAAATCACAATAAAATCATGAGGACAGAAAAACACCAGTCACCCCTAATCAACGACTATCCACTTGTCTCCAGAAATCTGGGCCTGTGATTGATTCCAGCATGCACAAAAACAAACAGCTTGCTGGGTTCAGTTTTCTTTTTTCTTTTTCGGGACCAGGAAGCCACGATTTCAGTGGGGTAGAACTGTCGGTCTCAGTAGGATAAAGCTATCCTATGCAATAAATTCAGCACCGTTAGATGGCAAAGCCTCCTCTCGGAGCTCCCCCGTGCAGAAACACGGCTGCCTGTTCTCTCTGGGCTGAGAAGGGCTCAGATCTGCCTGACTCATCCCGTGCAGCACGGAGCAGATCCCGCCACCCCGTCCAAGGGCAGAAGGGGAGGTCAGTGATGAGAGGCAGCAAGAAACAGCCCCTGGCTCAAAGCAGCATTGGATGTGGGTTTCTGGGGGTCTCCAAGTCACTCCCAGCCTGCTCACCTGGTGGCCAGGCATTCAACAAGCTCCTCACTGCTCCTTGTTTTGGGGTGCCCTAGCGCAGGGAGTGGGTAGAGGGCAGGCATCATGTAGGGAAATACCTGGGGTAGGGGGAAAAAAGAGGGTTAAAGCTTGGACCCTATCAAGTTCCTTCCTCTGACAGCCTGAGGAAGGGGGACAAGCAGCCCATCCTCCTCCTGCGCAGCCTGTGTGCCTGAGGAAGAGGTCAACAAATGGATTTAACCTTTACAGGAGGGGAGGGCGGCCCCCCAGCTGCTGGCTGCGCACATCCAGGCCCCAGCGTGTACGGCGTGCAGCCGTGTGCGCACACACGTACACACGCGCAGCCCGGCGCTGTGCTCGCATGCTTCCATCCATGTGAGGGGAGCTCTGACACGGTGCAGGAGACATTCGCCCACGCAGATCTCATTAGCTGTCTCGAGCAGGGAAGCGAACGCGGCTGGAGAAGCCCTCACCCTCCTTTTTCTCCACTTTGCACACACACACGCAGAGGGAGGGCAGAGATGAAGAAGAGGGGGAAAAGAAAAGAGAAGCTTTTAGGGGGGAATATTGATTATTTCTGTGCTGCAGTGATGAATTTTTCACCTGGCCTGAAGTGTAAACGTAATGCGCGGATTAGCGCTTTGGGGAGCAGTTAGGCTGTTGCTGCTGATTTTTTTTTTTTTTTTAGCTATTGATGCACAGGGGTAAGAGCAAAAGTTTGTTGTGCTGTTCTTTAGGGAAAAACAGGCAGAGCAGAGGTGTCTCTGGGGTGGGCTTTGGGGCAGGAGGGGGAGGATTTTGAACACCACAGGTGTCTGGCTTGTTGCTCTTTGGTCCCAGTGCCATGCTTTTGGGGGTGACAACTGCATGAAGCCATTGCTGCACCCCACGGCTCTGGGGGTGCCAGGGCTCTGGTCAGAGCCCCCACTGCCCTCCTGCCTGCCCAGACCACATCTGCCATCACAAGAGGGGCTGGGACAGGGAGCCCAGGGTCCAGGTAAGGGGCAGCTGGGGATGGAAACCCTGGGGAGACCCCAAGGGGACAAGGACAGAGGGGAAAATGCATCCTCTGCCAGTGCTGAGTTATTCATCACCACTTAAGAGGGGATGCTAGGAGCATGGAGAGGATTGCTATGACGCCGTCTCTTTGCAACCTGTGCATGTGAATCTCTGTAGAGTGCTTTGTACTTGGGGGAAATGCCTCCTCCTCCACTGGCAGCTCCTCAGTCAGGCACAGAAAGCTGCACCAGAAACTTACAGGAGTTTACCAGGATTCAGTGTGTGTTGGCAGATCAAAACATTTCTCTGTTTTGCAACCTCACAGCTTCCACATCTCCTCCCTGGCACAAAAGCACACTGTGCTGAGCAAGTGCCTGTAGCTGAAAGGGAAAAGCAGGGTGTTTTATTTTATTTTATTTTATTTAATCCATATTATAGCTAGCCCGTGGGAAATCCTGTTAAAAGATCAGTGCGGATTTTCTGAGTGGAGGGAAATGTGACATCGCAGCCAGAGAGCCCTTTGAATCGGCCAGGTTTCAGGATGGGACCGCAGCAAAAATCTCAAACCAAAGGCAGGGAGGGCACGCTGTGATCAATTCATTGGCCCAATTCCTTCTTTTCTTGGCACGTCTCAAGGAAAGAAAGCCACAAAATCTTTTTAAATGCATGGAAAATATTGTGTGCTCTTCAAAATTGTGCTTTTTACGCTGCCCACTTCCTCGGTGCCACGTTGCTAATTGGGAAGTACCTGCCCTGGCAAAGGAAAAAAATGCAGTGAGAAGGGGCCACCTGGCACTCCTGGGGATCCCCAGGGTTGGCTTTCCTGTGCTGAAATCCTTGGAGGTGGCAGATGAAGGTAAAACAGATGAGAAGTCTAAAAAAGGACGGCATAAGCACGGCACAGACAACGAGCAGGTGAGCCCTGGTCTGCTGAACTGAAACCCACAGCCAGCCACGCAGGCAGGGCTGAAGCAGGCTTTCCTTCTGCTTTGGCTCCACGCATCCCTCTGGGATGATGGAGAAGCTCCTGTCTCCAGAGCAGGCAGATACCTATAGGAGGAAAAAAGGCTTTTTCCAGCCGCGTGCAGGAGCCTACACATGCCTGGCCTTGGCCTTGAAGCTGCAGCTGAATGCTGAGGCACCAGGGAACATGCCAAAATGCTGATTTACGGCCAGCACTTTGTGCTGGGTGCTTACAGGCCCCTTCTCTTCCCTCCCACTGGCAGAAGGCAGGTCAGGGACAGTGCTGCCCGAGCCCCTGATGCCCCGTGTTCCCATGTGCAGACCCTGCCCACGTCCTGCATCCTCTGGGTGTTTCCTGCTAGAGCTGCCAGTGCCTGCTGGAATTCTTTAACCTTGTTTTTGGGGTTAGAACAGAAGGACTTCCAAGCAACTTTAATTTGGCAGGCTGGGGTATTTCTTTCTCCTTCTCTTCTTTCCCTCCTGTTCTTTGTCTTTATTTATTCATCTGCCATCTCAACAATTCCAATTCCTGTGCAGCTGCTTCCTCTGACTTTTTTTTTTTTTTCCCACTCTATGGGCATGGGCTTGGACAGCACAGGTGGACTGTTTTAAACTGAAAGAGGGGAGATTTGGGTCAGATGTGAGGAGGAAATTCTGTACCCAGAGGCGGTGAGGCCCTGGCCCCGGCTGCCCAGAGCAGCTGTGGGTGCCCCAGCCCTGGGGGTGCTCAAGGCCAGGCTGGGTGGGCCCTGGGCTGATCTGGGGGCTGGCAGCCAGCCCCCGGCAGGAGCAGGGGCTGGGGAGGGTGTGAGGTCCCTTCCAACCCAACCATTCCATGATTCTGTGACTTCTGTGCTGCTGGGAGTTGGAGTTGCGCATGGGACAAGCAGCAGGAACTGAAGGACACGGAGGGCACTGCGTTGTCCCCAGCCCTGTCCCCAGCAGAGCACACTCACTGCACAAAGCCCTCTTCCAGCCTCCCCCAGCCCCACTCTCAGGTGGGAGCCGAAATGCTTTTCACAGCCATCCAGGAACATCCCAAGCTTTCTGTGCAGGGCCCCTTTAGGCTAAAATTAGCAGTGTTTCCCTCTACAAAGCAAGTAATTAGTTCAGGAAAGGGCACAAGGAGAAGCGTGAAGAGAAAGGGAGCTCCCCTTATAAAATATTTACCTCCTCAGCCTCCGCAAGCGCCTCCTGAGAAATTTTGGAGAATGGTCTAATTAGGCTCAGAGCTCTGCTCCTGTTTCCTGCATCTTCTGCCCCCCTTTTTTCTCATCCTTTATTAATAGAGCCTTTGCATGACATAATGGGATGTTTGTTTCCTAAGGGGCTTTTTATCCCTTTGTTCTTACACAAGAAAGGAAAACACCATTAAGTCGAACAGAAGAGATTTTTCTTAAAAGATATGCAAAAAAGTATTTTTACATACATTTTTGTATACAGATGCACATTTCTGAGGCACAAGGGATTCTTTCTAGTGTGAAAATACAGTTCCTTGTAAGTCCTTTTCCTGAAATTTTACCCTAAATGTGCTTTACTTTTTTAACTTTAAGAATTCCTTTCTAGAGACATCAGCTCGGTGATGGAGGATCTGTTCCAAAACGAAACACCTGGGGTCTGAGAGGCATCCAGCAATGTCTTGTTTGACTTCGACTTTTTCAAATGTCAGAATCAAGTCCTTGTTTTACAAAACTAGAAATTGCCAGAAGGGCTTAATGCGTTTTTAGTAGGATTGAGTAGTAAAACAATTGTAGATTTATTGCTCTTCTTAAACAACACGAGGGGAAGGATACACCGTTCCACTTGGGGCCACTTAAGTGCAGAGTATTTTAAAGGATCCAGCTGGGCAGCACCATCTCATTAATATTTAGAGAAGCGTTGATTCACCTCCACTTTTCTCTTTCCCATCTGTACTTTGGAGAAGAAATGGGAGCTTTGCAATGCCCTGCCTTAGCCACAGCCCCCGGGGGTGGGCACCTGGCCTGGTTTGTGCAGCCCCGACAAATGCCCTGCTCCCATCATGGCCCCTTGGCACCCAGCACATGTTTCTATCTCCAGTGCAAAGTGAGGCAAAAGACTGCTCCAAATTTCTCCATATAGAAGGCAGGCTGCTGCAATAATATTGTCTGGCAAGCTGTTATGTATTTTTTATTACTAAGATAGTAAAATATTGAAATGACTTCCGACAGAAAGAGAAGAGCAAAGGAAAACACCCAGGAGAAATGATTTTATCTCAGAGGCTTTAATTGAATGGTGTAAAACACTTTTATGGTAAAAGTGAGATGATTTATTTTGCTCTTATTATCATCTATACAGTAGAAGAGGCCTCCTTCAAACAGCTTTCACCCTCCCATGTTTACCTGCCACTGTGTAATCGGGGGGCTCTGCTGTGAAAATGATTCCTGAGGATGCTTTTATTTTTGTTTCTCCACCTATTTTTCTTACCACTGTCAAAAATCCATTGGCTTTGCAGAGTGTTTGCAAACCCCCGTGGTTTTTCATCCCCCGAGAGAACAGAGGCAAGTACAGGGAGCCCGGCACCCGGCTTGTCCCCAGCAGCCTCCTTCTCCTCCCCTTCCTCTCCATTGCAGACACCTCTATGAAAGCCGCCCACTCAGGTCTGATTTCCACGGTGTCCACAAAATCCCAGGTGAACGGGGTTTGCTGTCTGACGACGGTTAGATATATGACTTGATTCTTTCCTGGAGCATCACAGAGATGCTGTAATTTAGCCAACAGTTCTTGCAAAAGAACCGTTTAGCCCTGTTCTTATTCCCTCCGAGCAGCAGGGACCACAGCATGGCTTTGTGAAGATTACCCAAACACAAATACTGTCCTGGGGAAATTCAATGTTCAGCAAACGCTGCTGACATGCCCCGTGCCAAAGGGCATTGATCACCGGGATGGATCAGAGCAAGTGCATGCACATACCCCTCGGTTTTGGGAGGTGGGATGGGAGCGTGCTGGGTTTGATGGTGATGATGATGGCTGGTCCCACACATTTAAGGAGGCAGCTGCTCCCCTTTTGCTGAAGCAGCTTCCTATGGCCCAGGCACGATGATTGTGATTCATACCTTCCCATCTCCAATTTGCACTTCTTTGGGGAAGATGATAGGATCACTTACATCAGAGCAGCTGCTGTCTCACTGGGGCTTTAAAGAAAAACAAAACCAAACCCTCTATATTTCTTTTAAGTCGTTTTAGTGCTTGCAAATTGTGCTTGGCTGACCTCTCGGAAGGCTCAACATCTGTGTCAACAGAAACAGAGACATTACACGGAGCTGAGGAGCAACTTTGGGCTCCTCCGTCCTGCTGTCCTGGTATTTGGCCCCACATAGGGTCTGCAATAACATTGCCTGTTGAATTAGTTCCTACCTGTGCACCCCGAGTTACCTGGTGCTGCCACTTAAAGTGGCACAACTACCCCTAGGTATGAGCTTGTGGATTGAAGGAACTTTTTGTGACCAGGCTCCCTGCAGAGGTGACAGCCTGGTCCCCATGGCTAGGTCAGGGCTGGGTCCACCTGCTCAAAAGCTGGTTGAGTCCTGATGCGCAAATGGGGGTGACACAGATGGCTTCCTGAGCAGCCTGTGTGGGGCAAGCTCCTCCAGAATGGGCGATAAGAAACCCTGTGGTGAAATTATGCAGAGGAAAATATGATCTGACTGTTTAAGAACATACCCACTGCACAGAGAGTGAAACCATAGGCATTGTTTTGAGACATTTCTGAATATTTTCATGTTTTATTATTTTACTGCAAGTGCTCTGGAGCAGACAGCTGACAACATAGAGGGAAACCGTGGGGCGCACATGTGATAAGGATTCCCTCACTGTATTTTTATTGTTTTTTATTTATTTTTTATTAAGCATTGACGTTAAAACTTCTCCATGGAACGTGTTAAACCCGTCTCTGTGTTTCTATAGAAACCACCTGGCTGTGATACAGCGTGAGGATTCCCAGGCTGACCTCATCGGCACCTCCCTCGGTGGCATCTCCACGCTCTCCGGTCACACTGACATCCCTGTCACACGTCTCCGTCCCCCTTTCTGCCACCCCTGTCCCCCTCTGTCCCCCAGGTGTCTGAGGCTGGAGGAGCCCCAGCACAAAGGGCCCACATAAAGCTGTGCAGAAAAGCACCATCGCATCAGGAATTATTTATATTTCCTTTCTTCTTCTGGCAGTTCTTTGCCATTTAGCTAACGCTGAAGGAAAACTACTCCCTGAAAATTCTCAGGGATGAATTTCCATTTAAATATTCTACCGGAGGAGTCACGTACACGCGTTATGTGCGCCATAAAAACAGAATCCCCTCGACTGCGTTTGACTTCCAAGAGTAAAATCTGCACATTTTGTGACCACACTGCCTGTTAATTGACAGGAGCATCTGCAGAAAACACAGCACTCCTGTTCCTGGCTCGGCCCCGCTGCAGAGGGTCCCTGTGTGCTGACAGCTGCCATCGCAGCATCGCCACTTCTCCAGGCTCTGTTCTCTCGTCTTCCCCCCATGGTACTTTGATACAACGCTCTGCTTCCCTGCACACAGCAATGTTTTTGCCCTGGTGAGCAAAAAGGCTCTGTCCTCCAGCCTTTGTGCGCAGCAGAGTGGTTCCTGCTGCCCAATGCTTGCAACAAGTGAGGCCAGATCCCAACACAAAGCAGGCTATGGAGCAGGGCACTGGGAGAGCTGCTGCCTCTCCTTGGCACAAGGGGCATTTCCAAACCCGTGGCTCAGAGGCCAGCAGCCTCTAGGACACTGTTGCTCCTTGTTATTTCCTTTCCCCAGATGCCTTCTTTATACGCTGTAATGTTCAGCCACTTCCTTTAGCCTGTCTTATTTTGCCAAGGATCATTGCAGATGGCACAGCAAAGGGCAGCATCCTCCTTTCGAAGTGATTGGCAGGATCATTGGCACCTCAGCTTGAGCACTTAGCCTGTCTTTGGGACCTGGCTGGTTTATTCCTCCATCAGGAGAAGCAGATGAAACAAATCAGGTGTATTTACAGATTCAATGTAGTGTACTTCTCCAGAACACTCATACACTCCTGTTTCCTCAAAAAGCAGCTACAAGCTCTGTCAGTCCCATTTCCAGGGTTATTTTGAAGATTCTGCTGAGCTGTAAGTCACATTCTTGAACAATTTTTTTCCCAGTTATCCAAGACTCTCCCATATCTCACCCTAACGACCCAGGTGTAACCAGTTCCAGGACACACCTGTCCCCACCTGACTCTGCCAGGTGCCCATGGTTGGTAGTTTTGAGTGTCTCCAGGTCACTCATATAAAGGAAGATACTCAGTTGCTCTCTCTGTTTTGTCTTCAAGGACTGTACTTAGTGCTTACTTGTCTTCTGACAGGGCCTGTGACAGGTGTGACCTGTGGCTAGTGGCCATGTGAGCACTCTGGATGGCAGCAGCAGGACTGTGCTGGGAAGCAGGAGGCTGGCAGCAAGAAGGTAAGGTGTAAGAGGAAGAGTGGGGACAGGTCCTTGTGGGTTGCTCAGGAGTTTGGGTTAATTTGATTTCTGCTACTGTGGTGCAAAAAAGTATGAAATTAATGTTTGACATTTGAGTTCTAGTCTTTGGTAACTGATCCTTCCCCCTGAAGCTTGGTACAAGGATGTGATAAGGCTCTTGTGTGTGTCTGGAGCCCCTTATTTCCAGCAACATTGCCCTGAGCTGTTAGTCCAGAAGAGAGCTGTTGGACCCTTCCTGAGGCTGGGGTGCAATAGGTGAGGAAACACCCAAGGAGGCCCCATGTGTGTGGAGCTGCTGCTGGGTGTAGATGGACAGAGGATTCTTGTACCTGTGTGTGTCCCCTGGCATTTCTGTGGTGTCAGTAGCTTCCAGTAGTGGAAGAACATGAATTCATTTTACTTATTGAACAGCTGTCTGCAAGAGCATCCATCTGCTCACTGAGCTTCGGAGAAGAGAGGAAAAAGGATGTAACAGTAAAGCTGTAAACACTTGAAAAATTGAGTTGTATTTCAGAAACCTTTTAAGAACTAGCACCTCTTCCAATTTCCCTGTTCTAGTTACAGAAACAATACTGGAAGGTGTTGCTTTTCAGTGCTACGTACCAATGTAAAGCTAACAGACAGCATTGGACAGGCTCACAAGTGCAGAATGATGCTGAGATCAATACTCAACTGAGTAACTGCCAGGAGGTAGTCAAATGACCTTCCAGAATAAGAGGCACTTTGTGATGAAGCCAACCAGAAAGGACAGTTATTATGAAGTGTTTGCTACACTAGACTTTGTCCTAATTGTGTTAGGAGTTGTTATGGTGGTGAGAGAATAAAAAGTGAGAATGAATGAAAAAAAATATGGATAGACTAGGTATGCCAGAAAAGGAGCAAAACAATGTCAGGGATGAAGAGAAACTTTACAGGGGGATGACTCACCCCATGGAGTAAATATGTATCTAGACAATACAGGGGCAATGTGTGTTTTGGAGAATCATCTTGTCTAACATCCTGGCTCAGATGAACAGCAATGATGTTTCAAACAAACAGGGAGAAGATCTAAGAGGGCATAAAAACAGCTGGCCTCATAGGAAAGGACAGAATTGGGGTCAAATCTGCAGGCTTTAAATACCTTAGCCCTGGGATGAGAAGTAAACAGGGAAAGCAGCTCTTAACAATCAAGTGGTGAAATGGAAATAAAGCTGCTTCCTCCGCTGTGATTTAGGGCTGCCTTATCCCCTGCTGTAGTTGGGGCTGTGTGTGCCTGGTGTGCAATGAAGCTGGCTTGTTCCTGGCTGCGCAGCAAGGGTTGTTCTGCATGGTTCTGTGGGTGTCAGCGTGCTGAAATGGAGAAAAGCTGAGTTCATAATAACGTAGCCACTAATAAAGGGCTTTCTGTGCAGGAGTGTTTTCCTCAAGAGAGAGCAGCAGAGAGCATCCCCTTTATCTTGGTGCTCAGCTATGAGCTGTGATAACATTCTTGGAGCCCTGTGACCCCAGAGCTGCAAGGCATGGTCACCTGGATCCCCTTCCAAAAGAGGACTCCAGTGTCCAAGTCCAGCTGCTGCAGAGCTCAGCCCCAGCGATGCCACTTGGAAGTCCCTGGGCTCTTCCTCTCCAGAAGAGATTCTTTTTCCTTTTTGTTCCTCTGTGCAGCAAACCCAGCTGTGGAAATGCTGAAAAATTAACAGCTTATCACATCTGTGCACATGAAGCTCTCAGAGATGGTCTCATCAGTATGCCAAGGGCTAGCCGCAAGTGCTAATAGGCAGAAACAGGCAAATACATTTTGCCCACATTCCATTAACTGTGCTGTAGCAAAATATGCCAGCTTGGTGCCAGATCTCTCCTGCACTTCAGACCGGCTGGAGTCCTGGTGCCTAACATCAATGAGCAGAACATGGAAGACTGCAAGAAAAGAATTCCTGTTTGTGTAAATAGTCAGTTAGGCTGTATCACACCACCCAGCTTCTGCAACAATCCATCTGTAGATCAAAACTTGGGATCTGAATCCAATGGTTGTACTCCACAGAGGACAGTTCTCCATTATCAGAAAGGGCTGTCTTGAAAATTCACCCCCACAGTAGATCCAATGGGAAAAGATCTGCGAAAGCCTGCAGGTTTGGATGCCTTCAGAAAGGGTGGATGGAGCTCACCTTCCTGTGCGGCCCCTGTTGCTGTTCTGAAGGTGATGGCTTCACGGAGCAGTGAACTGTGACTCTTACCCAGATTAAGCTGGATTCATGCCTGCTGCTCTGTGGTAGGTTCATCGCAGATCCACAGCTCTGTTGTCCTTCACAGCCCCCACAGCTTTTCCCCCTTTCAAGGAGGACAGGCAGATTATGAAGTCCTTCCATTCTGCTCTGCCCAGCCTGGTGCACATTTATTGTTGTTCTTAACGTATTGGACTTGTAGCACTGAGTCTCGCAGCCTATTTTCTTTCCCCCCTTTAAGCAACTGCTGCCTTGTGTCATGAAATCAAACTGACCTGTTACCAGGTACCTTTGTACTTGGAAGAGATGTACAAGTGATGTCTCTGGGTTAGGAGCTGGAGGCCCCCAGTGCAGTGCAGTCCTCAGATGGTGGGGAGATTCTCTAGTGCAAGCAGAAAGGAGAATGGGAGGAGGAATGAGGACTTGCTAGGCATAAGTTGCTCAGCATCATCCTATGTCAATATTTATAGAATGCTGTCACCTCTCAAATGTAAAATTGGGCTGTTATCTCTGTATGTGCAGATTTTCTACGAATGCAGACACTTGCTTCATGCTATAGCTCTTTCAAACCCTTCCATTATTTCTTTCTTAATTGAAATCTTTAAGAGCTTCTCTTCGTTTTCCTTCTACCATAGGAAGGATAGATTTTTTTTTTTTTTTTCCCCCCATACACAATCCCAAGAAAAATGGCACAGAAGCACTGTGGTTTTGGGACACTGCCTCCTGTGCTGATGAGGACTTGAGCACCCCGGAGCATCGCCTTGTCCTGTAACCAGGGAGATTTGTCTTTACTCATTTTCAAGGTTTCTTGGGAGGTTTACCACAAATTAATGAGAATTTCCACCTGAAAAGCTGAGTTTCTGAAAATTACAGCTTCTAAAATGGGGACTACAGGGGAAAGGAAGCTTGGCAGGGAAAGCTGCTGCCTTATTGTGCTCTAATCATCATTTCTGCCACCGCTGTCTTCAGGGATGCCTTTAAACGATGGAAGGGGCCCATTTCTGCCCCCAGGTAACCTCAAAGCCTTGCATCTGGAAAAGCATTGCAAGTCTGAAGTGAAATAAGCACCGCCCACCCCAAATCCACTTACCTGCCTGCTGATAAGGAACCTGATGTTTTTCACCACCCTTGGGGCCGAGGTTTTTGTCAGCTTTATGTGAAATTATGTGCATTTGCCCTCTATGTTCTGTGATGTGGAAGATGCACCTCAGCTTACTGATTCACCCTGTGAAACACATTTCACTCCAGTCAGATGGCTGCTGGCTGGGACCATTTCTCATTTTCTGGCAACCTCAAAGACCTATAGGGACTGTATGCCATACCGTATAGCTTATGCTATGTCTGAGCAGCCCCAATCAATCTTCACTTGCAGGAACAGGTCTGATTTTAATAGCACCCCTGTCCTTGTTTCATCAGGGACTGTCAACAGCATAAAGAAACACCTTAATAAATAGTGATACATAAACAGTGAAACCCTGTATTTACCACATTCAATGTGCATTGCTGAGCTGTTCATCATCTGATGCTACTGGCGTTGCGTGGCAACTGGTGTATAAAGGTTTGCTGACTCAAAGAGCCTCTGTTCTGTAAAAGGTTCAGTGTATTTATTTGACAACCTTTAGCTTCAGTGGGTCCTTTTTCATCTTTATGCATGGCTGGCGTCTATAATCATTATGAAAATGATTTAATTTTGGTTTCCTTAAAGATGAGGAGTTGAGAAATTTTGTTATTACTGGGATGAAAAAGCTTTGCACTTGTCAAAAAAGAGGATGCGCCATGTGTGCTGCTTTCCAGGTGTACCTGAGCCCATCCACCACTGCACCGTGCCCACCAGCGTGGCCTTCTGCTGAGACCACGCCTGGGTGGTAGAGCTGTGCAGTGTCAGGGGGCTCTGCTTCACTGGATCCTTCGCTCACTCCATGCAGCAGGAAGGAAAGAAAACGGCAACTAGAGGTGACCCAGGGGCTTGGCTTTGGGCTGTGTGTGGCAGGGCTGCTATCCCTGACACCCCCTGATGTTCTTCTGCAAAAAAATGTGGGGATGGCTGAGACACCCACCTGATTTATTTTGTTTCTACTGTAGTGAAAATACCTTTGAACAGCTTGTGGAATTGCAAATTCCCAACTGAAAGGTGCCAGAGCTCTGTGTAATAACATGATATTTTCCAAAAGACCCTGCAGAGGTCTCTGGTGATCTCAGCGCAGGAGGTGCTGCAGGTATAGTGCTCAGATGTGCTGTGGGGCTTGGCAGCCGTTTGGTCTCAGTATGTTGCATTAGATTATTAAATCCCAGCACTCTGGCTAGCAACACCTTTATTTATGCCTATTAAACAAATGAATATCTGATTGATACTAATTTCTGAGGTTTGTCCTTTGCTTCTCTGTGGTTTTGGTGGAGGGTGATAGCAGTTTGCTGTCTGTATATTAAGGTATTGTGAGAGAGCCAGACCTTGGAGAATCTTTGCTTATTCAGCCTCCCATTTTGAGTTCAGTTCTAAACATTGAAGGAGTTTTCAATTGGTTTCAGCCAGCTTTTAGCTAAAGCCTTTAGAGACTCTGTGATTTTTATGCAAAAGGGGTGCTGGGGGAGGTCTTCCCTAAGCCAGGAGATGAACTGTCTCAGGTGAGATGGGAAGCTGGAGGGGAAGGAATAATTTCTTCCTTTCCTGGAAAGCCACAGGGATGAAGGGCGTTTTGTCTCTGGGAAAGCAATAGCAGTGACATAACTGTTAGCTGATTCCTTATGTCTTGTTCACTTCACTTGGAAATTAAGTAGCAGCCACAGGTTAGGGTTTATTTGTTTTTCTCTGCATGTTTGTTTTGCAAAGGACATTACAGCAGAACTTTAAAAAAGGGAGGAAAAAAAATGATGCTGGAGATGGTGGTGACTGGGATACTGGGCTGGCAGCTGGCTTTCTCAGGCATTGCCAAGGCATGTTTTGCCTCCTGCTGCCAGCTTGATGCATTGTCAGAGGATGCCATGTTTAGTTAACAGTGCATGCAGAGGTTGCTGGAGAGGGCACTGAGTTTTGCTTATGAAGAGAAGGTCAGCTTTGCGAAGCAGGCATGTTTTAATTAGAGGCAGTATCACCCTTATGCTCCCTGTAGGCGGAGGAGAGCAGCCACACCTGCATCATCTGTGCAGATTTTGCCACATCTGTATGTAGTTTTTTTCTGCCAGTAATGCTCTTTTTCATATTCACCCTTCAGCATTGTCTCACTTATTGATCTGAAGGGAGACTGCGTACTGGGAATGCCTGTCACTGCCTGAAGCCTTGGCTAACACTGTTCAATGTCACAGCATCTGCAAATCCATCAAGCAACGTGGAGTTTCTCTGAGCTGTTCTTCCTCACCTGGGCACTCAGCAGTTCTTTGGCACCAGCAGCAGCTCAGAAGACACCAAATGTCTCAGATCTTCCGCCACCTGTACCATAGCAAGATGCAAGCAGAGCATGAAGAGCATCCCCCATGCACCCAGCAGTTCCCTGCTGTGCAAACACAGCACTCCAGCACAAGGAGGTGGCTTGGCAAGCCAGGCTGACCAGAAAGGTGCAGATCCCTGCTTCCCATCCTGTGGCCAGCTCCTGCCCAGCCCTTTGATGGTTAACCACCACCCAAAGGCCTGGGCACCTCGCTGGCTCCATGCAGGGGAGAGCTCGTGACATTTGTTTTTCCTTTGTCAAAGAGGCGTGTAGGTCAGCACAAGTACTGGGAAGCAGTTGCAGCTCCAGGGAGCTGATGATAGTTAGACACTGCAGGTTCTTTTCCAGGGTTTCCACTCATTTTTAAACAAATCCCTTCTCCTTCACACTAGTCAGTGTTGATGTGTCACCTGACACCAAAGATCTGCTGCGAGGCACTGACAGAAAGCAGTACAAAGAGGAGCCTGGAGGTCAGGAATCCACCAAGCACCTTCACTGCTATTTTCTTCTTCAAATGCCATGTGAGTAGCCATTTTTGAGAGAAGAAATGACTTTTAATTATGCTGCACTATAACTGTGCTTTTGCATCCTACATACACCTTGACAATACTTCATCGTTAACCCACATGAAAGCACTCAAGCAAATGAAAAGGTTGCCATAGGCAACCTCCTTTTGACACTGCAATATTAATTGCAGGACTCCCTGGGAGGATCAGGGATTCCCTTACCCATTAACAACCACATTGATGGGAAGGCAGCAGTTAAAATTAGGAAACTGGGCTTTGTCTTTAAATAGTGTGTGCGTGGGATGGGGGGAATCCTGAGTTTTAGCAATTGCAAATAATGAGTTTAATTGTGTCAAAAGAACAATAATTGTTTTTCTAGAATGCAGTGGAATGAGTAGAAACTGTAATCGAGCAAATGAATTCCAAAAGAGGCATAACTGATACTTGAACACTCAATCTTTTAATCTATATTACTTAAACTGTGGTAACTTTAGAGGAGATAATTATTAACAATGCTTTCTAATAGTTAGTCTTGGGCAGGTTCTCATCCCTCCAAGTAAATCTCTTTAGAATATAAATTATATTTTAGAAATTAATGAGCTCTTCCACTTGAGGTTATTCTCAAAAGTCGACCAAATTCTGACAAATCTATAAAGCAAACTAGATTTGTTTTATTGGAATCTGGCAAAGGATGACATCTGTGTCATGGATATGCTTTATGCTGTCCCTGGGAAAATAATCTCATATTTTACTAAGCTATAGGCTCCAGAATAAAAACGCTGCTTTCATGCACTCAGTAAAGACTCACTAAAACATTGCAGAGAAATCCCTGGAGATCATCCCTGCAATGAGCCCTGTCAGAAGTCTGCAGGCAGCCAGGAAATTGCAGGTCTGGACTGAGATGGACCCGCGTGGCAGAAGAGCAGCACAGAGCTCTGCCCACGCTTGTCTTGCCGATGTCCTGAAGGTGAAGGGAAAAGAAAATGGCAGGAAAAAAAAAAGGGAAAGAGGAAGGGGCCAGAGTGCCTTCAAAAGGAACATGAGCAGGTGTTGGTGAAGGCCTGGGGACACTGGGAGCAGCAGAACTGGGAGGAGCAGCCTTTGGAGGTCCCTGGCGAAGGCTGGGTTTGGCCGGCAGCTAGCAAACCCAGGGCGGTGGAGGAGCTCTTACTTTCTGAGGATTATTCCTTCTGCCTTACAGCCCGGGAGCACTTCAGTCCTGGGGTGGGAGATGCTGCACAGCACAAGCCAGAGGTTCTGCATTTACCCCTGAAGTATTTGCTTTCAAAGGTATAGTTGCATGATTTCCAGGGATTTCCCTTTCCTTCTGCTTGCAAAATTGGCTTTACAGACCTCAGAGGAGCTGGAAAAAAACACCTGGCTGGGCTTGCTCTGAGGTTCCTCAGGCCAGACTCTGCTAGGGTGAATTTTTCTGCTTAATGCATCTTTGGGCAGCTGGAAGCACAGCACGTGTGCGTATCTCTGGAGAAGGTGCTGAACTCTTTCCTTCTGAGTGCCTCCCCCACAGCCACTGCCAACAAGAAGGACAAAATCCATTATTTTTTTTCCCCCTTCATCTTTCCAATTAAAATGTAAATTTAATCTTACTGGAATTAAAACTGGGATTTTTTTCCCTTACCTAGGAAGGTTCTGAAATAAGGACATTCACATTTCCCTTCTTCAAGTTATGTTAATTGCTAAATCAGCTTATTATGAGCTGCCCCTTCCTTTAAAGAGAAGACTTTCAAAGAGATGGACAGGGCAGCTCAGCGCTGGTGAGGACACCAGCAGCAGCAGCAGGTACCTGAAAACTGGCCCCAGCGTGTGAGCCCTCTTCAGCTCCTCGTTGCCTCTCCTGCAGTGAGCCTTCTGACCACGAGAAGGCTGCTGATGAATGCCCTGGCTGTGTCTCTGATCCCTGCAGCCCCAGCCTTTGCTCACCCAGAGGAAGTGCAGTGCCATGACCCCAGCTGCAAAGCACGCTTCAAGCCCAGCATCACAGACTTTGCCAGAATTAGGCTTCATTTCACTGAAGTCAGAAGCCTTGAAAAAGAAAGAAAGTTGATTTACTCAAAAGCTTTTTAGAATTTCATCTTTATTATAAGCTTCTTGGGATTTTTGCCAGGGAAATACCACTGATTACTGTTTACACCCTTGCCCATGCTGAGGGTTTCAGGATCAATAGCCTTTGAGAGAAACTGAACAATCATCCTAATGGACTGTAGATTTCATCACTAGTTAAAAACAACTATATGTTGTAGAAAATTCAGACCAAACCCCAGTGAAGCATATTTAGGCAGAGAGTTTTGGTGGCATGGTTGACAATTATTTAACTCATACCCAGGTCTTTATTAATGAGGTCACCTTCAATAGGACTGAGCTGAGCGAGCCTTTGCTTGTAATCGGCTGCGAGCACAGGGAATCTTGTGTGATTCGCTGGAGGAGCGGAATAAGGCTTGTTTCAGAATAATTAAGGGCATGAATCAGGAGCTGGATCCATCCACTTGGTCACTTTCTGTTATGTTAGCTGTGTTAATTATTGCATGGGATTTAATGACAGTGTTTCCAAACTGATGTGTTGTAAAGAGAATAGTAGGCATGGTGGGAAAATCTGATTTTTTTTCTTTCTCTCATTTTTTTTTTCCAACCTGTACTGCGAAAAACTCTAAAGAATGAGAAATTAGTATTTACAGTTGATTTTCTTGGTGAGGAAGAGGAGAGGATTGAGTGACCAGCCAAAGGAAAAAGGGTTGAGAAAGGGAAACATTTTCAAAATGTCATCAGCATAACAGAGGAAGTAAGCAGAAGAAGAAAGCTGTCCACAGGAAAAAGAATTAAGGTTTTCAAAACGCCTCATCATGAATGAGCTACAGCTAGGTAACATAAAACTCCTTCAGTTTTCAGTGTTGTCTGTAACAATGTTACGGGGTCAATAAAAAGCGGAAGGGCAGCTAGCTCGGGGGCCTGGCTTGGGCCAGAAATGCCCAATTTTCCCTCATCTTTGCTTTGGCTTCCCCGGGCATGTGCTCAGCGGCGCAGGGCTCATCCCACTCGCATCCTACCACGTTTCACAGGGACCTGCTAAAGAAAGATGAGGAAAAGCCCCATCTTGGCAAAGCCCACGGAATGAAACACGACTGAGCTAATGAGCGCTGCCGCCGCTTCCCCAGCTTCACGCCTGTGAGCAGCCTCACCCAGCACTTCAGTTGGCAGCACTGTATTAAGTGTTACTTCTTCAAATCGTGCGGCAGAGAGACTTGTCACTTCCATTTCCTTCATGGGTGCAATATTGGCTTTATAATCACACCAAATCAGGAGGCAATTTTTGCTGTGTTCTGTTCTGCTCTTGGACTGCTTACCAGGGTTTGCACTAGCTTCAGGACGTGGTGGAAATGTGAGGGCTGGAGGGGGACAAGCCAGCTCTGTCCCTCTGGTGGGACCAGCCTTTGCAGAGATTGCCTTGGTTGAAGCCTGGGGAATGCCTTTCCCCTTGCTGGCAGAGAGCCCAGGCACAGGCAGCTCCTCAACACGCTGCTCTGAAGCCAGATTCTCCTCTGCCATGACTGGAAACTCCTTGCTGGGGTTGGGTTGGCCTTGCTTGGTGTTTTCTTGATTTGTTTTCTTCATCACAACTTTGCCTTCAAGAATGCAACCCATTACTTTGCTGTAAGCAGATCTGCCCAGGCCCAGTGTTTCTGCAGGGCACTGGCTCTGCTGAATGGCAGCACAGCACAAAAAGCACTGCTTTTACTTCCTGGGATTGACACAATATTGCACAAAACAAAGTGACAGAAGCACAGCTCAGCTTCAGCAACCAACTGCACAAAAAAATAATCCATGTCCAGATGTCCAGGACATGTTGTCCATCAAAACCAGCCTCTAAAACCAATTTCCCAGCTTGTCACTGTGTCAAGGCTATAGCAGTAAGAAAACTGTGGTAGCAAAGCTTTCTTTACCTGCCAGACTGGGCAGGTATTGCAAAAGTTGTTATTTAAAAGGAGAAGTAAAAGGAACCCTGCTGGGCAAAGGGCTGGATAATGGAGTTGTGCTGGAATGGCTTCATGGGCTTATTGAGGGCCAAAACTGTAATCCCTGTTGCCAGGGCTAAATCCTAACATCTCAGTTATTTGCTGGCCTGGTTGCTGTTCAATGCAGAAAACAATACTCCCTCGGCTGTCAACATTTCCTATTAATGAATTCGTGTTTCTCCTGTGGAAGGTGGTAGGTGTTATGTGTGCAGCTTGTGTTTGATTAGTATGAACGTTCAGACAAGACTTGAACCCAACCTTGGAGGAGGGAGTCTGGAAACCGGGAGCTTAATATGAGCTCTTGCACAGTTCTTTCTATAAATACCTCATCTGCCTTCATTCTGTTCTCTGGCGGGGGCTGGAAGTGCCAAGATGCCCAAGGAAAATCTGTTTTTAGGACCTCTCCAACCTGACCAGATGTACCAAGCAGGAGGATCTCACCAGAAATGCGGTTTGTGTCCAATTTCCAGGCCAGTTTTGTAAATTCACATGGCAGAACAGCCGCTCGGAGAGCAGCCTGGCAGCTTCAGGTGCTCAGCTCGCATAAGATGCAGTGGGGACAGACGGGTGCACCTGATGTCTTGGAGGGACGTGAAACAATCTGCAAGCCCACATGCCAGCAGCGGTGCAGACATGGAGATCCCATTCACCCATGAACCAGGGGTTATTGTGGGCTTGTGTCAGAGAGGATGCTTTGTCCCCTCTTCGCAGATGAGATGGGGTTGTGGCATGGACTTTAGGGCTGCTCTAAGCTGCCCCTGCCTTGGGGACCCCATAGGACTCCACGTGGAACACCCATTGCACCTCCTTTTTGTGATTTGCAGTGTAAATGCCTTTATCTGTGCTAGTCATCCACACTCCCTGTGAATGGAGAGAAGTAGGCACCTAAGAGGTGATTCATCTTGTCCTTATGGAGCTGTCTAAAATAGGTCAATGAATCATGCTCTAAAAATGTCTTTTTCTCCCACTAAATAGCAAGGGATTTTCGAGGATGCACTCAGATGTAGATGCCTACCCTGTGGACATTTGAGGATGCATTTGCCATCCTACCTCTGTATTTCCTGTTTTGTGTGGGTTGACCCAGGGAAGGCATTTCAGAGCCTGCAGGAAGGAGCAGCTTTACTATGGAGAAAGCCTGCAGGTCCGATGGAGGACCCTAGCATCTCCCACTAGCTGGGTGCCTCCATCCATCTCATTGCAGAACATTCTGCTCCCGCATACACGCACCCATGGAGTTACAGCTGGTGTTCTGACAAAGCCCTGTCCCCACCTCGCCTATGAAAGGCTTGTGCCCTGATCAGCACTTTTCCTTCAGCCAGTCCAAAGCTCCTATCCCCTCCAATGGGGCACAGCATCCTGAAAGCTGCTCCTCAGCCCCCTGGCAAACGGTTCAGTTCCTGATGCCAATCCCAGCCATTTGGAAAGGTCGCCTGCCTGGGATCCCTGACCAGCCCCAAACCCATGGTTCACTCTCTTTTCCCCTCAAGTTTTCTGGAAGTCATCAGCACCACACAACACAGAGTTTGTGAGCTGTATCTTCTTGCAGCCAAGGACCGGAGTCACTGCATAGTTCAGGGACTTCAGTTTCACTCTTCTCAGTGGTGAGGCAGTGGAAACAAATATGGACCAACAGCCAACAGGCGGATGAGAATTACGCAGTTCAGCAAGACAGAACTCCGCAACATTTGTAAGCTTTGTCTTCTGTCCTGGCTGCTGCTGAAGCTCAAACCAGACTCATTTGTACCAATCCCGATCGCTCTCATTGCTCTGTCACAGTTGCCATTAATCTCAGCCAACACCAGCACGCTGGGCAGGTGCTCTGAGCTTCTGTCTAATGAACTGCACAGGAAGGGTGGAGGCGGGTCAGCCCCTTCCATGAGCAAGTACATCCAAGAACGCTGTAAACAAACAAGAAACATTTGCTTATGGCCTCATTGCTCCAGGCTCTCTGGAAAGCTGTCACTTGGGCTCTCTGATTTTGCCACCTCACAGCTCAGACTCCGCAACCTCAGGTGTGCGAGCCACATGTTCAGCTGGCAGAAGTCAGCTGCAGGCATCTACCTGGCTGTATTTCGTTATAACTCCCTTTCCAAAGCCCAACAGGGAGCACTTCACATGTCAGAGTCTAGGTGATGTCCCTACCTACACAGTGCCAATATGCCCCGTGAACAGCTGGCACAGCAACGAAGAGAAGAAGGTCATTCCAGGGGGTCTCTTGGGCAGATGAGCAAGTGAACAGCAGGCACTTGTCAGTGTGTTCCTCTGCTCTTGACAAAGCTGTAACGGGTGTAAATCATTGTACCTGCGCTGGCTTCAGTGGAGTGTCAGAGACGAAACCTCATTAAAATGTTTATTCATTTATTTTCACAGAGTTCAGTCAATGCAGACATCTCTCTTTAACACAGCGTATTAACAAGACTGCCGATGGCTTTGACTTTAATTTTATGCATACACAAAAAGCATAACTTCAGCTGCACCACACGCTCCTGATTTACAGGCAAAATGAATAGCAGCTCTACAATTTACAGCTGCCTGATTGATGCTGTGATGTCTGTAACATAAAATTAAATGGGGCAATGTTATCTGCAGGAGGATGTATGGGCAGTGCCTTGTGCTGCGGCTTGCAATGGGATCAGGACCTCCTTTTCTCCTCCTCTGCACGCCTTGCATCGCTCGAGTGCTGGTCTGAAGCACTTCAGAGCACAATTATGATTAACAGCCGTGTTTGCTTGCTCAGCCGGTGTATGTGTATGTGCTTATCATGGGAGTCATCTGCTGCGGATGGTTATGGGATTACCTCCCCTCACTGCTCTCTGCATTACCTGCTATGAGAACTCTGCAGGTTTGCAGTTGATCGCTCTCAGTGAAGCTTTTCGGGCATCCCCAGGGCCACCTTGCAGCAGGGGACACCAACCTGGTGCCTCTGGCCACATGGGGCCATTTCCCTTCCATCTCAATGCGCAGAATAATGCAATAATGGGATGCTCAGGGAAGCCAGGCAGGGTTCAACCATGAGAGCACAAAAGCATTGGTACCTTTAATTTTTAATTGCTCCTTATCAACTGGCATCAGGGAGGATGAAGTTTCCTGAAATTTTAATTGGCAAACCCATTGACCCATTTCCTTCCATGTCCCTGTGTGGCAGCACAGAGAATGCTTTGGGCTGGTGGGAGGACATGCTTCATGCCAGGACTGGAGGTCTGGGGCCGAGAAATCCCCAAAACCTTTTCTGAGGGGACATCTGTCACTGGTAAGCACTTGTCTTGCAAAGGCCACCTGCACTGCTCTTCCTGATGAGCTCAGCAGACCTCTTCAGTTGCAGAGACAAAGACATATCCGCGGGGCAGAGCTGGGGACGCTGCACTGACGGTGAGGGACCTCCTCATGTCCTTGCAGAAATCTCCCATGCGTGGCTTTGCCCAGTGGGCCTGGTCCTCCCAGTCAGCCCGGAGTCACTGGATATTTCTCAGCAAGCGGTGGCATCCCTGGTCCACCCAGAAACTGGGAAATAAATGAAAAATGGGAGAAAAAATTGTTTACAATTTTTATTTATTAATTGTTTACGCAACATCAAAACCAAGCAAGCAAAACTTTCTAGGGAGGGTCGGTTTTGGTGAAATTGTAGGGGAAGGAGTCACAAAGTTTACCTAAACCACCTTTATTCCACTTAAAACATGTCAAGACAGCTGAGGATCTTAAGCAAACATCCTAAGCCTGAACATCTTGAGCAAGCCTCCAAGCAGCCGAGGCACGTGGAGGTTTTCAGCTCTGCTTGAAGACGGCAGAACCGGAAATCCCTTTTAGATGGGGCAAGCCGGGAAGAAATGTGCCAAATGAAATTCCTGGTGCTGCTGTGCAGACGAAGGATGCTCCAGTGTTTTGGATGATTACAGGAATTGGGAGCTGGGCACAGAGTCGGTGCCAAATGTTCTCTGCAGGGCTGGGGGACAGGCTCCGGGCTTTCCCTGGGGATGATTTCTCCCAGAGCAGCGAATCCTGGCCATCAGCCGGGTGAGAAGTGCCTTGAGTGATGCCTGGCCTCGATGAGACTGGGAAAACTGTGTCAAACTGATGTCATTTCCATGCCTCATTTCCATAGAATGTATAGTATTGTTTACCAAGGAGAAAAATTCTCCTAGAAAGGGGCTGCCAATCACAGAAAAGGGCTTGAAATCCTGTTATACATGAATATGAATTTCGGAGTAATATATAAAATAACACTCCTGTCAATCAGGAGCTGTGTTATAGACACAAACCTGACGTCAAATCCAAGCATAACAAGGAAGCTGACTGAGTGACAGATTGCGTGGAAGACTTCCAGAATCAGGCTAAAATGCAGTTGGCCAGACACCGGCTTCAGCAGCATTTAGGGATGAACTCACCATTTAAAGTTTCAGGTTTCATTTTTATGGAAAACAACGCGTTCTGTTACCCAGATGGAGGTTTTCTTTGAAAAGAAGTCATTAACTTTTAAATCACCTGATGTCATCCACCATTGATACATACACACACCTACGCGGGGAGCAGACAAAGGAGCTCGCTGCAATCTGCTTCAAGGAGATGGGTAGTGCCTTCACACACTAAAAAACTAGCAAAATCAAAACACAGAGAACCCCAAAAAGCTGACTGGGTATTTACAAGCAGTTTTTAACCAGCACACAAAATTCAGTGATAACGCAGCATTTCCTAGGGGAGAGCAATCACAGGAAAAGGGAGGAATATGTCCGGCACAACCCCCAGATTAGGACTTCCTACAAAAATCAGATAAAATCCTTACTGCGTGATGCAGCCGGGAAAACATTCATAATTCAGAAAGGCAGATGCTGCCTTGAGACACGACCAGGGGAGAAGAAAGTGAAGAGCTGCCACAATCCATAGCTCAATGCTCGGCCGGGCTCGGCACCGCTGCGGATGGGTGCACGAAGCAGCTCTGCCAGGAGGCAGCGGTGCGCCTTGCCCTCTAGATGACAGCAACACCACCTCGCACCGCGCTCTCTGTAGGGATCCCACCTCGGGCACTGACGCTTCATGTGCTTAGCCCTTTGGAAACTAAGATCTAACAGGGATTTGGGGAGGTGGCTTCTGTATTTTAACTAATTATTCAGGGTATAGCTGAGAGCAAACCGGGGAAAAATCAGCTGGCATTTGGGTACGATGCGATAACCACCACAATTAATTGCAAATAGATGCGTCTCCTTAGATTTAAAATGACAGCTCATTCCTCTGTGTTAAACACCAATTGAGATTATTAAAAACATCTGCTGAGACTGTAGCATCTCTGCAGTAAAATGTTCATCAGTCCCATGCTTGTTAGGGCTCAAAAGAATAGATATATTTTTAATAATCAATTGCCATTTAAAAAACCGTAACATTCCAATTAGAGGCAAATTAAAGTTAAAATTCCCAAATAAATTAACTTTTCATTTAAAATGTTAATTGAATAAAGCTGTTTATGGCTTTGAAACATTGCTCCTCCAATTCTCGTTTGGATGAAGGTGTGTCACGCTGCACGAAACATTAGTTCCAGTGCTCACTCTTTCCACTCGGGCTGTGCATGTGCTCCTCCACGGAATGTTTTCACAGCAAATAGAATTACCACACACCATGAAAGTGAATCTGTTCGCTAAGTACCTAACCAGAGCCTTGACACTGTGAACGGCCAGGGGCTGGTGGCTGCAGGTGCAGGCAGCTGCGGGTTTGTGCCGAGGGGCAGATGAGAGGCAGCACATCCATCACTGCATCCTGAGTCCTGGAGAACAGGTATGGAAATCTTCCCCTTGGGAAATGGTTTTCCGTAGTGTTTGGGTCACAGCTGAGCCACAGCTGGTAGGATGCAACAATTGTGTGGGTCCGTAAGGGGAACCCTTTCCACCCACTGCACTAGCTCATGCCCTTGGTAGCAGCCTCAGCAGAAGGGGATAGTAAATGGATCGTGGAAAAAGGAACCTTGTTGAGCTGAGGCAGCCTCCCCAGGGCACTTTTCATCCACATCCCTAGAAAGGGAACTCGACTTTTCTTTTGGGAGTTTACCCACTTTCAGTGGGGAAAGAGAAGGTGTCAAGGTCTCCACTCGATGCAAGAGTTCTCCAGAATGCTAGATTTTAGCTGAAGAAACCCTTCAACTATTCATGCCCTGTTCACACTCTGTTTCTCTGCATTTTGGTAGTGTGCACAGAATGAATCCTTCTCCGGTGCAGAATCTCAACGCCTTGTCACTCTGCAACCCATCTCCAGGCAGAGGTCACCTCCTTCCTTGCGCATATGGATTTACATCCCTCACTGGCTCTTCTTGTCGTCAGAATAATCTCTCCTATCCCCAGCTAGAAGGTAGGAAAACAGTCGTGATTCTTTTTGTACAGATGTGCTTCAACTTCATGCCTGAGCCCACTCAGCCCGAGTGGACCTGAATATTTAAAAAAGCAGGAAATCTAGCGCATGCAGAGCAGATTTTTGTTGCTCGTGGGAGGCAAGTCAGAGGCCAAGCTTAAAAGAATGTCTTGGAGCAGTCCTATGAGCAGCTGATCTTTGCAAAATCCAAGACTTCGGTGGTCCTGTGCAGGTCTGAAGGATGCAGATTGCTTCCTCTGGAATTCACTGCTGAAAATGTCACAGTTCCCCCACCCTGAATTGTTTGTTCACCAGCACAATTAACAGAAAAGAACAGAAAATACAACAGCCCACTTGAAGCGATACACTGAAAACCAGGGGCTTGACTGCCTCTTTTGTTTGTCTGGGATTATCCTTATTGTTATTTCATAATCCTCTGAGTACAGCTTCTTGCAGAGAGGCACTTCCAGCACGCCAGCTCCGAGCCATCAGCAATGATCTATCTGGAGAGCAGGATTAGAGGTCCCATCTTCTAAACTGCAGAAATCAATTGAGATTCATCAGATGCCTTGCTGTTCCGCTTTCTTCTAATTGTTATTTTTATTGCTGTCACACTTCTGAGAAGCTTCCTGGAAATTAGGGGAAGAAAAGACTTGTTAAGACAACCAGCCTCTTTCAGCAGATGCAGCATCTCTTTTGTGCCGATCCTGCCTGTACAGTTTGGGAAGAGAACAAACTCAGCATGGGATCAGGTCCTTCAGCCTCCGAGTAAGCAAACGTCCTGCGGGAGAGCAACATGAGGAGCACCTGGGGGCTGTATTTTTAGAAGAAGCCAGCTCTTCCCAAAAATCTGAGTGCATGAGGTATATTCGCTTTGCATTTGTCCCAGTGGAAAAATAACTTGTCGTCAGCTGTGCTGGAGGCTCATGGTGCCTCCGAAGCACGTCAAGCTCTTATCGCCGCCCCTTCTTGGGGCCGAGAGAGAAATAGGGCGGCAGAGAGCACGCTTTGCTAAATGCACTTTATTGGCAGCAGAGCATTTAACAGAGCATGAAATGCTGATAGAGAGGGCAGTGCCCTGCTTGCAAAGCGCAGCCACGTGCACGGCGTCTCCTCGCTGTGCCATGGCAGGTCCACGTGGGCAGACCTGCTTGGTCTTTGTCAGGTGAAACCTGCAGCGCTGTTTTAAAGGAGATTTTGCATTTTATCTTCTGCATTTAGCAGCGTGCGAGTCCGGCTCAGTTGCTAAGCAACATCCCCACCGGGCCCTGGGATTCTTCTTCTTACAAACAGCAGACAACAACAACAAGAATCCCTCCGTGTTCACCAAAATGAGGTGACGTCCTCTAATTTAGTGATCCTCACTTCATCCTCCCCTGAAGGGCTTAGTCCTGCTGGGAAGGAAACAAGCTGAGTAACTGCTGTCATGATGAATATAACTTCGAGCAGCAGGGGGATTTATTCTGCTGGGGAAAGCAGGGTGCAGGTGGGCAGAAACAGCACAAGCAGATGCCCACGCTCACCCCACAGCCAGACCCAACTGGGTACCAGCAGCACGGCCTGCACAGAGCATCCTTCCATCAGCTCTGGCATGCTGCAGGGTGCTGGTGAGGCTCCTCAGGGTGCTCAGAAGCTGCAGTTTTGCACCTGGACACTGAAGGAGGGGCTTGCAGTGTTCTCACCACTCCCTTTCTGCAGGATGTGTTTGGTTTTGCAGATTCCCCACACCTTATCTCAGCTGTTGGTTGCTCATCCAAATGTCACACTTTTCCAGCAGAGTTTGTTTGCTTAGCATCTATTTTTTTTTATTTTTTATAAGAACAACTTATATAGGATTCTCTTTTTTTCTGAGTGAATTATAGACATAAGCAAAAAGCTCCAAATATTTGTGTATAATGTTTCTAGTGATTACAGAGAGCTGAGCTGCAGAAGCTCAGAACAATCTTCCCATGCCTTTGGCTGCTGGATGCATTTCTCAAGGGGTTCTGTGTTTGGAGGAGCCTCCTCTCCATTGCCATCATTTCCAAAGCTGTTGGAAAGCTGTAGACCTGCAGCTCCCACGGTCTCCAGTCAGAGGTAAATGCTTTCCTGCCCTCTGCAACTCCAGCTCAGAGCTCTCCTGGCAGACAAACTCCAAGCACCCAAAATCAGAAGCTGCAGGGTCCAGATGCATGTTACTTTGTGTCTAGCTGCGCAAAGTTTGCAAGAGGAAAATTCTACTGTAAAACTATCAGATCTGTATTAGTGTGGAAAGATTCCTCGCTAATTAGCGGGGCTCAGGCAAATTAGGCTGAGACAAATGAGGGGTTCCTATCTTCCCTTTCTGTACAGACAGAGCAGCCTGCCCAGCACGGCCCCCGTGCCTTGCAATAGACTTTTTGCCATTTTTTCCCCAGGGCGGCAGCTCTGCCAGGCTTGGGCAGGGCGGCCAGGGCAGCTTGCTGCACAAAAGCAATTTGCACCCGCTGGTTGCAGCAACACTGCGCCCACGGATGCCAGGATGAGGGAGACGGGAAGAGGCACCGCTTTCAACTCAGCGCTGTCGAAATAAAGCGATCTGCACGCCTGATCACAGCCTCGGCACCGTGTCGGCTCGGCAGCCAGCACGGGTGCACGCGCTGTGATCTCGGCGCACCGCTGCCAAAACGCAGCCCAGCACAAAGGAGCCGGGGGGGAAAGCGGGGAGCGAGGATTTGTTGGCGTACAGCTGGCGGAAGATAAAACCTTGCTGAAGTGCCTTTGAAGGAGCTGTTTTCTTGGGGAAACATGGGGAATTACAAGCTCAGCTGGAGCATTAGCATGTGGCAGGCAGCGATGTTGCGGCCGCCTCGGTGCCCCCCGGCCAAGCTGCCTACAAGCCACAAGCAGGTCACAGGAACGGTTCCTGTCTGGGGTGTTTCGAAGGCACGTACTGGTGTCCGTCCAGCTGGAGACAGCATCTGCACCACACTCAGCTTGCAAAATGAGCTTACATGTTATTAAACTTTATGTTTCCCCAAAACGGGCCATTAAACCTCCCAATTACTTAAGACAAGCATTATTCCTATTAAGTTTATAATCCATTATGACCCTGATTGCAGACAGACAGCCTGTCACACGAGGTGCTGTGCTGAGCCCAAGCAGGTAACACTCTTCTTTCTGCAGCTTCCATGTGCATTAATTATTTCTCTGGCTTTTATAACGCACTTGTAGGGTTAGACTAATAGGCGGAAAACAGCTCCGGACTGTGTAAAATTTGCAGAAATCATTAGGTAGTGAATAATCTAAATTTCTTTTAATGATTTTAATTAATTTTACTTAGTGGCCTTTTCAATAACTGTGCAGTGTTCACACTCACTCTTCCTCCCTACCGCTTGGGATTTTTGCCAGTGGCTTCATTACTTTCAGGTTCCTTTCAGCTTGTCTGCCTCAGGAGTGAAGATGCCATCAAAATTAGGCCTCTGAGCTGCCATCTGCATGGCAGGAAGCTGTTAGCAGCTCGTCATCTAATAACATACGTGGTCTGCAGACACAGAGCCAAGGTTGGCAGGTTCCCCCACACTCCAGGAATGCAAGCAGGAGAAAATCAGCCACATTTAAGTTCTTGTAAAACAAGCTGGAAAAAAAAAAAATCCATAAAATGTAAAAACAATTGAAAAAATAATAGTGTTTTTTTTTTAATGCCTGTCTTGGAGCTGAGATATTGCAATTTTATGCTAGTGCATGCGGCCAGAGAACGATGCTGAAGAGGAACAGATGGGCAATCTATGCAAATGGCTCCAGCAAAATGGAGACTGACGAGTTCGTGGTGACCCAGGGATCCCACCCAGGAGGGCGCGGGGGTGGCAGGGCCTGCAGAGCTCTCCTGGCTGCCACGTGTGGCCTCGTTGATGGATGGATGAAGGAAAAAGGCTCCTGGGGAGGCTGTGCACATAGCTGCCTGATATCCGTGAGCTCCTCCAGTGCAGAGGGACCCCTCCTGGATGAAAACCAAAGGGAAATGTTGGTGTCTGTGGGGCTTTGCAGAGGCCCTGTCACCACTCCCAGCTGCAGACTGGTAAAGCAGAGTTCCTTACCAGTGCACTCAGAGGCTTCAGAACTTGACAGCACATGAGATCTGAATTAGGAGCAGTCCCCATGTGACAAGCAGAGGGTTGGTATCACCTCCTGGAGTGCCTGGGGTGCTTCTCTATGCGTCCCCCTGGGGTATCTCGTCCTTGTTCTGCACCTACTGAGGGGTGGCAGATTGCGCCGTGTGGCATCTGGGCTTAAGGAGTGATCCTGGTTCCCAAGTGCTTTGGTCCACATTGCGGTAGGATGGCGACGGCACTGCTAACTCCCTCCTAGTGCCCTGAGCCAGCTTCTGCTGGAGACACCAGCATTTCACCTCCTAATTACAAAGGGAACCTGAGTAGGTTTTCTGCTGGCAAAGAGCTGAAAACCTAGAGAAAACCTAAAGGCTGTCTTATCAGCTGGGGAATCTCTGTTGAAATCAATCAGACTCTGCCAGTTTGCATCAGCCGAGGATCTGACCTCCACATGTGTGACACCAGTGTCAGCACTGAGGTGTGCAAGGTAAAGATCACCTCTACCCACAGGAAAAAATGTTTTTCAAAAACTGCCCATTGATTTGACCATAAAACAGAACACATTTTTAAACTGCATATGAATTGGTGCTTTATTATTCCTTATCTACTTTGTGATGTGGTTGGTAAATTTGTTTGAGCCAAAATGTTATAAAAATACACTTTAAAGCCCTAATAAAACTGGAGTTAACATTATGCACAGCTTGAAGCCTTGGGAATTGACTGTAAGGCAAAGGAAACCTGCTCGAGCTCTCCCTCAAAATAAACCCTAGAAATAAACCCAGCTTGTCTGCAGCACAACCCTGGGCACACGAGCGGCAGCTCCTAGTGCAGGGCAGGCTGCAAGAGCCCTGACAAGGAAAATGTCACTCCCAGGAGCGTGGGTCCTGCTGACAACTGCTGACTTACTGCTGAGCTAGCGTAGGATGGATGCTGGCCGGAAGCGTGGGGAAGAGCTTTACACGCACAGCAGATAAAAGCAAGAGTCTCTGATGCTCTTGTGGTATGGGAATGGGAGCTTCCTGGGCCTGGAGTCACAGCTCCCTGGGGCTTCAACCCCTTTGCATCCCATGTTAACTCCCGTTATCACTCTGGTCCATTTCTTTGTCCCCATCCCCAAAGCTGAATGGCTGGGCTTGAAATTCCCTTCTGTGGAGAATGAACACATCCTTTTAGCCTCTAGACAGTTTATACTTATTTGCTCTCATGCCAAAATTGTCCATTAGCTTAAATAGCACTACTCTTTCTCAGTGTTTACCTCTCTGATGTATTCATATTGAACATTCATCTCCCTGCCTTTGCTGCACCTGGACATGTCTATTTTATGGCTGATATCACAGCAAATGCTTAATGTTCCACTGTTTTCTCTATTGCTATAATTGCTCTGCAGGTTCCAAATGCATCCACTCATCTTTCAGACCTCTGGATGACCATCCATCACGACCATCATCTCCAGTCTTGTGTCTCATGATGCAGCTTGCCAGAAAACCTGGATGCCCTTCCATGGCCAACAGCCTGCCCTTGTAGGTGCTTGCAGGACATGGCATGGGACAGCTGGGGCTTCTGCTCCCTGTCTCACATGAATCCTGGGTCAGCATTGAACACTGTTTTGGGAATGTTTGACCTTAATAGCAGTTTCTGATTTCAACCAAAATTGTGCTTCAGCTGCTAATGTCCTGCTGCCAGACTCAAACATCTACCATGAGAAATAAAAGGTCACTAAATCTGAAACTTTCACCTTTATGCCCAGAGGACTAGAAAGAACATATGGAGTGACACAGTTGCTAAGATATTCTTAAATCTCTTGTAGTCCCAAGGAATCTTTGGGGACCTCTGATACGCCTAAACCATAAAGATTTATGAGTAGAAACCTGTCTACTGGCTGTCTTTGCCAGCTGCATGTAAATGTGCAGCCCCAGCTAAGGTGGGACCCGTGTGCCACCAGCAGCCATAGGGTTAAATTCCTGAGCTGCCTCATTTGGAGGGGAAACAGAAAATGTGAAGCCAAAGCGTGGAGCTGCCACGGGGGTGAAGGTGGCCATTTGGACATCGATGGAACGACAATGAGGAGCCCAGGGAAGCAACCAAAGAGGATACAGAAGTTCACCAGGACTTTACCAAACCATTGTGGTGCAGTCTGACTTTTCGCACATTGGAGACAGAGACCACCAATGCCTGCAGGAGAAGGGGGCTCTGGTACATTCAGCACTTGAGGATTTTTTCAGGTTTTTTTTTTTTTTTAATTGTTTCTGTGCTTAATAACTTTCCCTGAGGCACTGAGATTCCATCCCTAAGGCTCAGTATCTCCCTCTCCAAAGCGAATGTGAGTGCCTGCAGACAGGGAACAGAGCCCTGTCTGAAGCACAAGCATAAAGGCTAGGAACGAGTGAAAATTCCTCTGGCAACCAAAGGGGCCAACCCCAAGTGCCTGCTTGTGGTGAGGAGATAAAGTTTCCTGCAGTATAGCAACAACGCAAGTATTGAATCGCACAGACAAAAAGAAACATGCCAGCCCAAACCTGAGAAAACAGAAATAGTGCAAATAAAAGTAGGGTAAAAATTTAAAAGAGTCTTTGCAAACTTTCCAAGCCGGAGCCACTGGGAAGGCTGCTGAGGAAGCAGCACAGTGACTCCAGCTTCTGGTACAAACATTGCAGCCAGTGCTTTGCTGTCCCAGGCCGATTCCTATGCAAAGTGATGGATCCACGTGTGGGACCAGGAACCAAGCAGTGGGAGGAGGCAGGAGGGCACCAGCTGTGTTGGGGAGTATCAGGCAACAGCAAAACCTCTCCCAGCCTTGTATCCTTGGACATCCCACTTCTGATCTGCAGAGTTGGATCCCTTTTCTATCAAACAGCCAAACGTGGATTTTTTAGCAGTTGCTCACAAAGTTTTGAAAGCGTTGTTCTCCCTCCCAGTCCTTCCTGATTTTTTCCAGTAACTCTAGGAAGAGGCTCAGGTAACCCTGAGATATCTCCAGCACTGACCCCCAGCACATCTGCCATGGCATTGCCAGGGTGATGCCATGCATCAGATCCTCCCATGAATGGGAATATCCTGGCTTTCACATCCTACTCATGAAATTGCAGAAGAACAGCTCCAAGTTCATGGCATCAGTACCTGCTGCCCTGATACTTTTAGGCACCTCTTAAATGGGAAGAGTGGCATGCTACTGTAGCCTCAAAAACGAGGTTAGCCAGAGGTCCTGGTCCTCAACTGTGTCCCTGTAGGAACTTGGGGCTGAGACATCAGCACATGCAAATCCACAGTCAGTATGTGCCATGCGAGGGTAACACATTGCACACTCAGCTCACATCAGCTGGGGGCACTTAGCCTAAACTGAGAATCAGGGTAGAAGAGGCTCATTTGAAGTCACAATAACAACCATAAAAATGCCAGGCCGATTGATTTTGTGACACCCACAGAGGAGTTTGCATCCTTGGCAGGATCCTTTTCATTCACCCCCAGTTCTTTGATGGAGAAGAGTTTTCCTCTGAAACCTGCCACGGCCGGGAATTTCACTGACCCCTGTGCCAGGACAGCAATGCACTTCTGCAGCTATGTGGGAGGACTGCATTCAAATTAACAAATAATTCTTCACCAGCAGAATTTCCATAGCCTCTTCCATAACCCAGGGACTTGTGTGGCCATTTACACCCACACAAAGCAAGAGAAATGATGACTGTCCTGCTCACTGAGCACCAGCCCAGCCCCTCTGCTCTGCCATTCCCTTCCCACCAGTAACCCTTGCAGTCACACGGTTTCAGGCTGCCAGGGCTGCAGGTTCCCGCTGCCTGCTCCAACCTTGGGCAGCTCTCCGTTCCTCAGTTTCCCCACCAGTAAGACAGGAATAGTGCTTCCATCCTTCCTGGAGCCTCCAGAGACATGCAGTAGAAAAGCACTTCTTAAGTGCACTTAGGATGACAATGGATTATTTATTATTCCCCCAGGAAATTGTTCCTCAGCCTGATACATCTCGTTGTTATAAAGCTAATCTTGATATTCCGTATGATTTTGTTCCTTCCCCAATCCCTTCACATTACTCATGGTAATATTCCTCCTCTTGTTTCCTTTCCCAAGGGGAAAGGAGAAGGTTGCCTTTTTAGAGGTGACGTTTTGTGGCTTGTTTTTTATACCCAGTAAAACTTTCCCGAATACCACTGCTGAGCACCTCCAGTGGCCTTGAAACCCATTCTATGAAGGCCACTCTGCCCCCTGAAAGTAATTAACTAGAGTGATTAGAAAAGAACACAATACATCTTCATTTGCTTCTTTCTTTGTTTTGTTCAAATTAAAAAAAATGGGACCCACCTCCAAAATCCTCTAGTGCTATTTCACATCATCCTCCTTCTGCTAAGAAGAGGCAAGGACTTTGGATGAATTGTACTGCTATTTTAAAATAAAAATAATAGTAAGTGTACATGTTAATGTATTAATTAAACAAACCCTCAACTGCTTCCCTTTGTGTTATCTTTGTTTACACATTTTGCTTTCACATGCCCAGTGGCTGTTTCAAATGCTCATCCTATAAAACTCAGTCGAGGAGATCAGCAAGTGAGCAAACATTTGTTTTCTTCTGGGACATCTTGGTGAAAGAGGGAGTACACATAAACCTGGACATGGCAAGAGCAGCACAATGCAGCACAAATTATGTCTTTTAGAGCTCAGAAATGATCCAGCAAGAAAGAAACTGCCAGAGCGGGTCAGAAGGACATTTCTCAAGCCCATTCATGCTCACCGCCAAGTTTCTTTCTCCAGCATCTTTCCCAATTTGATTTGTCTCTCAAAGAGGCCTGAGGCTGCAAGTCAAGGGTCCAATCCTGCCAGTAATGGGAATTTTCCCAAGGACAGGAAAATCCTCTGCTGGGGAAGCGCTCAGAGCCTTCAGCATAACCCAAAGGAGACGCAGGTGCTGCAGGTGCTGCTCCTCTGGGAGAAGCTCCATTGTGGAGCCCGCAGGAGATTTGTTGGGAACGCTCATGCTGAGAACACACCAAAGAGTTTCTACTCGAGATCTGGTCCTTGTGTCAGAAGTCCACGTGCCACAAGTAGGGCAGCAGGGGCAGATGATCTGTTCAGGTCCGTTGTCCCTCTTCATCCTCCCACACATCCCATCCAAATGCGGAGGCACCAGCTGAAGTGCTTGCGGCAGAAAGCCATACATATGGGTGTTCACAAAGTCCCGTATCCAAAGTTCATTGTGTCTGGGCTGAGTGACACAGCAGTTTATTAATGTCTTTTTTTTCTCCTTTCCTACATGCAGTTGGACTGTGGCAGCCTGTCATTATTTTAACTGACTAATGTGCATGGAAATCCTTTCATGACAGTGAAGAACCTCATATGAGCAAGTGAATTTGGAAACACAGCGGCGTGAGCACACCATTCCTGCAGCCCCCAATGGTGCAGAAGGAAGGAAGATGCTGAGAAGAAGGCAGGAGGGGACATTAAGGAAGGATCAGTGCTCCTCTGAAACAGCAAACAAAATCAAAATGGAAATAGAGAGGGAGGTTGAAAAGTCAGCTGCTAAATGCTCTGCAAGTGAATGTTGTTAAATATTTAAATCAAGCACATTTTTTTTATTAAAAAAAAAAAAAAAAGGAGAGTGAAAGAAAGAGAAATGCCCAGGAGGACTCTGTGGTTGAGTCATTAAGCAGGGTAATGACATTTCCACTTCCCCCCTCTATAAATAATTAGAAGTGAATTATGTACAGCGGAGGAATTCCAATATCTCATCGGGCTGTGCAGGTACAGAGCAGACCGGCTGCCCTCTCGCAGCCCAGCCAGACCTTAGTTCATCCTCAGGAAAAAGAGTTCCACCTCTGTGAGCATTCCTAAGGAGCTGCAGGGAGCTGCCAGCCCTGTGTGGCTGTTGGGAGCTGACGGAGGAAGCACCTGCCAGCAGGGTTGTTGCTCATCTCAGCTGAGAATGGAGTTACGAATACATATAAAAATGAGTTATGAATGAGGCTGAAACATCTTGTTTCAATATTTTCAATTAAAACAAAGCGCCTGGAGCCGAACTGAAATTTGTTTTCACTTTTTATTTTCTTGCCGTTTCCCAGTGGAGATTTCAGTGGAGCTGATAGGATCTGATAGATCAGCATGGCCTGGGATTTTTTTTTCACATAGCTTGATTGTTAATTTGAAATAGCTGTTCAGAGGTACTATAAAAGGCTCCTAATTTTCAGTATTCAGAAGTTTCCACAAACACCAAGCCACTTCCAAGACTCTTGAAGCAAACGCTCAGCCGTGAAGAACTCAGCTGATGCAGATCTCCTGCACCCAGCCCTCACGCGCCGCGGCTGTTAGAAAGAGTTGTGCCTTCTCTGAGCTCCAACAAAAGCAACAGCTACACTGGTATAAGAAAACACTAAAACGAAATTGCTCATAAACAGTGAATTCCTCGACTCAGACTCCATCCAAACCATCATTTACACACAAATTTCCAGACTTACCTCCTGCCAAAATTAAATGCATTTAAACAGTCCTGAGACGTACGTACAATAACACCTTACTCGTCCATTCTAATGAGTCTGAAAAGGAGATAAAATTCTCAGAGAGCATTCCAAATTTCTCTTCCATGCTGATATTTACAAAGATTTGAGTCAAAGGAGGAGAAAGAGCAGAAAAGTGGTTTCTGCTTTGAAGATTTTAACACTTCGGGCTTGATCAGATAAAGGGCTTGAGCAGGGAGGACGGATAGCAGCTCTGGACTTTCATCTCTCAATCCTACCCAAGTGCTGCCGAACCCTGGAAGCGCCTGAGCTCTGAGCCACACTGCTTGACTGGAAGATATTTGAAGTACGGATTTATGGCAAAAAGTTTGGTTTTAGCTTCTCTGCCTCCACCTGCAGTTTTAGGTGCTCAGGTGCTCGCCATGCAGGGCAGAGCCATGCGAAGCAAATCGCTGTGTGCCCAGCTCCAGCCCTTCCTGCCTGCATGGGGTGATGGCGTGATGCTCTGCTCTGGTGAACTCCAGAACGGCATTCCCGTTGCCATTCCTGCTCCCGTGTTCCCCCATCTGCCTCTTCTGCTGCAGAGAGTGGCTTGGGGTGAGCTGAAATGCAACAGCCCCAAAGGGAGGTTTCGCATACCAAGCTCCCACTGGACTGGGTTCAGGACTTTGGGAAGTCCTGGATTTTGGAACGGGCTTTTGAAAATCCTGCCCTGTGTCCTTCTTGTAAAAAAGCACTTCTCAAAGCAGGCTTGTGCCGTGAGACATGGAGTGGGAGGTGGGCTAGCAGAAGAAACCAAGGTCTTTAGACCCCATGCTGCTGGTTCCAAATCACTCATCTAACCCAGTTCTCTGCTCCTCCAGTTTCCTCATGTTTCCCAAGAAAATAATTTGTTGGGAGCTCAGTGAGCAAAACTACAAAGAGCATCCTTATGCCCTGGAGGAAGAGCAGCTGGCTGGGCTGTGCACTCATCTCCTCTCCCTTGTACACAGGAACTGCTCCCTTTCCCTCCGACTACACATCAGGACTGTTCTGTGCATTAACATCATTATTCATGCGTGATCCAGAAAATGTGATCTACAGAATAACTGGCTGCATTTAATCAAATTTTCAAAGTTACACTGGTATGTTAACATTATTTTGTTCTGAGTGACAGATTAGTAGCACAGAGGGAACACTTGGTTCCTCTGCTCATCAACACAAAATAAAACCAGGGTGTTTTGCAGGGATCTGGTGGTGCATCAATGAATTTTTTCCAATCTCTTGAACATGTCTCCCACGGGCATTATTTATTTTCCATATGGAAGCAACCTCTCTCTTTGGAGATGAGCAGGCCAGCGATGTAACAGAGCTATCCTGCTTACCATGAGAGAAAACTGCCTGGGGGTGTTACACACTCAATAAAATAGCCAATGCAGGAGTGACCCCACACCGTGGATGGCCAAGGACTGTGTGTGACACAGAAGGGATTGCACACATGTAGGGATGGGTGTGCAACCATTGCCAACACTTGGTATCAGAGGAGGGTTCTGGGGAGAGTTTGTCGCTGAAGAACGTGCAGATATATTCTCATTCAACTAAGATTTTTCCCTGTAATGATCTCTTTCACGGTCTTTAATGTCTCTCTGATCCCAAGCCATCCTATGATTTTGTGAGTTTCTGCCCATTGGCACACACTCAGATGTTATTTAACTCTTCTAAAACCACCAGTTTTCTCAGACCAGGCTGAATCTGGCCCTGTGCATCTTGTGGGAAGAAACCATCCCATCTGCTGGAGCTGGTGGGCTCAGTGCCAGGGCAGTGCCTGTGATTTCAGCACTCATCAGTGTTGTAACAATGCCTCCTTTGTTAGTGTTTTCTTAGGGAAAAGCTGCATGCCATAGGGGAAAGTTTAGAAACACAGCACAATGAGGAGTAGAAGAAACTTTTTGGCTTTCCTTATGTTAGGGATTTGCCACAGTTAGTTTCTCCTGAACCACAGAAGTTTACTTCCTGGAACTGAATGGTAGAAACAGTTTTCCACAATGAGGCACACACTTGACACCCCAGGCTCATAAACAACAATTGTTACAGAATAAACCTATTTCCAGGGTTTGCAAACTCCTCCCCCCATCTGGCAGAGCCCTGATTTTCCATGATTCGGATCTTCAGCAAGCTCCTTGTTGCATTGTCACCAGTCATCACAGATAGGCCTGGACAATGGTGCTTGAGCTGTCTGAACCTCCTCCCTGCCCTCAGCCCTGCATCGAGCCTCTTCCCCTTGAGAGCAGGCTCCAGCTGCAACTCGCTGGGGGCAGGGGCCAGGGGCTGCTACAGGAGTGGGTGGGTATAAAAGGGGATGTGGTGGGGGAGTAGAGGTGTCTTGTAGGTGATTGTGGGCTTGGAGGCTTGTGGACATGAGGGATTTCATGCTGATGGCCTTGGAGAAGCAGCACCAGCTCTTCATGCTGAATGGGGGGGAAGCATGAAAAAGATGAGAGGTCCCTAAAGGAAAGCCCAGGTTGGTTTGACACCTCTGTGGTCAGAGGTATGGGTGCAGGAGGGGTTGCTGAGGTGCTGGTTCAGGCTGCCCTGGGTGGGGGCCTGGCTCTGCAGCATGCTCAGCTGTGGGGAGGATGGGGAATGCAGCCCCAGGTGGCCTTGATGTGGGGCTTCCCTCTAGCAGTATTAAGAAGAAGTTTGCTGCAGTTGTCAGGAGGTTTTAAGCAAGGGGGTGCTAGTGGCCTGTGTACAGGCTTGGGGGTTTTTCTTGCTCAGGGTCCCCAAAACCATGCTAAGAAATCTGAGAAGTACTTTGCGTTTGCCGTGCTCTGGATGTCACTACCTGGTAAGGCGGTTTGTGTGTCTTTGTGGCAGCATGCTTCCCTTGCAAAATGGGTCCCTGCAAATCCCACTCCAAATATTTCAGTGTGAGTATGTGGTTTGGCTTTCAGCTGTGGTATCTCAGCAGCTTCAAGAAATTTTGGGTTTATGGGAGCCTTCCACAAATCTGGGTAAACCCTGGCTGTAATGCAGCTGTACCTGTGCACTGCTGCATGTATAACATCAGTCTCTGGGATGGTATTTTTTAACAAAACGCTTCTGTGCTCACATTTGTCTCTCTGGTTCTCTGTAGGTTACCATAAAAATGAACAGTTTTGGTAAACCTTCTGAGATAAGGGTGAGCTGTGGTGTCTGGCTGCTCTCTGCTGTGCCCAGGGATGCTGGAGTTGGCTGAGCAGGGGGAGATGCTCACCTGGCTTGCGTTTGTGTAAACACTGTGTATTTCTATCTCCATGGCATGTTTCTGTCTCCGTGCCTTTGAAAACTGGGTGTTTTTACAAACAGATCCTGCTTACCTTACTCTGAGTGTGTTTTCTTGACTTGCAGACTTCACAAATGCAAGAAGATAAAATTTTTAAGCATTTGCAACCAGTTTTCCTCCCATCTGCCAGCTAACTTTGAGCCAGATGTAGCTGAGCTCAAAGAGACTGGAGTGTATTTTTCTGTTCAATATTTGAAAAATGGTTTTGTTCAGGTCGCTGATGGCTTTTTGAGCAGAGTAAATATTTGATGGTGGCTAGTGCTGCAAAAACACATGCTGGGTTTTAGCTGTAAAAAAAAAATAATTTTATTTAAAGCACACAACTAGTGTATTAACTGCTTGCTGGAGGTGTATTTTTGTAATGGTCAAAAAGGCTGATGGCAGAAGTAGGAAAACAGGAGTCTCCACAGACTTGAGCTGCTTGGCAATAAGTACGAATCTTCCATTTCAAATTCCAAGGGTCAGATCCAGTTGCCTGCACACCAGGATTTCAGTTAGCTGGCCCCAGCAGCTCCTCTTTCATCATCTCCTGCAGATGCTGCCCCTGCAGAGGATCTGGTGCTCTCTGCCCAGTGGGCACCGGAGCTGTGCACAGTTTCAGCACGCACTCTGTGATGTTGCAGCAAAGAAGGTGTCCATCATCATGTTGCGCTTTTGACAGTGGTGCCCTGAGCCCAAAAACTCTCCAAGGATGCTTTTCTGGGACTGCTGGCAGGACGTGAGGAGGCAGATACTTCAGCATTCCTGCAGCAGAGTTCGTGCACCTCTAATGCCTTTCGCAGCCTCTCTGCATTCCCATCTGTCTCGAGGTGGCTGTGCCAAGGCCCTCCTGCTCAGAGCTGGCTGTGACCACCCACGTCTGCAGGCGGCCAAGCAAGCTGCAGTCCTGGTGCTCCTTCTCTTCCCTTGGAGGCCTGGGAAAGCCCCTCTGGCTATTGCATGAGGACTGATCAGAGGCTGCAAATAACTGATGCTCTTCCCTTAAATGTGGAATTGCTCTTGCACAGAGGTACCCAGCTACCTTCTGAATGCCTCCTCTGCAGTAAGTTAGGCAGGCTGTCCTTCTCTCATCTTTTCACTTTTAAGCTGTTTTCAGAATCCTGCGTCTCCTTGTGATGCTCCCCAGTTTGGGAACACTATCCTGCAAGTAAAGATTGTTGGGCTGATCGTCTCAGACACACGTTAGTTCTTGATCACTGTAACACAACCTAGAAAATAGTGTCTTTCTCCTTTACAACTTCAGAACCAATTTACTGCAGCTGGGGCTTAATACTGCATTAAATGAGGTTTAAAGGTGGAGAAAATGCTAAATGAAGCCTAATCCTTTCCTAGCATATATAAATATTGTTAAGTAGCTGAGTATTTGCAGCAAATTTCTTCCCTGGATACTTCCTCCTGGACCACAGCCACATGTATATTTCAAAGTCTTCTAGTATCAGCTGAGCACTGGAAGGAGATACTAACAGTGAACTGGGGAATATCATGACACTGAAATTTAACTCACTGCACAGAGCCCAGACCCTCATGGATGCTGCCTACATGAGCTCTTCTAGCCATTGGTCCAGATGCGTTTTGCCAAGAGGCTGTTAGCCAAAGAAATCATGGTGTATCATTGTGTAGATCACTAGAGCGTGCAGTGACAGCGTCATCTGTCTCTGCTTCAGCTAGCTGGGCTGGATGAAACATAACCGCTAGGGTTGCTCAGATTGACCTAGCATGATAGATTTCCTAAGACTGAGAAGGGAGAAATAATCTCCACAAGCGTTTTGATACCTTCGTAATATGTTCTGCTCTAACAGCCTCAGCAGCCTGCTGTAGCGTTTGTCTTCATGTGCGGTTAGGACCTGCTGCTTAGCCCAGGAGCAGCCTTGCTCCTCAGCAGAGAGAACTTAGTTAACCTCTGCTGAAATCCTCTCTCAAGCTATCCTGCTTCAGGAACCAGGAGAAATGTTTTGCAGCTGTAAAAGGATCAGCAGCAGACATTGCTCAGGGTGCTGGAAGAGGGCAAGATGCTTCCCAGGGCGTGGGGATCAGAGCCATGTGTCCTGTGGCTGGGGAAGGAGCGGCTGCAGGAGGATGGCACTGGGATAGGGACCCTGGCGATGAGAAATGCTGCAGCGGGAGAGTAGATGACAATTCCAGAGATCAGTGTCTGCTTAACTGAGGTTGAACCTGAAGAATGGTTCTCAGGAAGGCTTTTCCTGAGAAGTGACAGCAGTTGGAGTCATTCACAGCCCTGTTGAGAAACAAAGATCCAGTATGTCTAACACTGAGCTGTGAAAAACTGACTTGAGCTGACTGTGCTTTCTTTTCTTTTGGGACTGGCTCTGACTCTTGCTGTCACGATGCATGAAGGTTTTCATACAGCCTCCATTGGTGCATGAGAGGCATGCAGGGTTCTGTGCCAAGAGGGCTGAGATCCTCCTGCTGCAGAACTGTCTGGGTGGTTGTTTGCTTTCCAGGCAGGAGAAGAGCACTGCTAGGACATGCTGGGGGGCACATGCCTTTTCACACCCACCATGCTGAATGCTCTCTACAAATGACTCTGAGTAAAGCCTTTTGAAATAGTTCCATGTAAGCTACAAAGAACTTAATTATGAAAAATCTTTGTTTGCTCTGAAATAACTGATAGTTTGAGTGCTATTTTTACTTGCAATTGTTGGGATCAGTTCTCAGTCTGTGTAAATGCCTCCATGGGAGCCATGTGTTACACAGTGTGTAACCACCATGTGCTGAGAACCTTGCCTTCATGTCATTGGGAAAGGAAGCAGCATCCCTAGGCCGGTATGAACACACTTCTCCTGCCTGTCCTGGTGGGATGTCCTCACCAGTCCGGCCTTCTGCTGGAGGGTGCCTGGGTCTTTCAGTGCTCAGCTCCTATGCTGGCTCTGTCCCCCATCCATCTGGAGGAAAAGCCACAGCTGGAAGAACTGGCTTCACCTCTGCCTCCCTTCTCAGGCCCACCGCTAGTGTTAGGAAGGATGAAATGCTTGTTGTCCAAGATGAATCGCTGTCTCATATCTATCTGTCTGGTAAAGGCTTCCTTTGTAGAGAAGTGAGACATGGCTATAAGCTGGTCTACCCGCTAGCCTTAGCAGTGATTAATCTGTAAGACTGATACATGGGTTTTTATTCTTTCCATTTTAGAGACTTTCAGACTACAAAGGAATCTGGAAGGATTTGATAGCTGAGGCTTTTCTTGTCGCAAGAACAAAGGGTAAGTAGCTATCTCTTTCAGCAGCCTAGAGAGGCTTCTAGCCAAGGCTGAGAGATTAAGAGAAGCTACCTGGCAGGCAAGTTGGCTTTTAAAGGGAAAAACATGCTTTTAAGCTATTGAGACAAGGGAGAGCTGAACCGAACACACAGGGAGCAGCGAGTGAAGCAGAGGTGTTTAATATGCTCTCCTGGTTGCAAGGGTAATGGAGTAAGAAAGAATTAGCAAAACCCCTTTGTTTTGCTTTTTGGACCCTTGTAGCATAACAAGTAAATGTTATGTAGTACAGACATGTTCTAATTGCTCTAATTGCTTCCGGCTTGCTTGCTGTCTCAGCAACTTCGGCTGCAGTGAGGAGTTTATCTCTCTAAGTGACCTCAGAGGCTCCTCTGTCTCCACCTTTATTAGCACATAAATATTTTAGGTAGAAGTGAGCACAAAGCCCAGGTATCTTACAGTTGCAGCAATGGATATAAGCTCAGAAGTGCCTGAGTAACTTGTCCATAAGCCCCATTTATCTTCAGATGGCTTTGTGCTCCAAAGTCACTTGGATGCTCTCAGAGCTCGGTGCAGTGATGTCCACACACAAGGTCCAAGAGAGCCGTGTTTACCCAGGGAAAGTTGGCTCTGGAGGGAGAAAATATTCTCTGCAAATAGAAATTCTCTGCTTTCCAGTGAGGTCTGAGCTCCTTATCAGCTGTGACTTTATTCCTGCTCAGGCTGGAGGCTCCTCTCTTGGATGTGTGGTTGCGGTGGGAGCTCCCTGGCTTTGCAGCGCTGACAGTCTGCAGCCTCTTGAGGGCTGGTGTGCAGCTTGGCTGGCCAAGCAAGAAAGCTGGCCTTGATCAGGAAATCCTCCTGCCCTCACTCACTGTGCTCGCTTGGTTTCACCTGGTTCTGAACAACCATGATTAGCTGCTGTGAGGGGTTACAGCACTTTTCCCTCCAGCTGATTTCCCTCTTGTAGGAGAGCACAGGGAAACTGCAGCAGTTCAAATCCAGTCAGCTGTGTCCTGCTGTTCAGTCACCTTCCAGGATGCTTTTCCTTCTTCCTTCACTCTCCTGGCCACTGGAGAAGAGAATGGGGAAATGCTGCTGTGCCTCCCTACTGGCCATCTCTTGCTTTTGGGTTACTTCCATTGTGGTTAGAGGAAAGTACCCAGTAGAAAAGCATCGGTGTTGCAAGTGTTTGTGCTGTGGATGGGCCAATGCCCAGGGATCCTGTGCAGTGACGAACTGATCTAGCCAGGAATGGAGTGGGATCTCTCCAGCAATAATCCATGGCTTGAGTAGACCTCTGAGAGGCTGTGCAGTGTTGGTAACCCTGCCTCCAAGGAGCACAGCCTGCCTGCAGTACTGTTGAAAGCAATGCTTTGAGCAGAAATGTCCCCAAGCTGACACAAGCATAAACTTTGTACTGTGTTCAACTTGGGATCTGCCCTGAGGTTACTCAGCTTCATAGTGGGGGGGAGGAAATGCATCTCATTTCTGTCCTGTGCTGCCCCTCACACTTCTGCTATTAATACAACCAGCCCTGAGGATGCTGCAGACCATCCTTTGGCTTTCCTAGGTTTGATTTGTGAAAAAAGCTTATTTGCTTCCCTTTGGTGCCTCAGAAAACAAGCTGTTCTGAGGCCATGGGTACCAATAACCTTCAGTCAGACTGTAATTGCCTGTTGTAGCTGTCAAGAACATGGGTTTGAAATTTTCCTTTAAAGCACTATCACCTGAGGAAAGCAGACTCCAAGGTCTCCAAACTGAACTCCTCAGCAGTGAGCTAAACTCATATAAAGTGCTGGTAGAAGGCGTTGCATCAATCCAAAGCTGGCTGCCAAGGCAAGCAGTGCTTCCAGACCTGCATTTGTGTCAGAACACAGCTCTCCTTCCTTCTGGAGAAGCCAGGCATCCTGCTAGGACCTACAGCAGCCTGTCCCCGCAGCTGGGCCCCTTCTTGCTCTTGCTGCGAAGCTGACCTCAGGGTTTGCAGCAGCAACCTGGGCAGCTGTTGTGCCAACTCCAGAAAGATTGATTTCCCCTGCTGTATTCAAAGAGGAGGGATTAAATCTTCTGTATAGAGAACTCTGGGGTTCACAAATGGTGAAATGAAGTCTGTAGGCTGCTCGTTAGTGGATGTTTAGGAGATGAAGAAATTGGCTCTTGCTATGACATGGAAATCTGGGGTTTGTGCAAATGGGCCTCCCTCGGCAGCGGAGGCTGCACAGGCTCCTTGCTCTCATGGCCGTCCAATTAGACTGCTCCACAAATTGTTGTTTTCTTCAGAACCATTTACATTGTGTCCAACATGGCTACTGAGTTTGGGGAACACTTATTAGGATTTAAAACAATGAGCTACTAATTATCTCTTGCTCGGGGGCTGAGTGGGGAATGCAACCTTTTGTCTCTCCTCCTAAACGAGGAAGCCGAGGAGCTTTGCGGGGAGCTGCGCAGCCTGTGGAGCCTCCTTGCTCTCTCCTGGGACATCTGCATTTATGTCTTGCTGCTCTCCATCCTGTGCTGAGCAAGTGATGGCTCGAATGCCTTTTCTACTGCCTTTTGCGGAAATATTCCTTCAACTCCAGTGCCTGTGAGCAGGAGGGGTGAGCACAGCAGCTGCCCTAACCCAGGAGTCCAGCTTGCCTTGATAGATGTGTCCACACTGCGCTGTGCAGCTGGCCACCTCCCCTCCTGTCAATGAACATTCTTCTTAGGTTACTCTAAAATGTTGTGAATAATGCTTTTCTGAGAGTTCAGGCCACCTGGTGTTGTGTTCTTCCAGGTGTGACACGAAGCAGGGTGATGTGAGGAGCACTGGCCTGGTAGGCCGGGGTAACCAAAGGCCTTTCTCAGAACACAGGCTCCATGGGTCCTCCATGCTCCTCAGTGCTTTATTCTCCTACAAAAACTGACCCTTGAGAGCCCTCAACCTGGCATTCAGTATTGGTGCTTAACCTCTAATGAGCTGGTCAGAGGCTGTCAGACAGCTTGTGGGCTCAAGCATGTCCCCTGGGTGGCTGTTCAGTGTTGTTTAAGGCATCTTGTCTCAGGGCTGTTGGTTTTTCTGGCTTATAAGCCATGATTTGGGGACAGCAGGGCAGTAAGTCCAAATCTCTGACATGAAGAGTGTCTGGAGTCAAGGAGCGCTGCTTGTGACCTTCAGCTGATGTGTTTGGTGGGCAGCAGCCCGTAAATGCTGTGCTTTAAAAACCCTGGGTTCTGCAGTAATACTACAAACAGTGAGGGGGGTGTTTCCACCGCTCTGACCGTGGTCTGAACAGTCTCTTACATGACAAAAACTCTGCCCTTAAATACAGGAGGTGGATGGAGGCTCCAGTGACTGAACTGGGGAAAGTAGGGATCACTTCACTCATGAAGAAATCACAGCCTAGGGGCCAGTAGGCTCATCCTGAGCACGATTCTGCCTGCTGTGTTAGTGATCTTTCCTGGGAGTTTTTCTCTTTAGGGTAAACAGCAGCTTTCAGAGCAATTTTCAAATCCACAGTGAGCTGGTAGCAAGCCCTGGCAATGCTGCTGAAGGTACATGAGGCCCTGCGCGCCTGAGCGTGTGAACTGCTTTGATAATTGGGCTTGTTCCAATGTTTGAGTCGGTTTAATATTAAACTTATTCAAATAGTAAGGTCTCTTCCAGTGAAAGGGATTTACATATGTCATTTTGCTCTGCCAGTCCAGAATCCCCTGGGATGCTCTTGCAGGTAGCCATGTTCCCCCCTCTGCTTTCCCATTGTAAACAGCTGTACTAAATCAACAGATTTGATAAGGCTGGATGTGGCCCACGTTGCCTGGTCCTACACTGTCACATGTGAGAGCAGTGAGTGGTGACCTTGTACAGTGTGACAGCAGCATGTGACGCTGTGGAGCAAATGTTTGTCCCTTGCTGGCTCTAGGAGGAATTGGATGCTTCTCTTGCTGAGTGCATAGAAAGCCCCAAATTCACCACAGGGACCGTCTTGTCCATGAGATGCTCCAGCTGGAGTCAAGACCAGAGCATTACTCATCCTTAGCCCTGTGAAATTGGAGCAGTTGGGAAATTTCAGCCAGATTGATGTCTTTATTTATGCTGAGTGGTACTTTATACCAGCCTGCTGAAGCAAATCACCATGATTAAATGTCAGAAGCTGGTTTCTTGTAACCTTTGGTAGGAAAACTTTCCTGTCTGGAGGAGTATTTCAAGGATGAAATACTCTCTGGTGCAGCGTGCAAGTTTAAAGCCTCTTGAAATAAAATGCTCTCAGAACAGGGTTTAAATACAAGTTAGATGACACACAGACAAGCACGTCTCCTATCTAGGAAAAACTTCATCTCAGATGGGTAACTAGGCTGCTTTCATGCTGAAAACACTTTCTCTGCCACCCCCCCGTACTCCCAGCTTCATCATACCATGGCTCAGTGGTCAGGTGCCTCGCCAGCACTGCAGAGGATGCTGCAAATGCAAGACATTCCCCTAGGATCGTGGTGGAGTAATTACAGGGGTAAAACCCATTCTTCACCACGTTGAAGACACTGATTTGTGCTGGGCTGTGCAACTCTCTGCAGCATCCTGGGGACCATTTGTGACCCCTGGGCCACAACTTGTGACCCCTGTCTGCAGTACACCAGGGCTTTGTTGGGAGTGATGAGGTCACACTGCCATTAGGATCTGTTGGAAAGTGTGATCAGTGAAGTGTCCCTGCTTGTCAGCCCTGAGCCAGCTAAGAAACGCTGATTTGTGAGGTATTGCAGTGGACTGCCACCTTTCTCCTCTGCCCTGTCTTTAAACTTAGATGTTAGGGCTTTCAGGTTGTTCCAACACCCACCTCTTCCCTAACACCGTACAAATGTTCTCTAAGTCAGCCCAAATCTCTTTTGCCATTTAACTTTGTGATTGACTGCTAATACGTTACAATTCCCTGGTAAATGGAAATCGTAAATCTACCATCTCTGAGGTTCCTTCCAACCCAAGCCATTCTATGATTCATGCAGTCTCCCAGGAATTGAAAGGTATATCTTCAAGTACCATAGATTTCCTTACCTCCATTAGTTCTAAGTAGGGAAAAACAAACAGCCCAGTGCCTTACCTGTTCTCTGGATCTAAAGACAGTCTTTTGAGCCTTTGTTACTTACTTTGCAGGTCACACTTAAAATAGCTCTCCTAGTCTCTCCAGGAGATTAATAGTTAGAGAGGCACGAAAAGTATTGCTGCATTCTAACAAATTACAAAGACATGACAGAAGTTGTCTGACAGGGACATCTTATTTGCAGGATTAATGACACATCTGAAGCCAGCTGTCTTATCTTGCAAGAGCTGTCCTGACAGAGGATCCGGGGGGCGGTTTAAAAAACCTCCTCAAAGCTGCCATAGTTGAGTTGCAGGAAACAATTACTTTAGATAGCTTGCTTCCTACTTTTGACCTATTGGTGATGGTGATCAATAGTTAAATACCATTGCTGGAGAACAAGTGTGGATCACATGGTGCCAAGCTGTTTCCAGGTGCAAGGGTTGAATAGGGAAGAGAAGACAGCCAAAAACCAGTGATAAATTGTCACGGGAAACGTCTACATCAGAAGATGTGCTACCTGTCAGCACATCTTCAGGCACGTGCCTGTGCCAGTCTGTTCCCTCCTCTGCCAGACAGTAACACTGCAGTGACAACTCCCTGGGTGCTGCAGGGATGGGCTGGACCCATGGCACGTCTCACTGTGCCCGCTGCCTTCCTGCTGAGCTCCCGGGTGGAAATCCAGGGGGAGCTCCTGGTCTGGATACGAGAGGTGTAACTCGTCCAGCCTCCGTAAGTCTGTGGGGTTCATTGGTGAATTTAACCCAAAGCAAAACAAGGCAGGAAGACAATTAAGCTATTGATTCAAGATGCTGTTGCTGTTGGGAAGATACCTGCAGTCAGACTATGCTAATAAAGCTACAAGGATTGATCAATTGCTGTCAGAAATCTTGGTTTAGGCAGGAACTTGATGTTTTATTATTCAAGTCAACTTTGTCTTGGACCATTTTCTTGTGAGAAATTGGAACAAGGAGTTTGTTATCAGTTTGGTCCTGGAATTTGTGTGGGGATGTCTGGAACCACCAAGATTGTGCTTATCAAGGGGTTTGTGTGTTCAAGCAGTTACTAAAACACTGGGATCCCAGCACTGGGCAACCACTTACAGTTCTGTCCCTCTCATGCCAGTTTATGCTGAAATGCAACTTTCTGCAGCTGAGCTCTTCATCTGGACTTCATAAAGTCTTCTTCTCATTCATACACTGATAGCTAAAAAGCTAGCATGCCTGTAACTGGATTGAGACTTCAGAGGGGAGCCTTAGCGTGGGGCTTTGTTCCAAACGGGGCTAGAGGGGATTTCTTTTAACAGTACCCTGGGTCTCCTCCAGTGTGGAAACCGATGTTCAACAGCACCAAAGTGTAAGTTGTTGAAGCTCAACACAGCACATTGCTTTTTTTTTTTTTTTTTTTTTCTAGTGCTCACAAGGGTGTAATACATAGTATTGTAAAGTAAATCCCTTGACTGCTCCAAGTAATGTGCTCCAGTTTCGTTGGCATTTGGCCTATTTCAGAAAGGAAAATGTCACTTCTGCCCTAAATAAGATTTGCTTCTAAGAGTCTCTGGGGTGAAAATCTGCCTCCATTGAAACCCAGAGGCAGTGCTTGCCTGGATTAGAGTGGAGCCAGCTCCATGTTTTCAGTGCAACTGTGTGCCAATTCAAGGTAATAGACTTCCAGGGCAGCATAGTCTGTAATGAAGGGTATGCCTCAAAGTGTCAGAAGATCTGTTCTTAATGAGTCCCTTGAAACATGGATGCATCAGGGAACATGTTGTGGCTGGGACTGCAAGGGGAACGGGTTTTCTTCTGGTGTTTCCCATCTGAGCCAGAAACAACCAGGGAGCAGATGCTGCTTTTCAGCTGAAGGCAGAACCTCACAAACTTAGTTGTGGAGAAAAAAGATGTGGGATCAATCAGAAAATTAAACATGGGGAGAAAGGAGAATTAACTTTAATCCTTCTGAGCAAGCATGAGAAGAAACATTCACTCATTATCTTTATATAATATAAATATGCCTATTTGTGGAAGATCTGTTTAGGGCAAATAACTTCGTATGTTTGCTGTGAAGCTTCATTTCAGAAGCTTGCTGGTGGACAAGAAGACAGCTGTTGGAACTAGGTGCTGGGTTCAGCCTTTGCCAGGCTGAGCTGTGGGCTCAAATATCAAATATGGCAAATATAAGTCCCTGCTCCTGCAAGAAAGTCTCCTCCAGAGTGGTAAGGAAAAAAACTGAGGTCTAGGAGGGTTTTTGAAATGTGGCTTGTGGGGCAGGAGAGCTTTGCGGGTGTTTGGTGCCTGTTCTTTCTTGTTAACCAAAGGCCATGAAATTCCATTTTGATAGAGGAAGAATATCCCCCTCTGCCCTAAAGCTAGCTCTTCAGGCCAGGTCTCAATGTCAGGGGGCAAAAGAACTGAGAAAATGAGGGCTTTTGGTAACTTAAAAGGGGAGGGGAAAAAAAAAAAAAAAAAAAAGAAAAAAAAAATCCCTACTCTGTAGTTATGACAAAGAAACTGGAAGTAAAAAAGGTGAAGGTGGAGCATATCTTAACAGAGAAATGTTTGGGGCTTTTATTTTGCACCTGTGAAATCTACTGTTGTCTTAAAGCTGGTGGTGCCAGGGGCATGAGATCCAAACTCCCAGAGTGAGCCGCTTCACAGAGCAGCAGGGGCATGAAGCATGGAAATGAAGTAAAAATGAGGCTGGCCTGGGAGGAAAAGTATGACAGCTCCTCTCCAGATGTGACAGAAAGGGGCCAGGCACACATAGCGGCAATTATCTCAACCCTTTCCTTGGCTGGAACAAGAAGTATTTCTCCTAAATGTGCTGCATCCCTTTTTTTTTTTTTTTTAACCTACCATACGAATAATGCTTTGACCATTTTAAAGGCTGACATCCTAATAAAAGACTGTTAACTCCTGCCACTTCCTCTCTAGAGCAGGAATAAGTCAAGACAGACGTGACTGTGGAGGGGGAAAGAAGGCTCCAGATGCGATGGGTTATTAAGCATTTCTCCCTCTGTATATTTAATATGTGTGAGGCCTCTGTCACTGTCCTACTAATGCTTCCTTAGACCCCAGTGACAAGAGAAAGGAGCCTTGAAGTGGAGCAAAGCACATCCCTGCAATGCCACCTGTGTGGGATGTTTCTGGCCATTGCCATGCAAGAGGAAGGAGGAGCTCCAAACCCACAGCAAGCAGTACGAGGTCTGCATCAGTTCGGGCAAGCAGGGCTGGTGCTGCATCTCCTCTTTTCTGCACCCTGGTTGCCTTGAAGAAAAACTTTTTGGCCAGGAATGGGAGCCTTTCTGCATGCAAACAGCACGTGCTGCGTGGCCTGTGCCAGAAGCCAGGGTCACCCTTGCAGGTCTCTCACCCTATTTCTTAGGGTCGTGAAACAATTTTGTCTCACTTGATCCCTTCTTTGCTCCCAATGCTAGCCCACACTTATCTGTGGAACAGATTTTATTTTTTTCTTGCTACCAGCACAACACTTTGCAGCTATTTCCTCCTAGCCCTGACCAAACGATAACACTGGCCAGTTAGGGAGGCAGATGAATTTTCTGGCTAAAAAAGATAAATTTAAATTATGCTTGACTGTCCTGCCACAACAACAGAAATTCTTCCTTGAACTCAGCCTTGCAGATTATCTGGAATAAACAGAAAGTTGCCCGGGGCCACTAATCCCACTAAAAGGGTTTTGTGACCCCATTTTAGGTTGAAAACCCTGTTTTAAGGAATGCTGAGCTGTCTGGAAAGAAAAAAAAATCATCTTGCTCTTAGTGGGCTGGAGTTGAAGCTTTGCTTAGGAGGGCGAAGGCCCAGAACTTTCCCTGAAGTCCTGTAAATGCAAAGTATGGATGGCTGAAGGCAACTGCCTCCATTGCTCGCTGTGTACTGTGGATGCACTGCGAGGAAGTCTGAGATTTGACTGCTGGTGGTGAGTTGCCAGAGGCCCTGATATTTCAGATGTGCTCTGGCTTGGTCCTGCTCACAAAGCACCTGTGTGGAAGAGGTTGCTGCAGTGTGTACTCGCTGCTGTGATACCAGCCGTCCACCGTCCTGCGAGGTGTCCATGTGTCCTATCGCTTAGCAAGCTGCCTGAGCTCCCTGGAAGGCAGCTGCAGAGAGCTGAAGGGAGGGAGCCGTACAAAATCAGGGTCTCTGGAAGTTTGTCATGACTGTAAAAGAAAAAACAAGTGTGGAAAACGCTGGAAAAATGTTTTGCTTTTGAAATGCACCCATCCTCTCTTCATAGTGTGAGAAGAACCTGAAGGGCAAGCTCAGGGAGGTACACCCTGCTCATGGCTCAGAGCATGGGGGTGACTCCTTCTGGCCAGGTCTCTGCTGCCAAAACCCATGGAAAATCACAGCCTCCCCTGGGGTCAGGGCTGCGGCGGCCAGGTGCTGGGCTCTTCCATGGCACCAGCTGGAGGATGCACTTGGAGATGGCAGGAGCTCCTTTTGCTCTCATCTCCCAGCTTTGGCTCTTCACCACCTCTTCCTTCAGCTTTCAGCCTCTGGGTTCAGCTGGTGCAGGCCAGGAGATCGCAGGCACGGGGAGAGGCTTCGGGGTGGCTGACTCTCCTCCCTGCCTCCAGATCATAAACCAGTGTGTCTTCAGCCAGCTGAAGCCTTTTTAATAGTTGGGCTGAATTATTCATAATGCACAGATTAGCTGATGGGCACTGTCCTTTTGTGGGTGTTTATCGTGCTTCTGTTTGTCTTTCATGGGGGTTTATTCACTGGTTAGAAATTTTGGCCGAATTTGGTGGTTTCCAGCACCTTGCTTAGACCATTCTTCTAACACAGGGGTTGGCCTTGGTGGTCTCTTTGGGAATATGGCATATAGCAAGTGCTCTTCTTGCAGGTTTCAAGCAGAAATAGATATTGTGGATTATATTGTGGATTGAAGGATTTCTTACCTTCTACTTGTAAGAACAACTTGTGATGCAAATGTCCAGGGCATAGTCTTGGGGAGAGGGACTTTGTGTCCATGTGTGGGACCTCATCTGTGCTCTTGGGGCTTCTTAGGCATTGTTGGCGCGAAATGGAAACTTGTTAATCCCATAGCGCTGAATCTGCCAGCTTTAAACTGCTTAGCAGGGAAGATTTAAAAGAACCACATGCACACGTCTTGCTCTTTTTCTCCCCTTAATACGCAAAGTTCTCTTGAAAACTTTGTTCCCAGACAACATTGTCATTGCTCCCCTCCATTCCTTCAAATTCTCTTCCTCAGTTTTCCCACTTGGAGGACCTGGGGAATCTACCTGCGCCTGTCACGCACCTGCAGTCCTTCCCATCTTCCTAAGCAATATCCCACACTCCTCTTTCATGGGACCTACTGGGCACTCTCTGCTTTTGGTGGGGACGCTTTCAGCAGCATTTTGTGGGTCTCAGGCCCCAATGTGTAGGGGGCAACAGAGTTGATTCCAGCCCCACTTTCTCCTCCTCTCCCTCTGCCATGAAGCTCTTGAGTTAATTTTTCTGTCTCCTTTTGATTTTTTTTTTTATTCCACCAAATTAGCTTGTTGTTGCGCTGCCCGTACTTGTTAAAGGTCACAAAATAAATACTGTGCCACTGTCTTGTGTATCAAAGCTGCTTCCTACATTAGCTTTTCATGTGTTTTCAGACCATTAAAACTGTCTTCTTGCTCTTTGCTTTTTGTGATCAAAGCATCATTTATACAGTAATCACATGCAGAATGTGCTTTATTTCCCCCAGCAAATCTTGCCACCTCCTGTGATGCTGCTCTTGGAGAATGTTTCCTTCTCCGCAAATGCTTTTCACCTTCTCTGCTGGACCAGCTTGGAAGGGAAATGGTTAAGTGTTTTATAAGAGGGGGAAAAATAGTAAAATGGGCCTTATTTGTTCTGTAATGAGACTCCTGGTACCACTGTGAACAGTTACTGACTGTTTGTCTGTAAGCCTAGCAAATAGAAAATTGTCTTATAAACTGTTCTAGAAGGCTGAAAGGTCATAAAAAGGATTTAGCACTATCACAGGAGACAACTTTGTTTAAACAGTGTCATTAGTCTCTTCGTAGGTCTTTTTATAGTGCTTTCTGCTGTGTTTGTTGCTCTCTTCTCTCTCCCTCTCTCTTTGTTTTTTTTTTTTTTTTTTTTCCAGAATTGAAGTTGCTGCAATCTCCTGAAAGCCACCTGGAGCAGAGGTGGGCTGGGCAGCTGCTGGGAAGCAGGGCCTTCAGGGAACAGGGGAAGGGAAACCTGGGTATATAAGGAGCAGGAGACAGGATGCCCCTCAACCTTTTTGCATTGTGTGTTTTAGAGTCAAAAAATCCCAAGGTTTTTGAGAGGGAGCAGCATGGGAGAGACCCTCCTGGTGCTCACATGAAGTGAGAGCTTGGACAGCCAGAAGCTGTCAGGGGTCACAAAAACCTTCGCTGTTTTCAATGGCAAGAATAGCGCTAAAAGGGATGGGAAGCACAAGGTGGTTAAGAGAACTCAATTATACGAAAATACCCCAAGTTTGAAGCAGACCTTGGTGTGGGAAAAGGAGGAATCTTTGCACAGGGGTTCTGAAGGGGCTGGAGCTGGCCAAAAAGAAACAACTGGGAAAAAAATCTGTTGACAAAGTCATTTCACAGGTGCATCATTCAGGAGTGGTTCTTATAACTGAAGAATGGCAAACAGAGTACTCCATGTGAAAGGAGGAGGAAAAGCAATCCAGGCAGCGACTGGCCTTTCACAGTCTGCAAAGCTTTAGACAAATTGTGAAGGAAAGAATAATGGGATGAAAATAGGACTGAGTCCAATCCAGTCTTACAAAGGCGCATTGAACCTGCTTGTCCTGATATTTTTTTGTTGGTAGGGGAACAGGTTTCCTCCACAAAAGACAAATGCAATTCTTCTTTGGCTGGCTCCTGGATAGGTAATATTTTGGGGACATTTCAGCAGGTGAAGAGAAATGAATCATCTGTGCTAAAAGACAATGCTGGTATGTGAAGAAGCATTAATAGGTGATAAAATGACAATTCAACCTGGAAAATGGTTCCTAGCAGTTGGAAGAGAGGCTTTTGCTGGGGCAGAGGGCCTGTTGGGTCTGAGGAGAGCCAAGGGATGCTGTGGTCACAGCAAGGGCTGGAACAGCAGCACAGGACCGCTCTGTCCGCACAGGTCCAAGCTGAAAGGCATGGCAAGGAAGGATCAGCAGGATCAGGTGATGTGAACCTTGCTGGAATTGGACAGGTTTTCATGCAAATCAAATCTGAGCACCCAAATACTCACAGTGCACAGCTAAGGCAGTGAGCATGGCTGGAGTGACCCTGGGGAAGCCCAGGACTGCTTGCTGCAGGTGATGTGCCGTCCTCCACCGCCTGTCTGTGGAGATGTGACACAGGCTTGTGTGTTTTCTTCTGCTCTATGCTTTGCATCAACAAATGCAGGATATTTGCTGTGATGCTGCTAAACTTAGGCATCACCTGATCAGATTTGTCAGGATAGAGCTGGACCCTTTCCAGGAGGGGAATGTCAACCTGTGCCTGTTGGACACAGCCCATGCCTTGCTCCAGTTACAACACAGCCACCCTGCCAGGGCAACGACCCTCCAAACACACAAGGAAGTAACCCAAACCCAGTGCGAGAGAGAAATAGGAAAAGTCTGGGATAAGCCTGAGCCTCCTCTTTGCCTTCACTTATTTCAGGGATGTGGCTGCATTAGAGGGGTGCTCCTTGGGAGAGAACCTGCTGAGTGTTTGGCTGGCAAGAGCTGAGGGATGCTGGGGCTCCAGCAGGATCTGACCTCATCCAAAGAGCGTGAGAGAAGGCACAGTCTGGTCCTGTGCACCATGCAGCAGGAAGTTCCCTTTGCTCTTGCTGCTGCTGTGGTTGTTTCTTTCACATCACATCTGATTATTTTTCTACAAAAAGGAGGAAAGATCCAAGTCCCCCCTGCCCCTCTCTGCAGGGCTTTGATGTGCTCCTGGAAGAGGCTGCCAGCAGAGGGCACACAATATATGGATATGTCGATCCTATAGAGTGCCGAGAGCAGCTGCCTCCTGACGCTGGTCAGCACCTGCCGACGCCTTTTCCCGAAAGGAGAAACTGAGGCACGGAGAGAAAAGTGATTTCCCTGAAGCTGGAGGGTGTTGGAGCAGAATGCGTGTCCTGCGATGCAGAACTGAGATGCTCACTGGCTCTTCACAAGCAGGCTTTGATTTGGCTTCATTTCCTATTGTTAGTGGTTAGGGATGCTTTTTTGTTTCTCCTTTTTGTCTACCTGAAGGGCACTGGGGACCTATTTCGAGGCATTTAAAGTCCAAATGCCCAAAAACCAGCGGGGCTGGTTTGGGTACTTGTTGCCCCAGAGATGCCCGGTGCAGAGATAGCTCTGACCAAAAGCAGACTAGGGCACTTTGACCTTTTGCTAATGGAAACTTCCTCCATCTACTTCCAGGTCCTCAGGGTTTCCAAATATCAAGTCATCAGCTGTAAATGTTATCTGAAAATGCTTAGCAGGTTGTAGTCCATTGGCATCAGTCAGTCACCAAAGACAACCAGCTTGTTTTCTCACTCTTCTCTTTCGTTTTCTCTTCCAGCAAAGCTCTGGAGACATCATTAGGAGCAGCGAGCTCTTTGGAGTCGGGCTAACAACTGCCGAGCAGGTCGGTTCTGCGTAAATAATTTGCTTCTCAGCTTCCCTATGCCACAAGCTCAGGGTCGTGAGTGGCTGCTCAGTGGAGAAGGTGCTGAATCTGGTAAGTACCTACTGGGGGGCCTCATAGGATCCCCACAAAGCCCTGCACCAGGGCTCTGAGCCCTGTACTCTCCCTCTGTGGTCTGTTCAGGAATTTGGGTGCATCAAAGTGGCTGTGGTGGGCCAACAGGTGTTTTGGGGGCAGATTTCAGTGCAGTAAACCACCCCCATTAATAATGTCCTTATATTTATCACCCCAGAATTTTTCAGTGGGGTCTGGCTTTCCTTCTCTTCCCACCATAATCCATCTGTGTTATTAAAAAGAGACGTCCTTTTAAATAATGTCAGAAAATAGCCCCGGAAATTGTACCTCAGCCTTAAAATGAAGGGCGGAAACTGTCCGTGGGAGCTCCTTCTACTTGTCACCTGAAAATGATAATTCTAATTAGCTTCCATGCCTGCCCTTGGGACCAGCCTACTAAATCCTAATGAACAATAGCTGATTGAAGTATATCCCTTTGAGTTATTTAATTCAATAGGTGTGCTTCACTCCACGAGAACAGTTAACAATGCTGGCGGGTTGCTGGCTGATCCCCCTGCAATGAACAGGAGCAAGGTTGGAGGAGAGGAGGTCTGGTGTTTTCCATGGGGCTCCAGGGATGTGAAATGCTGACCTGTAGACCAGCAAGGAAGCCTTAACTAATAGAAATGTCTCTGTCCGCAAAAGAGCATCTGTAAGGCAGACTGGATACTGAGAGATGTGACTGTTAAAGCAGCAGTGAGCAGGAGGTAGCTTGGGCTTGCCCTCCTGTTAGTGGCTCAGTTGTAGACTCAGGGGAGCCCCGCCGTAGGAGGACATCCCCACTTCTTTCCGCAAGTGGACATGGCCTGGGGGATAATGGAATGACAATGAGTTACAGACTGAAACGGGGTAAGAGTGGTTTATTCTTGTGAATTACCCAGATGGCAGCAAATGTGAAAGCAAACCTTTATGCATTTCATCTGCTTAGCAAATGCCCTTTTTTTTTTTTTTTTACCCTCACAAAATATACACTGCACCTTTTGTCCTCTAAATCACCATCAATTTTATATTTTTCAGCAAACTGGATTTCCCTTAACAGGTGAAGATCTGTTGGTAAAAACACCTGCTTTTCTGAGAGCCGTTTCTCCTTCCCTCCTCCCCATTCAAAGGCTGGAGCAGCTCCAGCTGCAGAAAAGCAGGTGGAGAGGTGACCATGGGGCTGGGGACACCCCGGGGTGCTCGCTGGCTGAGACCCACCTGCTGCAGGGCAGGCAGCTCACGGGCTGCAGGACGTCAGCTGAAAGCATCCATCAGACAAGAACCTGCTGCAAACCGGGGTGGTCACCTGCAGGGAAGCACCCAAACAGAAATCAGCCTCAGTTCCTCAGGGCTGTCGTGCACCCGGGCTGTATGACTCAGAAGTACACTTTTCCTGTGCATCTCGATGTCTGTTTAGCTGATTCCACCTGGCTGTTCTTTGTCCTGCAGATGTGTTTAACCTATTGCTTCTAGCTTGTTTGCTCTTTTATTTACTTGCCTGTCTCTATAGGTCTATAAATAAGAACATTTTCACGTACAGAGCTAACAGAAGGGCAAAGGTGAGATGGAGTAGGACTTCTTACGTTCATTTGCGTTTAACTTGCAGAAGATTTGTGTTGTTGCTACATTTTTGGTGTAGACTGAGCTGCATCATTCCCATTCAAGCTAGCAAGAGCCTTACTTCTGTAAGCATGCACTGTCCTTTTAGGGTTGCATACACTTTTACCTGCAACACGTGGAAAAAGGAGGATGGAAAATTCCAGCATGCCATTGATCTGCACATGGCCACCACAGGGCTGGCCCATAAGTTAGACCCAGGAATATTTTGCCATATCCACTTCAAAATTACCCAGAAAAGACACTTCGCAGCTTCCTTCCCTTTTAGGATTGCCCTAAATAATTCCTACTTTGATACCACTAGTTGCAAAGTGAAGAGGCAGCTGCAGAGGTTTCAGCTGGAAGCTGCACCTCCAGCAGTGTCAGGGCCATGTACGATTCCTAACCAGCCTTGTAGCTGAGCTCACCAGCATCTGCCTGGGAAACCTTGGGCTGGGGGAGCAGAAGTGACTTTGACTCTGCCCTGCAGGTTTACTCCCAGCAGCTACCACTGAGATTTTCTGGGTCTTGCGAGTCTTGAAGAAGGGGCTGAGCAGGGGGTGCCCTTTGCCAGAGCAGCGAGCCCCGCACCCTCTGCACAGCTGTCTGTCCATCCCACGCAGCCCCGAGGTGCCGTGCATGCAAGGAGGAGCAGACCAGGTGTCCCAGGCAAGGTTTGCAAATCAGGACGTGACTGTGCCCGGCACGTGCAGCTGTTCGGTGTCTACAGCGTGGGATTAAAATAGCCAGCGTGCTCCTCGTGTCCCACAGCTCTCCAGTTTGCACGCATGAAGCCAGGGCCCTGCAGCAGCTCTGTCCCACAGCCCCATCAAGCGACACCCCCGGGCCAAGGGCACTGTAAGCCCCTGCGCTGGGCATGCACTTGTACGGGGGCCTGCAGAGCCCCTGGGGACTGGCTGCACAGAGTTATTTTGGCTTTTGGGGACAGGCGTTATCAGCGTTTCATGGGAACAATTCATACTTTTGCTGCGCATTTGGTCTAGCTCTAATGGTCCTAAACCAGTTACTCATTTAACTCGGGTTGAGTAAAGAGACTTTGATAGACTGAATTTTTGCCCTTGGAGCAATGAAGCCTTTTTAAATACTGCAGAAGCTGAAATATTTATTTTTGGCTTTGTTCGCTGTCTGAAGTGATGAAAGGATTCTTTCGAGCAGCTGTCTTGTAAAGTTGCCTGCCCCACAAAAGGGAGAAAAAGATGCTCCCCTGACCTTCTGATGGTCTCTGTGAGTCCAATGCTTCATCAAGAGCCTCACTCCGCTGACCTCCCCGGTGCTGGGGTGCGCTCAGATGTCACCAGCTCAGGCTGTCACCATCCCGTGTGCACTGCTGCCAAGGAGGGAGAAGCTCATTTCGTAATTAAGGCTTGGAGCAGCCTGGATCTGCTTCTCTGTCACAGGCTTCTTGTGTGCCCCCAGATGGATTGTTTGGGGTAAAACGTTGTGTCTCTGGGGCTGTCATGGTTCTGTTTTCCTGATTTCAGCTGTCTGAGGAACGTGGACTCTTGGACTGTGTGGACAGCTGTGGGACTGCGATCTCACCCAGGATCTATAGGAACCGCCTGTGGGATTAAGGTAAAGGACAACAGGAGCCTGCAGAAGGTGCATGGGCTCATACCCCACCCTGCAGAGCAGCAGGGAGGTGACATCCCAGGGCTGTGGAGGCTTTGGTGGCTGCAGAAAGAGGGAGCAGGGCGATGCTGGTCTCACGTGCACGGTGCCCGCTCGCCCCCATGGTAGGAGGGCTCATGGATGCTGAGCACCACGTGGGGACTTTGGGGACAGACATCCGCTGCTGACTACAGGTGTTTGGGCTTTGATTAAGAACCGTAAAGACACAGCTTCTGCCTCGCCGGGCAGGGTGGCAATGCAATAAATCAAGATAAAATCAGCAGAGCATTAAACAAGCCATGAGTGATTTACAATAAATTGTGTAAAGAACATTACAGGAGTTTCATAGCATGAGGAAATTACAGCTGAAGCAGGATGAGGCGCTGCTTAGGTCTGTTTTCCTGTTGCATTCAGCTGGAGCCTGGCTGTGCACTGCATGGACATGGCTTGTGCTACCTGCATGCCCCCAGGCCCTGCACCTGAACGCTTTGCTGCTCGACAGCTGAACCCAGGCAGCAGTGCGTTGTTCTGTCACTTTGGCTACGCTCCCTTACCTTGTGTTTGCTGCCCAACTGTTGTCGTTGAGGGCTGGAAGAGAAATATCAAACCACTTAGTGTGCGTAAAAGACATCTACTTGCTTCCCCTCTGTGGATGCACGCAGTCCCAAATTAAGTTATTCATCATGCAAAGCATCTTCTAACGTATTCAGCCCATATATATTCTGTACGTATCCCCCTGTATGTTGAGTCCTCTCACATATTCATCTCTTCAACACCATCAGCTTGGGTAATTCATTTAAACTATTAGCAGCTATTTAAAAGACTTTTGCCCCGTGAGATTTGGTTTTTAGTGCAGCGAAGGTCATTTTGCCCAGTGAATTAGTGAATCTGTACCATCAGCAGTTTGCCTCAGTGATTCCAAATATTGTCATGCCATAAATGCATTTACCAACAATAAAATCAATTAGAATAATTTACCTCTGATGGGGCCTGACCTACAGTGAAATCATTTAAATAAACAAATTCTTTTTAATTAATTTTAAATCTGCTCAGGTACTTCTTTGGTTAATTTGTGTTGTATTTGTCTTTAATTTTCTGTTGTCTTCTGAGTAGAAGAATAAATTTGCAGCAAGAAATCAGATTCTTGCAGTGTTTGAGGTTTAGGACTGCACCAAGGGTGTTTTTGAAAAGTCATTATTTTTGTCTTATCTTGCCCATCTAATAAACAAGTGAGAATGCATCAGACATCTGTAGGAGTGAAGCTCCTCTTGTTCTCACTGCATAAGGCTACAGAGCTCTCAATGACGTTCAGGGATGTGAAGCTCCAGACCCACGGAGGGAAATGCTTTTGCTGGGGGAACGATGGCGATGGTGAGTCCCTGCAGGAAGGTAAGGTGTTCAACACGCAGCTGGGATATCTGGCTCACCAGGACGTGCACAACTTCCAACCCTCCCAACAAGGCGTTGGGAAGGTGCTGATAAATGGTGCGTGGTGCTCAGGTCAACCACGGATCCGCAAGCAGAAGAGGGGGTGCCAGTAGTTAATGAAGGCAGGGCAATGGCAAAGCAAGCCACAAGCTGGCACAACTTCATTTGTTCTTTGCAGGGAAACCACGTCTGCAGCTCCTGGGTCCTTTGGGGTTGGTTCTTCTCACTGAGCAGACAATGAAAGCACAAGCAGAGGGGGAATGTGCAGACCAAGCCTGCTCTCCCATTCGAGGCTGTGCCTTCCAGTACTTCTGGGGAAGTCTTCCAGAAAAGCACCGCCTGTGGCTGCCAACCTGGTAGCTCCTCTTCTCCCTTGCTGGGGCTGCTGGCTTAGAAATAACTTCACGTGGAAATTATTTTTAACAAATATTTATTATGGAAATATTCTATTTACAACATGTGCTAAAACTATAAAGCATGAGAAGGCAGATTTGAGCACTGTGTTTTTTTCTCAAGGACTTGGAGAATATTTTGTGCAGTTATTTTAAACGGTCTTTATATTTAGCAAGCCTAAGCATGATATGAGAAGTAAATAAATCAAAGAAGCACACACAACAGAAGAAAGAGAGAAGTCACAATGCAGGCTTTGAGCCTGTCCAAAATGTGTGGGTTTGAAATATGTTCGCCCAGTGATGCACTTGGAAACGCTGCGTAACAGCGGTGAGACTGGGAGCAGTGCAGGTGGGTGAAGGGCTTTGAAGCTCTCTGCTTCTCCAACACAATGCTGAAAGTTGATGGTGTTACATACACATTTTTTTTTTCTGAAAAATGGTGTTTTCCTGGGGGATAAAGCAGGAGTGGTGGAATTGACCTAAGGAGCATTGGAGGGTTTGAAGCACTGCACTAGCTTTGCTCCAGGTTTTAGGTGGGACTTACAACCTTCGTACTCCTCGCATGGTCCTGGTGGATTTCTCCAAGCTGAGTGGCCAAGGACCAAAACATTGCGCCTTAAAGGCATTAAAGCCTAGAATGAGACTTTGGGGAGGGCAAGGGGAATACTCACTAAAGTGCTGGTGGTGAGGAAAGAAAAACATTGTCTGCTGCTGCTGTAATGCAGATTGAGAGCTGCTGTAGTGGCTATGAGATACAAAAAAAAAAAAAAAAAAAAAAAAAGTCTTGGGACAATCCAGTATGTTTGCAAGACACGGCTGCAGGGCTGTCACAGGGATAGCAGGCACCGTGCAAGTCACTTTGTAATAAAAGGCCACGGAGGTAAGGTGTGGACATTAGACTACGGGGGCTGAACACAGCAAAGCCGATGAAGAAGGGAGGAAAGGACTGAGGTGGGAGGGCAACAGGAGAGGTAGCCCTGGAGTAGGTAAGCGTTTTCTGGTGCTGAGGAAGTGACAAATTACTGTTGAATTTGAAAGTCATAAAAGCAAAAATACAATGTTGGCAGGGGACCTATTTATCTATCTATTTTAAAATGCATTTTAGCAGCCATGTATTTTTAATTAAAAATACATTTTAGCACCAGCACAGCCAAACTAACACAGTGCCAATCTCCTTTTTTGGAAATTTCTCCTTAGCATTTTGAATTTATTACAAATTCATTGTTTCTAGTACAATTTTTCCCCTTCTCTCGTCAATTTATTATCTGTTTTTCATTTCCCTTCTCTTTTGTTAATCTTCCTAAATAACTTTAAACTGGTCCTCCATCTATTTAGCTAAATGAATTCACTCCACAGATACTCATTATTTTGAGAATGATTTATGCAAGCACTATTAGCTAGATTGTTCCTTGTTTGAAGGTTTTTCTGCAATCAGAAAAACCCAGATTTGAGTCAGCTGGAATTAGATCCAGTAAAAAAAAAAAAAAAAAAAAAAATTACATAAAGTATTCCACACCTCTGTTAGACTTCATATATGAGAGGTCAGCTTAAAAGGCATAAAAACACAAAGAAGCTTTCAGCCATGGGTCTGACTTACTGATCTTGTCTTAGCCTGGGAAATGCTGTAGCATCATACCCCGAAAGTCAAATCGGATTTTTTTTTTTTTCCCAGTTGATCCTCATTACTCTATGGCAGAGGGTTCTGTATCACAGTTACAGACTGGGGCACTAAGTTGTGCTGTGCTGTTTGATTTACCACCTGGGTTTCTGACATGACACCAAGGTGGCACACCCTGCTCATTTTACAGTTGCTGGCATGGGACACGTGTCATGTGGTGGGGCAGGAGGCAGGTCCTGTTCACATTGTGGCCTTCAGGAAATGGATTTCCAGCCCCGGTGGGTGCCACCATCATCCCCTTTGGGTTGCTCCAGGCACAGCAGCTGGGAGTAGGATCTGCCCGGAGCTGCAGGACTGGGGATGCTCCTCATTTCTTAGGGTCTCTGGGAGGTTTACAGCCCTCAGGATTCTGGAGGCTAGGTGGGGAGGAGGAATATTAAATAAACTGGCATTATGAAAAATGCCTGAGGCAACTTGGGGATTTTCTTGTAAAGTCCTGCCTTGTCTTTCTGTAACAGCAAATGGACGCTATGGATGCTTTGCACTAAATAACACAAAATGGGGAAGATCAGAAGGCGAGGTTAGACACCCTCAACCCACATGTGGGCTGCGATGGAGCAGATGCTGCTGTAGCTTTGGGAGTTTGCCCTGCAGAGCTCCCACCTCAGCGAGCACCAGCCGCTTCCATGGCCTGGGCTGGGTGCTGTCTGTGTGATTTTGGGGCAGATGGGCCCATCTCCAGCCTTTCCACCTCGCATGCGGTCTGGAATACAGCCAGGTGCATGCCAGCGGGGGAACAATTTATTAGGGCCAGCTAAGAGCATTACACATCCCATTATGTCAGCTGTGATACTGCAAGCCAAGTGCCCATTCAGGGTATACAGTGCATCCTCAGCTCACTATTGATCTCAACATTTCTGGTGGCTTATTAATGAAAGCAGCGCTGTGGCCAGATCCTTCTGGCTCATGTAAACCTGCAGAAGTCGTCCTGCTGCCAGTGCAGTCAGCTGGAGCAAATGGAGCAGAATCTGCCCTGCTCCTCCCAGCCGCTGCACGTGGGTTAAGCAGGGAATACTGAAGGAAGCAAAGACTTCTGCCAACAAAACTCTGTCTCTCTTCAGCAGCAACCACCTTCGGAATTCATCTTGATCCTTTGGAGAATGAGCCAAAATCCCCACTGAGGATGGGATTGGGCCTATTTTTTGCCAAGCTTCTTCAAAATCCTCTGTTTCTACAGTGAAAGCCCTTCTCAGCTGCCATCACTGTATGGAGTTTATTAATAAGGCTCTTGGCTTTAAATACCCTCCATCAGGCACAGGTTAAGACCTCGAAAATGCCGAGCTCTGCGTGCTGTGTCTGGCTATGGGAGGGCTGCCCACAGCCTCTGCCAGCGAAGGACAGGAGCCGGTGCTGGCGGACAGCTGTTGGGGTCGCTTTGAGGAGGGATTTGTTGGTCACGGGAGCAGCATCCCGCCCTCCGACGTGGAGCTGGAGGGGAGGCACGGGGGGATTTTATGAACTGGGCAGCGTTTGGGAGAGGCTCTCAAGGCTTGGCCTCTCCTCCTCTCGCTTCCCATTTTAGTAAAACTCCTTTTGTTCCTCCAAAGGTCATTTTCCTGAGCAAGATAATTTATGAGTGGAAGATGGTTTGCTCCAGGAGAGCTACACCGACTCACACACAAATCTTCCCTTCTCACAGTAATTTATGATTTTCCGTAATTGTCCAGTATAAACGCATGGAAACTCCAAGTGCAATCTCCTCTACACAGTTCACGATCACTTTGCGGGCTGTGTCCTGCTTGTCAGAGGCATTGTTTGTTCAATAATAAAATTGCCACATACTGTTAATCATAACCTGCAAACATCTAATAAAACAACCATTGAAAGTGTGTACGTAAAACCATCTCTTCACTAGCCCCATTAGGATCGGCTCTTTCTGCTTTGAAAGCTGCGTGACCTCCCTTTTCAATCAATTCCCAGTTATTAACCATGAAGAATAGCATTGGGAGCTGCATTTGCAAATTGAATGTGGCGGTATATAATGAACTCACTCTTTAAAAGATTCCAGTTGAGGGGAATGTATCTAGCTAACATTTTTAATCTCTCTTTACCCTCTTCCACCTGTGCTGCATTCAGATATAATTCAGCAAATTTGAAATAACTTAAAAGAATAAAACTTCCCAGGCAGAGTTTAAGGGGACGGTGCCTGTAACGACTTTCTATTATATGTTTATTCTGATCCCTCCAAGCTAAGCCCTTGAGAAGATTAGCTACTCAGCTAAAAACACTGCAGTTTAAGAGCCGATCTTTATTTATTAAAATGCTCCGACCTCTAACCTGAGCTTATACATTTATTTATTCAAACTAATGAATGAATGAATGCCCCGGTGGCAAGCGGGGTCGAGGGGCTGTGGCAGCCCCCGTGGGAGCGGGGCCGGGCGCTCTCCCACGGGGTGCACTGGGGAGGGAGGGGGCACGGCCGGGGGGCTGCGTCCACCCCTTTAGGGGCGCACGGCCCCGGGGAGCCCGGCGGAGGTGGGACAAACCCTGTC
>VXAV01001760.1:150600-180148 GCA_013399715.1 Alectura lathami
CGCCCCGCTGAGCAGCCTCCGGACGATGCCGGCTCCGGCTCCGGCGGCTCCCCCGGCCGCGACCCGCCGCCCGACCTGGCCTCCGAGGAGGAGGAGCAGGTGCCTTACCCGGCGCTGGCACCCACCGCCTTCTTCTGCCTCAAGCAAACCACCCGCCCGCGCAGCTGGTGCCTCAGGCTGGTCTGTAACCCATATCCTTTCCCCCGGGGACACCGCGGCCCATGCTGCCTGGGACATCCTCATCCCATCCCAGGACCCCCCCTGTTCCCAGAGCACCCAACTGGGGGCTCTGCATCCCAGAGGCTTGGTCCCGGAGCTCAGAGATACCCTGAGCCATGGGATCCCCACAGTCCCCCCTCTTTGCTTCCCCGGTCCTTATTTCCAGGAGGAGGATGTAGGGCTCTGCCTCCTCATTACAAGAGTGCGACACTTGGGGACTGTATCCCCCCATGTGTAACCCACTGCCCTCAGTGGGGGGACACAGCAAGGTCTCCCTGCTGCACCAGCATCACTCGCTATGGGAGAGAGAGGAGCGGGGCAGCAGAACGAGGTGCCTGGCCTCGGTGTTGCAGGGATGGGGACAACACATAGCCGCAGCCCCCAGCATCCCAGAGGGGGAGAAACCCTTCAACTTCGTTTCTCTCCTAGTGGGGTGGGAGGGAGTGAAGTTTATAGGCAGCCTCGTATTTATTTTAGATGTGGTGGGGAATTTCAGACAGGCGCTGACCCTTTTGCTGTTTATATAAGAGAGCTCGGAGTGCATGTGCGCTTTCTCGTCGCGGAAAAATGGAGCGGGTTGGAGTTTCGGGAGGGCACATGCGTTGCTCGCCTTGGGTCCCGAAAACTCCCCTTCGCTTTTGTTCTTTTGCAACTTGCAGGCAGGGAAGGAGGAGAACAGTCAAAGCTCTAAACCTTCCCCCATCTCCTGTGTTCTTTACCCAGTTTATTAAAGTTAAATAAGAAAGAGCAGTCTGTTCTTCTCCGTTGTGACATACAGAAAATTGAATTTTACCCGAAATGCTTGTGTGAAAGCAGAGAGTTGTCAGTCTGTCTTGGTAATCTTCAAAAAGTGAGCTTTCAGCTTTGCTCCGCACGTCAACTCAGAAGCATTGGCATTGTGCAGATAATTAATGCTTTTACCTATCCCTGATACCTGCCTGCAGCTCGCTGCCTATATCCTGCCGCTGCTATTAAAAGCATTATTTATTAATACGGTTATTATTGATCTGGCTTCAGTTAACCAAAGAAACCCGTGTGCATCTGAGATCACTGTTTTCCACAGCAACACAAGTCGAGTGTTGTTATTAGGAGGAATTGCACAATCCTGCCCAGAACGCTGCCCTAATCCGTTATTAGGAGAAATCCTTGGAGGGAAAAGCCCACAATTCTTATGGCCTCGAGTCTCCCCGTTGTTTCAACGAGGTTTATGTGAGCTGTTGACTTGCACAGAGATATTTCTGCTTTACACTTTTGCAGGAAGGGAACCTGGCTCTTACATGTGGGCAAATTGAAGGGAGACGTAAACAAGTGGTGGCTCTGCACAAGGATGCTTCAGCCGTGTAAATATTACATGGAGATGATGGTTCCATAACAAAAAAGTGAAATACCCGATCCTCAAGGGGTCTGGGGGAGGGGACTGCGCTCTTCTTATATCTGAGTGTGAGCCAAGGCAGATCTGTGCCCACAAAGTAGGTTATCGTGTCCCAAAACTTTGGGGCAGACGGGAGGGCAAAGCCTCTTCCTGGGCTCTGGCAGCAGCTTGCTCCCAGGCACTGCTCTGGCCTCAGCACCCCGATCTGGCGGTGCTGGCAAATCAACCTGCAGCTGGAAGGAAGCAAAGCAGCGTCGCCAGGGAGCCAGCAGCTCTCAGTGGAAGTGGATTCAGGTGTGCTCGTGCTGTGGCGGGTGAGGCCGTGCTTTTATTGTCAGGCAGACTTTGCATTTCAGCATCTTGCCAAAGAATTCACAGGAGACTAAATTCCTTTATGAAACTTACCCGTGTGACACAATATCAGATGGAAATTGTGACGGTTGGTTAATAGTGAGGCAGAAATCTAATAAAACCACATAAGCCCCGTCTTCAGCGTTATTGCTGTCGGAGCTGGCATGTTTTGGCTGGAGCAGAACAATGCTCATGGCGGATCGCAGCAATTGGGACGGGCTCCTGACTGGGATTTCTTCCCCTTCTCTCTCCTCCTGGTCCTGTGTGTCACAGTGAGAACAATCTTTTGTATTGACCCTTAAGTTTCTTGGGGAGTTTGCTTGCAGTGCTGCTGGTCGTGCTTTCTGAAGCTGCGTGGAGCGCATCCCGACGGGGAGCCAGGGCTGGGTGCTTGTCGAGTGTCAGGCATCCAGGGGTGGATGCCACTGCTGAGGGTTTGGGAGCTTGGAGAGCAGCTACATGGGCAGGCAGCATGAGGAGGAGCGCAGGCAGGTCGAGGGATAAGGGCTGAGATTCCCCGGGTGCCTGTCCTGGGGAAAGAGAGCGCCTTGTAACAGGGGTTGGTAGCACCAAGGGGGTTTCCGGCCGGTTGTGTGGTTCTGGTGGCTCTTGCTGCCCATGAAAAGCATCGATCTATAAAGCATGATAATGAGCTTCAGGTTTGCCTTAAAACCTCCCCCTGTTAAGGAGAGAAGGGTGTAACTGTGAACTCTCTTAAAATCCGTGTCCGAGGTGCTTGCTCATCTGGGGAGCACTAAACCCTTCTGCAAAGCGGGTTCCCTCTGTCAGTGGTGCTTTTTGCTCTCTTTGGGATTTATTCGTCAGGATGGGGGTGCTGGGGCAGGTCTCCCTCCGTGCCCCTAATGCCTGTGGCCCCCTTCTCCGCCTGCTCACAGGGTATTTCCTGCTGTGGGCTGCATCTCTGTGCACCGCTCTGTGATGTTCCTGCTCCAAAACTTGTGCACGCTTCCCCCCCACTGCCAAGAAGAAAGATTTCGCCCCTGCACCCCTGTGCTGCTGAGTTGTCCAACCATCCAGCATGCCTCAAATACCGAGGGTTCCCATCCTATGCGTTTGGGGTCTGGTTCCTGGTCAGTTCTTGTTGTCTCCTGGGGGCAGCCCCACAGCATCCTCCTGGCAGAAGCAAGCAGCCACATCCATGGGGTTTGCACCACGAACCTGGGTGCAGGAGCGTCCTAAAAAGAACATGCTGCCACAGCACAGGGAGTGCTGCTGTGTGCATCTCACACGAGGATCTTGGCTCCGGGCGAACCCTTGCCAATCCCAGATCACTTGAACTGCGAAAGCAGCCTGCCCGCTCGGAATATTTGTCGTTAGCAGAGATAGCGCAGACCTGCGCCCCGGAGCAGGTGGAATCCTACGCGGCTCGGCCAAAAGCGTGGTTCCCCTCGGTGGCTTAAGCATAGGGCTTGCTGCCAGGCTTAGGAAGGGCTAAAAAAAGCCTCTGCCTGGTCCTTGGGGGGACAGGTGGGACCGGGATCAGCTTACGGGGCCGGGAGCGTGCCTGGCCGGAGGCACGTGCCCGCCCAAGGGCTGAGCATCAAGGAGCAGGCAGAGGGTGCATGGTTGTGGTTTTAGTAGCTGCTCTCCGTTTGGTGTTGTTAGGAAAAACCTGGAAAAATCTGCATCCCCCCACCCAAAATAAAGAAATTGTATAGTTTTGTATGAATAAAAACAACCGACTTCTTAGCTCTCAAACAGTAAGTGCAAGATCTGCAAGGGGCTGATTTTCACATGTGGGAGCAATAATCAAAGAGTTGTGGCCGTTAAAGTTTAATCAAAGGAACAGAGAGCGCTCGGGCTTGCTCTGGGTCTGGCTCGTGTTGTGTTGCTGTGCGGTTCGTGTTTGTCAAGCTGTTTGCTCTGTTGTGTCACGCTCGTGTTGGGCTTTCCTAAGTGATGACTCCTGCGCAGGAGTCTCCTTACGAACTCCAGGGTTATCTCAAGCCCAGCTTCAACCAGGAGTTCACTTGTACGTGATGGTTTCGAGCAAACAAACAGCTCGGATGTAGTTCTTGCAACACGAGCAGTGGTCAGAGCTGAATTCTTCACTGTCAGGTTGTATTGTACTTTCCTTCTGTTATCACCAACATTTCTATTTGCTCTTTTTTTTAAAGATACATAATTGGAAGCAAACTTACTTATTTCTTCAGTCCTGGATCTCCTACGTGGCTTTATTTATAGAGGTCCGTGGGTGGGACGTTGTGTACTTTGTGTGCACATTGTGTGGTACAGAGCAGGATTTTGGCTTTGAGATCCTGCGAGGTCCTTTCCTGGTTATTCCCAGGCTGTCAATCCACAGAAGCACTGAGCTATGTGCGCATGGAGCTAATGTTTTTTTTTCTTTAACATGGCTTTTTGCTGTTGCTAACGAGCACGAAGTGCCGAGTCACGTTTTGCCGGTCACTAGATGTCCCTGCACCTCGGACTGGGTTTGGCCACAGGTGCTGGCTGCTGCGTGTGGAAAGCAGGGCTGGGCTGGGAGGGCAGGAGGCAGCCAGCTCCGTGCACACGCTGCAGCTGGAGCAGCCCGAGGAATGCTGCCTTGCTGTCCTGTGCCAGCTTCCCTGTATGCACGGCCGGGAAACACGCTGCGAGCCGGGCTGGGACCTGCTTTCCATCACAGCACCAAGTGGCAGCGTGACTTCGATAAGGCCAGAGGAACTTTGCTGGTTAGTTCGTGATTCATAAAAACATTTCGTGATTCATAATAGGTTGAGTTCTGTGTGCCTTCGGCAGAAAAAAACCTCCAGTGATTTATTTTCTCAAGTGGCTACAGAGCTCGTCAGTGCCAGCGGGGTTTCTGTGGGATTTGGCTCTGTTCTTCTGCTTGGGTAGAGCTTGCATCAAACTGATGTTTTTTTTTTTTTTTTTTTAATTATTATCATTATTTTATTGTTTCATGAAGTGCATCTCCTTGCAGCACTTGCAAGTTGCCCTGACAAACACCTTGGGGCAAACCTAACATACGCAACGCCGTTCTGCATGTTATTTCCAACCGTTCCTCTGTGTAGGTTTCTATAAATACACTTGGATGGTGAAAAAACGAATTTTGTGCAAAATGGTGTAAGTGATCCTGCCCGGTGCTCTGCTCCGAGCTGCAGCTCCCTGCTCTGGATGGGGCCAAGCTGCTTGCTCGGCGCTGTCACGAGTCGAGCTCTGACCCGGGGCTCGCAGTTGTTTTCATTCCGTATTGCACAAGCAACGTGCGCTGGCTCCCGTTTCTGCTGCAGTGTTGCAATTCGTGGCTTGGGGTTTTATGCTGAAGCACATGGAGGTGTGGATGCGAGTGGCCACGTCTGGGCTCTCATTGCTTTGGGGAACTTCATTTGCTTGCATTCTGCTTTGTAACCAGCGTGTATCAGATTTGAGGAGCTTTATCAGAAAGCCTTTGCTGTTAATCTGGCTTTATTCAGGCTGTATCCTGACAAGTGCGATGGGAGGCTTTGACCAAATCATAATTTGTCATCTCTGAATATAAATATTGCAGTTAAAATATTTAGCGTGCTGTGGAACAACCCGTTACCCAACAGATGTATTTCTGGCCTCATCCTGGGAGCTGCTGAGCATCCACGACGCCCACCGAGCACAGGGAGAGGCGCAGGTGCTGCACCCAGCAGCTCCCACTGAATGGCAAGCAATCAGGAAACACAAGTAAGAGAAGCCTTGCAAATTGTAACTCGTCTAAAAATACAGCATCCACATGTGTTTTTAGCTCCTCTCATTTCAGCGTTCTGTGTTGGCTCAATACATCTAATCAAGAGTTTAGTCCTGAGCTTCCTGTTTAATGTCAACAGAAACCAACTCAGTTGGCATCCGTGGTTCCTGCCCCCCTCACCCCTGCGTTGCACTCCTTGTTTCTTAATTTCCACTGAGAAATGCCTTTTGTTCCCATCTCCCAGCCAAGCTCAGGAGCATGGATCAGGGCTGGAAGTTTCCAGCCTGCGCAAAGTTGCTGAAGTCTGTGGGGTTTAGGGAGGGCTGGGGAGCTCGTGATCCTGGAGCACGGTGTGGGATCACTGCTAGCTCCAGCAGGCATGGGGGACATGCTTGGCTCCTGGTTTCAGGATGATTTTTGCAACAAAAGATGTTGGAAAGATAATTAGAAAAATGGGGATTTTTCCTGCAGTGAAGGTTGGGGTGTGGAATACCTGTGTGCTCTCAGGAGTGCGAACAGGGGAAGGCAGATCGGTCTGGTGCTGGTGCCCAAGAGCAGAAATGTGAAACTGTGTCTGATGGAATGAAGCTGAATCATAACCAGGAAAAAAATAAAATAAAATGTGACTAGGCAAAGTGCACAAAGTAAGCAGGAGTGCAAGTAATGAAAACAAAATGAGAGCTTTGACTTTGGCGTTTACAACCACCATGTTCAGTAAGCCGTTTACCCCTGCTCCTTTCCTCGCCTGCCCGTTGTGCTGCAGCCCCGCTGGCTGTGCCTCGCTCCTCGCGCTGCCGTCAGCAGAGCCCTGCCACCATAACTTCATCTCTGTCCCTGTGGCGTTTGTGCTTTGTCACAGGCTAGGTGTGCAGTTTGTCAGCCGTACGAATTTATCTCGATGCTGTCCCAAGTCTGAGCAAGTTTAACTTACAAATGCGCTTACAAACTTCTGCTCACCCATTTCCTCCTCATTCCTTAACCTGCTTAGTGCTTCTATTTCCACAAAAACCAGCTGGTCCAGAAATTAACTCTCTGCATCTGCTATACCTTGAGGTGCACCGAAGGCAGTCATTACAACTATTTCAGAATGTGTTTGTTTGTGCTTTTCTTTTTCTACAAATTTTTTTTAAAAGCACTCTGCACTGGATATTTCCCACTGAGAGAGATGCTAACCTGTTGCATCAGATTTTAGGGCGGATTTCTTGTAAACTGTAGCTATTTCACAGATATTACTTTTTATTTTCAGGCTGTAATTTGTAACACTTCAGAGCAATTCATTTGCTACTTTTCAAGGCATTTACGAGATGCATCCCAGACTGCACTTTGTAAAGTTCTTCTATTGCCTTCAGATTTCTCACCTCTCAAATCTGGTGGGAACCAATAAATGCAGCTTCAATTTGCAGTTTGTTTACAAGTTTTCTCTATGTATTGAGACCATATGTCCTTCTTCCAGCATGTCAGATCCTTAGGACTGTGAGGCAGTGTATCATAGGGGTTGAACTTTGCTGATTAATGGGAGCAGAAAATGAGAGCTTACAGTCAGTGTCTATTTCTTTATGTTGCAGATGAGTTTTATACAGTTTGGGGCTACAGTGCATGTAGATCTTTTCCTAGTTGTATAGCTGACTCTAAGATGTTTTTCTGTATTTTAGTGCACTTTATTAAATAGAAAAGTAGTTTTAGGTTTATAATAATTGAGCTTAAGCGAGGAGCGGCACCTCTCCAGAGCTACAGCAGGTTGCAGCCAGTCCTTTTTTTATCTTTTCCTTGGCTTTTGTCTCCAGATTTTTGGGTCTGGGGCTGGCAGCATCCACCCCCTTCTTGAAAGCAAAATCTGAGGTTTATCTGACGGGCTCTGTCTGAGTGGCCTGTTTGGAGCAACTCCATTAGAGCAACTGGGATCGCATTAGTTTACACTGAATGAACTCTGAATCATGTTTCTGTGTTGTTTTTTTCTTTTTTTTTTTTTTTCCCCAAATTGCTTCTGCAGACAAGAAGTACCGTGAGCTGCCCACTTCCAGAGCTCCGATCAGTTTTCTGAATTATGCACGTAGCTCGCGATCTGCTGTTTCCTTGCACTGATGTAATTCAGGAGGAGACCCGATACAGCCCTGTCTCCATGGCCTGCATGCCCAGAAACGTGCGGGTGGGCTTCATTCTTGCCCCTCGTTCCTCCCTGAATTCGGCCCGCCTGGGCCCCCAAACTGTGCCGCAGCAACCTCAGCCGTAAGCATTAAAACTCATGCAAGAAATATGTTACCTCTATTTGCACAGATGTTTTAAGAGAACTTGAGCTCAGATTTTGCCCTTAATTCTTAAGGTAGCATCTGGCATTCGTGTCCAATCCATTAATCCCGCTGTTGAAGCAGCGTTGTGATTTTAAATGAATTATACTTTTAAGTGAATGTGTAGCTTCCTGGGGTGGTGGGAAAGTTATTAAGTCATCTCTCCAAATAGCTAATCCTAAGATAGCATGGAATAAACTAAAATCGAGCTGTATTTCTAAACCAATGACCAGCAGCCATCAGGCTGCATAGAGACAAACTGGGGGTGAAGTGGGGGCTGAGGAGCCCTGGGCTGGGCTCCCAGGGCCATGGGGCAGTTGCTGGCAATGACCGGGTGGGTGGCGGAGCTCTGACGAGATGCAGCTGTAAGAGACAATTTTCCTCTTTCTTCCCCGTAATAAAAATCTGTTCGGAGCACTGTACCAGGCAGGCTACTTTTGGCAATGGATTAAATGCAGAGATTCGAGATCTAATTTTGCCTGTTTCAACTGACAGATGGAAATTGTGTGCTTTCACAATGCTACTAGTATCTTGTGATTTTGCACAGAGGCAGGGCCTCTGGAAGCCATCCGGAGAAATGAGAGAACTCTATGTGCATGTGTGCATCTTTGTGGCTGCAGTTCCTTCAGACGGGGAATTCAGGCTGGGTACTGCTCCATGCCGGCTGCTTGTCCTGCAAAGGAGGAGGAGGATTTGCCTGAACTTCTAAGATTCCAGTAAACCTTGCTGCAGAAAGTCAGCCGCAAATCCTGGTGCGTGGTGTTGGGGACATCTGTCGCGTTCCAGAAGGCTGGAGAGTCCCAGGAGCTGGGATGTCTGGCGAGCATTGCAAGCAGGGACGCCTTGGGACCAGGTGTCCCCTGGGGCCCTTGCTGTTCCCAGCTCTTCGGTCCCCGTCACACTCCTCTGTGCCCATGTTTGTTTTGATTTTCCTGTTGTTCGCATGCACAGGGCTTAAACCCTCTGAGATTTGCAGTGGGAGCACAGGTATATGCACAGAGATCTGCTCCTGTCTCGGAGGAGCTGCAGCCCAGGTTTCTTCTTGACGTGGTTAAGGAGAGAAAGCAGGAACTGACACCTCCCTCACTGACGATGACGGATGGGGGAGAGGATGGAGAGCTCACCCAGAGACAAAGCAAACCGCGGCTTTTGGTACAGCTAATGGAAATTCTTTGGTCTCGGTTTTCAGGCACAGATGATGGAAAAGCAGAGGAACACACAAATGCAGTGTGTGTGCGTACATACATGAAAGGAATCTTTACCATACATACACAGTACTTACCTGTATCTCTGTGTGTGCCTGTGCTTTTGTTCCTAGCAGAACTGACTTTGGTTTGTTTGTTTTTGTTTGTTTGTTGCCAAGGAATAAAAGCCGTTCTCGTTCAGGTTGGTAGCAAGCAAGTTTATTCCTTGGTTGGGTTTGCCCAAAAGGATGCGGTCAGATGGATTTGAGGGTGCTGATGGAAGTCCTGGGATAAAAGAATGTGTCTGTGGGAGCTTCGTCATTGACTTTGGGTTCCTACCTGTGGGGAAGCACAGGGAAGCTTCAGCAGGTGACGAACAGTTTGGGCTCAGAAAAGAAACCAAGAGTTCTTCTTTGGCCCCTTGCTCCATGTCAGGTAACTCCAATGCCAGCAAGGCTGATGGATCCAGGAGCAGGATTTAGCCCTAAACACACTGTGTATCCCCAGCCTCTTATTACCAAGCCCTTTTGTAAGTGTGTTTGTGTGGAGCCTGTAATGGTATAATGTACACTGTAATTTTGTTGTTAAATCTGAGCCACTTTGGCATGGTGGGGACTAGACGGCTTATAGCGATTGGAGCATTAGGGCTTATTGAGTTTCATAGCCTGGGGGATTGAACTGCACAGAGCAACTCTGGGAGGAAAAAAATAATAATAATACCCCATCTATTTCTCCTGAATTTCATTCCTAGGCTGATTTTTCTCATTTAACAGACTCGGACTTCTGGGCACAGGCAGAGGAGTGGGAGAAATGCCAGTGGTGGGAAGCAAACCCTAGGATGGTGGTGTCCTATGAAACAGGCTCTCAAGGAAAGGGGTCTGGATCCATTCCCAAGGGCACTGGGAAATGCTGCATCTGTAAATACGCTGGGGTTTCCTTCACCTCGCTCCCGCTAGAGGCTTTGGTTTCATCTCTGCCAATGCTGGCAATGGAAGAGGAGTCAGGAGGGCGTTCTGGTTCTGATGCGGTTGCAGTGTTTTCCCCTTATTGGTGATCCCAAACATCATTTCTGCAATTCCAAGCATACGCCTGTGCCATAATCACTTCTGTCCAGCTCACGGCCACCCCAGTGCCCACTTTGGTCTGCTGAAGCTTGGGGAAATCCAATCATTGAGGCCAGGACTGGGAGGAGGGAGTTTCATGGCTGGGTCTGAGCCACATGCTCTTCCCACATGCTGCAGACTGACCTCATTTTTCTGACCCTGTCTCAGTGTTTCTCGCTCATGCAAACCCTGCTCTGATGGCTCCATTCCCGACCTACAGCTCCATGCACACGTTATGATGAGCTGAAATCTTACGGAGTTCCTGGAGCAGGGTGTGCTGTGACTGGAAAAGATCAATGCTCAGCCACAGCAAAATGGAGGGTCTTCTTAAGGCTATATTTATTTTGTTTTTACATTTTTTAATTTTTTTTTTTTTAAACAAATCTCTCACTGAGATTTCCCAGGCCTTGCTGAGTCATGGCTGTTTTGTTGTAGCTCTGTTTGTGTTTTTGACAAGCACCTATTTGACAAAAACTCCCGTGTATGTTTGTCAAGGGATGGAGGTCGCCAAGCTGCTTCTTGTGCACGCGGGCAATCAATTATGGAGCCCATTTGCTGGCTGCATTGTGAGTGTTTGCAGCAGGGCAGCACTTAGGCTGAGCCATGCTCTGCTGCAGAGCGCGTGGTGAGAGCTGATCACGGGCTTGGAGAGCTTCAGAGAGGGATGGACATCTTGCAACAAGCAAGAAGGGAACCAAAGCCAAGAAGGAAGGAGGTGATGTGTAAGGGGCCGTGCAGCAGAGGTGGGGGACACAGGTTGACAGCCAAGGCTGAGAGTAGGAGTCAAATTCCTCCTGTGAAGCATCTTCAGAATAGCTTATATCCTTGCGAGCAGCACAGAACGTCATCTAAGAGATGGGTACCAGAGATGAGTACTAATTTATGAGGCCGTGCACTGCATATGGTCGATGTTCTCTGAATGCTCTGGAAGAACTGGTCATCCCAGTGTCAGCTTGAGGGGGACAGGCAGAGCCTGGGGATGGTGGAAGGAGAATAGCTTCAGCTAAATCATGGAAGGCTTTGAATGTTATGTGGGCACCAGGAGTCCCATCTTGCTGTGAGCTTTTCTGATGTTTTGCTTTTGCTGCTCATCTGAGACCAGTTTTTGCACGTTGCCTCCATGGGCAGGGACCTTCTTACAGTTTCCTTGTGCATTCCCACAGTCCTGTTGCCATCCAGCGGGACTGCTCATTTCGGTAAGGGCTGTAGAGTTTGCCCTTAAGCAAGACAAGAGGGATCTGTTAGGCAAAATCAATCCCCTGCCTGCTCTGTATCACTCTGTCCTGATAAGCTGTCAGTCTGGCTCTAAGCACTGCATTTGAAAGCACATCTCTGCTCTCCAGGATGGGTCAATGTCAGCAGCAGTATTAGCTGAAGGATGGATTTAAGCCACCAGCTCGTCACAAGAAAGGGGAGTTACATCTGAGGCATCGCTTTTTGGCAGCCTGTTATCTTTCACAGGTTGGAGAGAAATTTGGTAGGCTAAAATAGCCTCAGCTACCTCTGAGTCAGCCCTGCAGTTTAGTGGCACTAATGGGGGTTGTGCTGGTGAGGAGCTGGAGGTGTGGGTGAGGTTGGCTGGGCTGGAGCTGGCTGCTCACTGCCCTGGTCCTGGTGTGAGGAAAGTGGGCGTCGTGAAGGGGGCCCCGATTTCTTCTGCAGCCATGCTTGAGGACGCACCAAGGCAAACAGGTCCCCGGGTGCCATATCTGGGGGTCACTTGAGGACCAAGTTCAAGCCGGCCTTAACCCTGCATTTCCTGGCTCTGCCTGATGTAAGCCAGACCCATTGCCTTGTTTGAGCGCTGGCTTTGCAGCGGGGGTGATGGATTACAGCGTGAGCTTTACCACCCTTCATCGCTGCTTCCTGTGCTCTCTTGGCCTGTTATGTTCAGTTCAGTCAGAGTTTATTATAAATAACTTCAGATAGCAAGCTGAAATATCACGGCCTTGCTTTTTTTTTTTTTTTCTTGGCAGTTGCAGAACATGAATCGGCTTTGAGGCAATTGAGGTATTTTAGCATAACATTTACAGCCCCTATCTATACAAAACGTGACTTGTGTTTATAGAAGTGTGCCTTTAACAGTCTCTTATCAAAACATATGGGACTCTACAGTTGGATGCTGGGGTTCCTCCAAAGCATTCCCCAGACAACACAGTTCCACTTTACATTGTCTTATGATGTCTGGAGACATAACCGAGTCTGTTGCTCTGCAAATACCGTTCTATGTCTTCTGTGTCTCGCCCATGATGCTCGCTTCTCCTCCAAGCTCCTTCCAAGAGCCCTCCGGCGCGTCCTTATCATTGAGTCCTCCTCTCGCCCTTGTGTGTCCTTGGCAGGCAAGGCAATGTCATGATGTAGAAAAGCACATTGTGCAAAACAGGATAAGGTATCAGCAAGGCAGAGCGGCAGCTGACATAGCGTCATGACTAGGAGTGGATGGTGGTGAATAAGCCCTGAGAAGTGAGGTTTTTCTCTGCTGTGGATCTCACGGAGATCTCTTTCCAGGGTGGTTGTTCCTTATTTAAGTGACGTGCTCTGGCCAGAGGCTGGGGTCAGGCTGGGTTCTGCATCACCAGAGCAGAGCATGAAAGAGGGAGATGTGTCCTCTCCCAAATACCTTGGTGCATCAAGGAATGCATTTGGCTCCAGAACTGTGTCCCCATCCAGTCCTGCATTGGATACCCTCCAGGTTTTATGCAGCTTCAAAGGGCTCTTGGTGCAGTCTGTGACCAACCGTTGTTTCACAGCTAGAGGACTGGATGTCCACTAGATGCCCTCTGTGTCGTAATGCCCAGACCAGCATCCTTAAAGAGGTGCACAATCGTGTTGCATTTAATAGGACTGCCAAGAAGAACAAGATCTATCAGGCTCTCATCCCACAGTGTTGTTTTCTTTGGTACACTGTGACACGCTGCCCTTGCTGGAGAGCCGGAGAGCCTTCCAAAAGCTTCAGTTTTTCATTCAGAGCCTGTCCAAGCTTCTGTCCCGAGCTGCTTTAGTCTGTAAATTGGAAAGAAAGTTTGAGCAAAAATTGGCCTTCCTGTGGAAGCTCTTGTCCTCTCCAGTCCATAAATTTTAATGGGAATCAGGCTTGCCGAATCCCTAGGTGGCTATGCAAATCCCAGCCTCTTCTGAAACGAATCACAAGTACTCAAGCCTAAAGAAATGTTATCTGGGTGTCTGGGATGACCCTTAATGCTTGGGTTAGTCTCTTGTGCCTGTTTGTTGGAAGTATGATTGATCCGTTTATTTCAAGACGTTGTTTGCAGAGGACTGGCAAGCCTAGGAGGATAATGCTCTGTGTCTGAGCAGCGTTGTCTAAATTAAGTAATGAAGTCGTCTGGCTGTGGGCAGACTCTGGTTTGCCTTTCTGGTGGGTGTCAATGCTTTGATTTATACAAGTTCACAGACTGGTGGCCCCGGCCCTGCTGCAGCTGCCAGAGTGGGAGCCTTTGGGAGGGCTGGTAGTGGGTGACCCTTCTGACCCAAATCCCAACAGCTGGCAGCTTTGGGGCTGATGGGACCATGCAGCCCCTGTGGGCTTTGGGCATCCTATAGCTATGAAGCAGGGAGGTGCTGGCTTGCTTTTGGCATTTCAAAAATAGAGACCCACAGCTCTTGTGCTTGCTCTGTGTCCTGGCATCCCCCGCTTTGCTCTTGGATCTCCTGCCAGCACTGGGCCTGGGTAGCCTCTCCGTGATCTTTGTGCTGCTCCTTTGGCTGCAGAAACACCTCAGCTGTTGTGTGGTTTTCCATGAGTACCCAGTGAGCCCCTGCTCCTTGGGTCCCCTCCAGCTGGGAGGTGGCTTTACACCCATGTCCCCTAGCTGCATGGCCACAGCTTCTCAGGAGCCATCTGTCCACTAGATGTCAAACCTCTGCTGCAGAAGGGGTGCTCCAGCTCGCAAGGAGGTTGCCAGCAAGGCAACAAAAAGGGCTTCAAAGTCTGACACAGGCAGACGTCCACTGTTGACCGCACTGCGCATCTGGGGAGCATGTGGCATTTCAGCTGGCTTTCCCTGCTGACATATTTCAAATTTAAAGCAGGCTGGGAAAGGAATGTTTTGTTTCATTTTAAATTTTTTTTTCAGAAGTGTATGAGTTATTTCAAGTGAAATGTTTTAAGGGTTCAGTTCTCCTGCAGATGAAGGCTTCAGACGTGCTGCCAAAGGGATGTCCAGGTTTAGAAGTAAACCTATGGGAACCTGCTTCTGCCCTTATCTTGCTTTTATACCATTTTTTATGGGAAACACCTGCTATAACAGGAATAGCTATTGATCATCATGAGCATAATGTGGAGCAGAATGTCTACCTTGAGCTGTTGCTGGACGTCGATGGGGCTGGAGCACGGTCAGGACCTCTGCTCTCATGCAGACTGGAGGCTCTGGTGCCGTTGCTTGCTCCAATGGTACTCATCAACTTACGGCAGAAATTTGGGCTTTCTTTTGTCCTGGATGTTATCACTTTGCTTTCCCTTTTTTTTCTTTATGTCCTTTTTTTTTTTTTTTTTCCTGTTTGTTCCTGCCCACTGCCAAAGGCAGGACATAGATAAATTTCTGGTGGAGCCAGGTGTGCAGACATAGATGGAGGTTAGAGCATTGCATATGTTCCCCTGTGTGTGCCTGTCCCTGAAGGAAGGAAGGATGGTGTGCTTCTGTAAAACTGCAAATAGTTCCAAGTCTGCTGTGATCCCACCACGCAGGGAGCCAAACACGTCCAGTCCTTGGCATGTGCTGCTCAACTTGTCTCAAAATTCCCATCACTCGTGGTCTCCTTTTGTCGTAATTAAGAACAATATCTCTAAATTTGTGTGTTCCTTAGTTAAAACATTTAGCAAGATTCCTGTTTCAGATTATTTTTAATCTCTGAAATTATTCACGATGTGCTTTCCCTGATTTATGACAGTACCCAGCACATCGCCGTGTAAATGACTTTTAAATGGAATGTTTCAGCAGTTTTATAAGAATTCCTCATGTGAGAGAAAATAAACAGTTTGTCACTTACCAGACTGTATTTGATTATTAGATTTGTTGCTATAAACATCAGGCTACGCTTCCTTAAGCTGAAGCTGTTGGAGATGTATGACTTCAGAGAGCTATACTGGTAAATAAAAACAAACCTGACGTGAGAAAACAGCATGGGATTGATCAGCCCCGTCACCCTGACCAGATAGATGCTTCTTGACCAGAAACGTACATCTGACGTTGGGAGCAAAGAGACTGCGTATTTTACTTCTCATTCAAAGAGCTATGAAAGGTGACGGACATGGGCTGGGTGTCCTGGGGTCCCGGTAGAGCTCCAGGCTGAGCTGTAAGGCTGAGGGAATTGTGTGGTGTCTGAAGAAGTGAATGCAAAGTGGTGAGCATGGAAAGAAATGTGCAATGGTAGGGCAACGCCTCACTGTTCTGGTGGGATGGGGTGGGCAGAGCTTCGCTGCTGAACACCAGTGTGTTTTGCATGCAGGCACTGGCATGAAAGGATCTTTTGGGAGTGCAAATAGCACCGTGCAAATTCATCATGTTGCTGAAGTGGTGTAAAATGCCTCTCAGGCCCACGAGGATTGGGTCTAGGGAGTAAAACCTTAACCCAATAACTGCATGGCAGGTTAGGAGCTTCTCACAGGACTCACTCTTTTCCCTCAAGCCAAAATGCGTCCTGCATGGAAAGGAGTATTTTGCAAAACTAGTGATCTGGAGGAACATCAGGACTGCAAGGACGGTAGAGAGCGTTTAGGGAGTGGCTGGACTCAGCTGTGGGGCTGGCTGCGTTATGAGGATACAGGGCAGTGAGTGGCAGGTGACAGCGTGCACAGGGACTTCACGCACTGCCACAGTGCCAGGTCTGCAAACCCCATCCCCATGCACGCATGGCATTGGCATCTCCAGTGCACTCAGAAATGACTCAAGCACCAGGACAGGCACAAAACCAGTGACACGTCCCCATCACAAAGCTCTGAGCAGCTCTCTGAGCCCATCCCGCTGCAATGCACGGTGAAGGGATGCGAGTTACAGACAGAAGCGAGCAGGGAGCAAAATCAACCATGAAATTGGTAATTTTAGGAGCTCCACAAGGGAAGAAAATGCTTGTTGTTAGACAGCATGTAATTGCATCGCAGTGCCCTTGGTTACAGGAGCCAGGCAGTGTCGGTTTGCTCAGGAGTCCTCATGCCTCCTGACACCTGTCTGTAAGGAACCTGGGAAATCAGAGCTGGCGAGAAGAGCGAGGTGTCACCATGATGTGGGCCAAGCTCTGCATCTGCGTGGTTGGGTCCCTGCTGGGCGAGGGCTCATGCTTGCAAGGGCTGGCCCTGACTTGGTGTGGTTTAAAGGAGGAGGAGATGCACCTGCGTCCTGCAGTGATCCCTGCGCTCCCCTTGGCACAGGTAGCTCTTACCAAGCTCCTGCTCCTCTTCTCTTGCACATTGCTCCTGGGGCTGGCTTGCGGTTGTTTGTGATCACAGCTCCTGGTTCTGCAGAAGTTCAGTCTTCAGAGGTTGAACTGCAGTGTGAGTGACAGGGGCTCAGCCCTGTTGCATGGTTAAAACCTGAGCCATGAGGAATATATAAAGGGGTGAATGGGCTGAGAGATCGCAGCAGTGCACGAGTGGCTGGTCTTTGTAGGGAGAGGCTGGGGGCACGTGTACCCCATCCTACTGCAGCAGGGCTGGCTGTGATTCCTGGCATCCCCAGTTCGTCCTTCCCTCCCGCTCCTCAGCAGTGCTCGGGTTGGCGAGAGCTGGGGAGGGCGCTGGGAGCTCGTGCGTCGTCTGTCACGGGAATTGAACCGGAATTAGCGGCAGAGCCGAGCGCTGTGGGGTCAGCAATAAATCCTGCCGAGAATATGGTGTTTGTCTGGGTGAGCTGTCACGGGGCCGGGCTCCTCGCGGGGGATGATGAGCTGCAGGACAGCCCTGGGAGGAGCTGCCTGCCCCGAAACCACGTCTGTGGCTGGGCTTTGGCTGTCCCAAAGTCCACAGCTGAGGGACCTGCAGCTGGGGACCATGGAAAACTGCAGGAAGAGGCTTGGTGCCACCACGGGACCTCAGCTGGGATTTCTTTCCTTCACTTCTGGTCATTTCTATCAGTGCCTGAGCTGAGGGACCGTCCCTTGCTGTCACTGGGGCTGATGCCATCCCATACACGCGTTTAGGTCTCTTGCAGAGTACTGCTCTCTGGCACCGCTCTGCTCAAGGGACATAAATTGTGATTTTACATGCATATTTGTTCTGCTGATTCTTTTTATTCCTTCCTGGAAAGCTCACGCTGCCTGTGTCGTAAAAATAAATCTCTGCCCTTTGCTTTCCGACCAGCAAAGGGATGTTAGCGGGAGGAAGGGATGGTGGCGGGCTGCCAGCGGGATGCGCTCCGTGCCCAGCTGCCATCAGCCCGGCTCCAGGAGGGTTTCCTGGAGCAGTGGCACACGCTCTCTGGACAGGTTTCCTTGTCTCCAGACATGCGAGTTGATAGCAGAGCAGCAGGGCAGCTCCTGGGGAGATCCCGGTGTTGCCCTCGCCGTGCTCTCCTTGTGCACCCATCGCTGCTCTTCTCACCACAGGGAACCACTTCATTATTCTTTCTGCCTGCTGAAAAGGCATTTATCTCCCCTTGCTCCTCAAGTGAGTCTTTTCATGAACATCTTTTTTTTTTTTTTTTTTTTTGTCTCATTTTTTCAACCGAACAAATTTTTTCCCCTTTTAACAAGGAAAATGTCATGACCATCTTTGGGTGAATTTCTCATTGTTCCAACAAAATTGATTTTTTTTTTCCCCTTTTACCAAGGAAAATGGCACATTCCTGTGTCTTTATCCTTTCTAAAACTTTCTCTAGAGCTGTGCTGAAACTGATTCCAGGTTTCGGTGTGTTTCCATGAAAAGCCTTGGCTTTGACACTGCACTGGGTCAGGCTGGTGGAACAAGGACATCCCAAGTTCTCTGCTGAACCCTCTGCCTCCATCCACAGCAACCCATTGCAGGGGGGTTATTCCATACAGGTTTAAGATGAGCAGCCGTGTTACAATCCCAGTAATGTCCTCTTTAGGCTTAGCTCGTTTCAGCGCACTTGTGGCAGGAGCCTCTGTGTGGCTTTGGGACTATGGGAGGAACTATGAGGAAAAGCTATATATTGACACAAAAAAAAAAAAAAAAAAAAAAAAAAAAGTTAAAAAAAAAAAAAAAAAAACGTTGAAAAATGGAACCAATTTAATGCCTAATGACCATCTATTATTTCCCTTTTCTTTACTATTTTAAAAGCAAAGTGCAAAACTTGCAATACTCAGAGGATCACTTTCTGTGTGCAGCTGCACTGTACATAATATGCAGCACACGTTCGTGTTCAAAAACCCAATAAAACTGTTAATTAGCCCCTGAAACAAATTAGAACAGAAGATACAATTTTATTTTGCATAGTGCTTTTTCTGCAAATTGTGCGTCTCAAAACACGTTGGAGAGTTAAGCAATGCAGAGCTTAAATAATAAGAGCACCGGGAGAGCAAATTAATAGAAAAAGGATGTATATTGCTGCAGAGTGTGGGAAATTGGGGCTGAGAGGCTGCTTGTGCAGGAACCACGTGGAGCTCGGTGTGGTGAGGAGGGGATCTGTCTGTCTGTCTGCACGGGGCAGGGGATTCTGGCACTGAGTGCAGCACTGAGCAGCCAGGTGGGTCAGAGATGTGCAGCAGGCTGTAAAATTAAGGAGGGCAACTTGGAGCCAATTTGTTCATCCTTCCCTTCCGCGGCTGAGGGCAGAGCAGTTATTGCACTGGGAATAACAGCAGTTATTCCCTCCACTCCCTCTCTGCCTCATGGACTCAGCCACTCGCTCTAAATCTCGGCTGAAAACATCACTTTTTCTCTTACCCTATAACTCTTGCTTCTCTGTGCTATTATTTTTTAATGCTAACTTTGTAGCTGCATTTAGTGCTGGACAGTGCTGTGGGGATGCAGGGTGTGAAATACGGCTGGACTGCAGCACTGTAGGCATGGCTGAGCCTTTCCACCCTCTCCTCCATCCTCGGGATGGGGCTGGTGACTCTTCCAGCATGAGCTGAATGCTCTGCGGAAGCTTGAAGAGTGGGGGGAAAAAGGTGTGCGGGATTTCCATAGGGCTAGTGGACTTCATCTGGGTCCTGTTGGACAGTCTTAGCTTTAGGGCATTTTCTCTTGGCTTAGTAGAATGGAGCTCAGATTTGGACTAGACTGGTTTTGCGCCAAGAAGATAACGGGGAGAAAACTTTAAATAATAATTATAGTAATAATAAATGTTTCTAAACCAGGAGCAAGAACCAGGGCTGAAAGAACTCTTGTGTCATGGGTTGAAGAGAGCTGCTGTAGATTCTGGTGTTTTTGGGCTGCTCTTAAGGCAGGAGGACAAGGAAGCACGGTGGAGGCATTGCTCTCTGCTTCTTTGCCCCAGGTAGGGCAAATGGTTTTAAACTCAAAGAGAGGAGATCCTTTACCTAGAAGCAGTGAGGACCTGGCCCAGGCTGCCCAGAGCAGCTGTGTGTGCCCCATCCCTGGGGGTGCTCAAGGCCAGGCTGGGTGGGCCCTGGGCAGCCTGAGCTGGGGGGTCGTGGCCAGCCCCTCGGAGCCATCAGGGCACAGGGCTGAGCCAAGGCAGTGTCCCATTGCCCTGACCTTGTGGGAAACAGGACTGAAAGCCAGGGGAGCTGCTGGTGGCTTGGAGTCACCAGGGGAGACCCATTCAGACCCAAATGCACTGTCTGCCTCTTGCATTTCCCTTTGGTGGAGGTGCGTGCAGCAGCAGCACAGCACACCATTGATTTTCCTTGGATGTTACGCAGTTTATGAGGTGGACGTTGGCCAGCCTGCGGGACCTGCACTCAGTCTCCCAGCCCTTGTAAGCTGTGCAGTCTGTTTGTCTATTTAAAAAAAAAAAAAAAAAAAACTGCTCTTGCATCTACAGTTTCTCAGTTTATATTTTTTTCAGCACATTGATCCCAGCGTTTGTTTGCTTTGCGCAAGCCAAGCTGCTTTATTGAATGGGAGCATGGATGTGGTGGGAGTGATCTAAAGGATGAACGAGAGGCAAGGCTGGGGGAAGCACTCTGCTTAGGTCAAGTGGTTGTCAATATGGGAAAAACATACCAAGCTTCTGGGTTCAGAATCGTGGCTTGAGCAAAATGTGCAACTTTTGACGCAAAAGCTGGCGATTTTTGTCCTGGGGTATGAGAGGAGATGTGCGCTGCTGCATGCAAATTCCCCAGGCAGATCCCAGGAAGGAGAATGCCTCTGCACCTGATCTTGTCAGATTTTGCAGCAGAAGGAAAGCTTTGCTTGCAGCAAGCTCCTGCCCTGCCGGTCCATTCACTGGGCCACATTCAGCCACTGAAAATCTGTGGTGACTCTGGTAACTGTTACTGGTAGCAGAGTAGTAGCTGGAAGGAAAAATGGTATTTTTCACAAAGCAGCAGCTTTTATTGTGGGGTTTGTGCCCGGCTCTGGGTGAGACGTGCTGTACTGCTGCAGGGAGGACATGTGGTGACCTTGCAGGATGGGTTTGTGCCAGTTTTGCAGACTCGAGGCTCTTAAGGCTATATATGAATGACGACCGCTAAAGCCCAAAATTCTAACAGAAGCGAATCATGAGGTGCCCATTTGGGTCGGCCAGGGCTGGCTGTCCAGAGCGACTGAGCACCTCGATGACCACACAAGTTGTTGACTTCCAGAACCTGAGGGCTGATGAGAGCTGTGCCTTGAGCTACATACCTTGGGGTCTCAGGCTGGAGACCTTTAGACTCACAGTGCCATTATTTCTGTTACTGCAGAAAGATTTCAAGATGCCCATAACCCACTTCTGTCTGATCTCTGGTTTGGGTTTGCTTCCCTGTGCAGCCAAGCACTGCACCAAGGTCTTGGCATACGTTCATGGCTCTGCTTAAGTTAGAGGGAAATGGGAATATTTGGGCTTCTTCGCTTTTAAAGGGTAACACAGTTTGGTGAGCTGTCCTTCCCTGGAGCAGTGCGCAGAAGGCATTGGCTTCCTCCCTCTCTACACACTTACCTGCAGTTGTTTTGGTGCTCTGAAAAATCTTCCCCGTACAGATAGTTAATGTATGAGAGCTCAGAAGGGACATGGCTTTCCTCAGGTTTTTAGGCCATTTATAAGCTGAAAGAAGCCTGCAGGCCTCCTGGATGCTGAAAGATGAAACCATCTCCTGAAGCTACACTGTCGAGATTCAGAGTGATTTTTTTGGGAACCTGGAGCAGTCTGCACAGCGCTTTTAACTCTTGCTTTAGTCTGATGGGATTTCTTCATCTCATTATACAGCAGATAAAATGCTGTCCTTGAGGAAAGGAATCACTGTTTTACACAAAGCCTTAAAATACCTAGCTTTTTCCTTTCTCTAGAAGCCTGCTTATTGAAAGTGAAATTGGGCCGTGGTGGTAGGTACCAGAATGGCCTGGAAATGGAAGCCTTTATCTTATAGGGAGAAGCACAGCTTGGGCAGGAATGGTGCAAGGTGCCTTACAAGTTTGCCAGAGTGTCTGAGCCCCTGCCCTTGAGGGAGCAGCTGAAGAGGACTAGTCCTCCACAGCCTGAGGTCTGAAGGTTTGACAGGGAGGAAAACAGCACATGGGCCAGCGGAGGGTCTGATCCTGGGCGAAGTCGGTGGCTGAGCTGGTCTCGTCAAGGTGACGTTGTTCCGAAGATGGCTCAATGTGCCCTTAGCAAGGCACGTGTGTTGTGAGGCTGCACGGATGATGAGCAGAGAGAAACAGCTCCAAAAGACCAGGGCATTAGAGTACCACAATTTCTGAAGACCTACATTAACCCAACAGCAGTATTTAGTAGGACAAAACAAGTAGCATTTAAAATCCCTAGTCTAATCCTACCCAGTGTAAGCTGTTTTTAATTGTGTTTGTTAAGCCAATTAAACCCCACAACTGGAGTAATTATTTAGGTTAAAGCTATAGACGTTTCTAAAAACGTCTTGCAATTCTACACTTTGTTGTTTTGATGAAGGGCGCATTCCTGTAGGTGGTGTTTACTGTGTGCCTCAGCAGCATGGGCACGGGAGCTGAGAGATGTGGTGGCTTGACTGACAGGAGTGCTTCACCTTCCTCTGCCATTTTTATGGTGCATCTCTGCCTATAAAAAAAAAAAAAAAAAGGAGGGGTGATTGCTGCCTGCTGCTGGATGTGACAGAAGAAGGGGACAGTTCTCTCCCTTGTCTCCAGGGTGTGTGGCAGTGGGGATGTTTCACAGTTGCATGGTTTGGGCATCTGCAGTGTGGTAATGTGTCACCCCCAAAGCATTTGAAACCAAGAGCATCGCTGGGCTCTAGTGTCCTGGGAAGAGGTGACAGTCATTAAGCTTGGATTTCATCAGAAACCACAATGTCACAGGGTTTTTTTGTTTGTTTGTTTTTGGTTTTAATGCAAAACAATGCTTTATGACAATGATGTTACAGGAGGCTTTAACCTTGCAAACCCCAACTTCAGCTTCTCCAGCACAGTGGTTATCACACGCAGTGGTTTTCCCACCAGCAGTCCAAGTTCATCCCTAAGTTTAAGCAGCAGTGAGATGCTGAGCGGTTTTATAGATGCAGTGCTCCTGGTGGTGTGCAGATTGTGGGACATCCCTCTCGAGCTTCGGCTAAGAGAACACACACACGTCCTCCCAAAGATGCATCTTCAGTGGCTGGCCTGACTTCACACGTATGGACACTTGGCAGATATTTTTTTCTCAGATTTCAGAAGAATTTCACCCCATAAAGGTGGATGCACATGAGATTTAACAAGCTCTCAGCAGCTTTGCCTGCTTGGTTCTGCCGTATTGGCTGGCCTTGAAGGAATCAGAGGACTGACTTTTGCATCCCTCAGCAGCAAACGAGATGAGGCAGCCACCTCAGACTCATGGTGGGTTGGCCATCTGTAGTGCTGTTACGTGGAAACCAGCTCATGCTCATCTCTGCTGCAAGGAGATGAGTTTGGGTCACCAGGTCCAAATCTTGCCATGCCCTGCAGTGGGTGGGTGCTGGCTGCAGCCAGCAACGTGCAGACCCCCATCAGAGCTGCAGCACCAGGCTGGAGCTCTCTCCAGTGCCATCATCTTCGTGCTGGTCCCGTGGAGTCTGCAGCGGCGAGCCAAGCAACTCCCTCTTGAGTACTATTAATATCTTTCTTCAAATCTCACAGCCTTATTATGGTGAATAATGAAAGCATTTTCCCTGACCCTTGCTCCTTCTATCCAAATTGCATTCTAACAAGTATATGTATTTTTGACCCGTCACATGATGGGAAAAAGACTCTGTCCTTTTCAGACAGAATTAAAAGAAAGTCTGGTTTAAGACTGTATCAAGATGAAGGCCTTCCTGTTGGCAACTCATTAATTTGCTGACTGCTGTCTCTCCCTTTTCAGTCCTGTGTTATGACGAACTTTAACAGCATCCCAGGCAATTGTAATAAAGAGAAGCACTCAAGTAGCTTCTTGCCGCTGTCATTTAATTGCTACATGGGAAAACAGTTAAGATACCAGGTTGTACAGTCTCCGAGCCTTGATTTATTAAAATTGAAATAATTTTGGACTGGGAGCTCACTGAGGGAAGAGCTGTCTTTCTAGCCTGTTTGTGCCATGCCTAGCGTGAGGGGATTCCACTGTCTCGAGCTCAGGGGTACTTCTGCGTTATGAGTATCTTCTTCTTCAGTTGATTTCTTACATTTGTTTGTGTTTGGAGAATTTTAAGATTCTATTCTATTGACACTTAGCAATCTTGTAACAGGCCTGTGTTAATGTTCATCCGCTGATACAGCGCAGCTTTTCCCCGAAGGGTCTCGTTATCCAGAGGTGACGCTCTGGGTGGAAAAGTTTGGGAGTATCACTTTGGCGTTAACAAGCAGAGAGAAACAGCTGTGGACCTGAATTCTTCCTGATTTTATCAGATTTCTGTCTCATATCGGCAGTCTAGCTTGGTGAGCACATTTTGCTATTTACATAAAACTCTTTTTAATTTATGTATTATATATAGCAACCCCAAATGTGTTAATCCATACTATCTGACAGTTCCTCTGAAGTGGGAGGTTCTTTCACCCAAAATGTCAGTGTTACTATTTAACATCTAAATGAGAGATTAGGCTGGAGGTATAGGAAATAAACCCTCTCTTGAAAGTCTGACAGCAGTAGGCTGGGATGTGATATTTGCATGTGAAAGGTATTCGGTTAATATTGCCTGAGACTTTTTTATTGTAACTGCAAAGGATAAAAACCATAGAAATGGCTTGATTTGTTTGATATTCATAATCATTTGTCATAAGAGATTATATCTCATTTACACCAAGCAGACAAACATGAAAAAATGGAAGCCATACATTCTTCCCCCAGGCTTGTTTAGTTATTGTGCTATTATTACAGCCAATTCAATGTTATTCGGCTTTGAAAGGCACAGCGATTGTTTATAGAGGTGCTCCAGAACACTTCATACTATGAGCAGTAACTAACTGTCCTGCGAGCAATCTCACTGAGATCTGTAAACAAAAAAAATAAAAAAATAATAATTAAAAAAAAGGAGCAGGTTTGATGTTAGCTCCGTTTTGGCCCATACTTTTTGAGGGTACGTGCAGGATGACAGCAAGGGAAGGCTGAGCAGGTGCTTCTCAGCCCCCTGTTACTGCTGGGTTGTGAGCTCAGCACGAGCTCCGTGTGTTTAAGTCGGCCTATGGTCTGGGGAATCTGTTGGGATCTGAAAGATGCGTGATGATGGCGGTATCTTGGCCTGGGAATACTTGTGCTTTAGGGATCAAACATTGGTGGTTGTTCCGTGAAAGAAATCGTCAGATGTAAATGAGGGAAACTTCAACTGGAAAAAAGGGAATGTTTATTAAAAACAAACGAGCAAGCAGGGGTTCTTCTGTGCTGGTCTGCAGCATGTGCTCTGCTGGTACCTCCAGAAGGTGCTCTTCGTGCTCCGGATAATTACCACTGCCCTCCCGCAGCTGTGTGAGAGGCAGTGGGAGCATCGCGCTGCCCAGGGCCCACAGACAGCAGCGCTGCAGCTCAGGACAAAGCACAGCAGCGCAGAGCTTACTTGCGTTGCACTACAGGTGTTTCCTCGTTTGCAGTAAAAATGCTGTTACAGCAGAGAATGTTTCCTCGATTTTCTCTAAGCCCTCTTAGCACTTGCATCTCCTTCCCCGTCTCCTTCCAAGGCAGAGCAACATTGCCGTGTCTCCTCAACACCTGCAGCGTGCAACACCAAGCGACCTCCTGCGAGTGCGATGCGAGCAGGGGTGTCCCTGGCCGTCAGCTCACCGCTTACATCGCACCGAGCTGTTCCTGGGAAAGCCGGGAGGGAGGGGATAGCGCTGGAGTTTGGGTTCCGCTCCGACTTCGCCCGTGTTTTCTGCCTTCTGCTCCTCTCCCTCGCGTGGTAATGCTCCGCAGCCCAGCTGTGGTTTTAGGACAAGGAGAGAATTGTGGTCTTGAATCTGGGGTGAGCAAATTTAAAAAGCAGAAAGCGGGGCTCAGCTGCAGGAGAAGAATTGGGGAGCAGAAGGGATGGTGCAGGAGGGAGAAAGGTCTGCGTCTGCTCTGCAGCCAGCCCAGGGCTGCTACCCACCTTGTCCCTATTTCAATGAAGAAATCTTTTAATTTTTACCCTCCACAGCGTGACGTATCCCTTAGCATAATGCTGCCCTGCGAAGGGGAGTTTTTCACCCTCACTGCTTGCTGTTATTTTGCATCAGGGGTTAAAATGGCAAATCCTGGGTGTGGGCAGTGGGGGGACAGAGCCGAGCCAGGCGTGTGGGCATCCTCCGTCTGCTCAGCCCTCCCAGAGGGCTTTCACGCCCACGGGCAGAAAGTTTTTTTTTTTCTTTTTGGTGGGGGAAGGGAGAATTATTAATGAGTTTGGAGCGGTTACCATGGGAACCTGTTGCTAATGAATCTCTGGGGTTTCCTCTCCACCTTGAGCCTCGAGTTTCCTGGTAATGGCGTTCCCATGGCAACGGATGTCACTGATACCCCGCCTGGCTCCTGGGCCACTGCTGTGGATGGGCAGATAGAGCTGCTTGCTGTGTCACCCGGTGATTTACACCATGCAGGCAGGCTGGCAAACCTGCGGTCCCACCTTGCACCTCCTTCGAGTTTGGAAACCTTTCTTTTTTTTTTTCCCCCTTCATTTTTTATTTTTTAAACAAACAGTTTAACATTTACAAAAAATCCCGGACATGATCCCCTTCTCTCTGCTTGCTTTTCCACCCAAAGCTGAGTGCTGCTACAAGCGTGACCTTTGCCTCCCACATCAGTGCTTGCAATCTCCTGGCTGCCTCCTCTTCCTCCCCACACCTGCCTCACTCTTGGGTCCTGTGCTGCTGCAAACTGGTGCTGGTTTTGGGGCAAAGCCTGGGAAACTGGGGAATTTCTCCCCAAGCTCTTTGTGTTCAGCTCAGTGGCAATGTGGGAGCTGTCAGGTAATTACTGTAAGGTAATTAGTTTGCAGCCCAGTGTTTTTGCAAAGGGCTGCCAGTGTGCTGAGCTGGTGCTGGCCGTGGGTTGCTTAGCAGTGCCACGAATGTGGCTGATGGAGGATGAGGAGTTACAAGTGCTGTGCTGTCACCTCGCCAAGCTCCCAGGGCAGAGGGACCAGTATAGCTGGAAGAGTTGCACTGGGGAATTGGCTGCTGCTGTTGGAAGATTTTTTTCCCTAAAAACAAGTTTTTAGTCTTTTTGTTGGCTGATTTTTTTTTTTTTTTTTTTTCCCATGACATGGAGCAGGAGGAAGCTCACTGGAGATGCCCAGTGGATTGATGATCCACTCTAGGACTGACGCTCAGGCAGTTCTGTCCCAGTGCAAGCTGCGTTTGGGGAGAAGGCAGTTAGAGGCAAGAAAAAACACTTTTGCATTCTTGTTTAGTACCAAGGTTCTGGTTCTGGTGAGGATGGTAAGAGAGGGGCATTTCATTAATGGGAAGCATGTCTCCATCTGCTGTAGCTGCCTGGTGGCTGCTGGCGGAGCCTGGCGCCGTGAGCTCGTTATGCAACAAAAATTCATTACGAGACCACAGCACTAATGGCAGCCCTGAACGGAGGCTGTTCTCCGAGTCAGAGTGGCATCGTTTGCAGTGGTCAGTCTGGTCAATGGCTTTCTCTTTGTCTAAAAGCTGTTTGAATAAAAATGGAGCAATTGAGAAGATCCAAAAATGTACAGTAACACCCTCTCCCCATACACGCACACACACAAAAAAAGTGTTTTTCTTTAAATTATGTGATGAATGCAACAAGACCAAAATCTCCTTCGTATCAGCACTGTCTCGCTGGCAAGCAATGGAAGGGCATATAATAGATGATTAGTATCTCCCAGGCCTGGCAGTTTATCTACTCATGCCAGCTATCTTCCAGCCACTAGCCCTGGCTGTAAATTGTCAACGAAGGGAGAAGCCGTGTGCATAAGCACTTAAGTGCTTTTGCTATTCAAGGCAGAGCAGGCACTGAAATCCGTCAGAAGGTCTATTTTTCACCAGGCAGTATTGACTAATCTGTTAAAGCCAAGTCACCTCTCATCATGGGCTTTGGGCATGATGATATTTTTCCCTCTCATGGCACCTCTCGTGCAGTGATATTTTTTGTCGGTAGCACTTTTAGGTGTGAGTGAATCAAACTTCTGTGGCTGAGGTGGAAGAAGTGAGGGATGTGGCAACTGAAGTCCTGCGGTGGGGAAAGAACTAGCACCCAGAGGTCCCAAATCCCTGTTCCATAACTTTGTGTCCTTAATAAAATCAGGATAGCAGAGGGCATTTCTCCCAGGATTGCTGTCGCTGGGATGAAAGCTATCAAGCATTAACGACGATCATCTAAAGCTTTCTGCATGTGCGTGTGTTGCGAGGTATGAAAGAGCATGGCTAATGATACCTTGTAAAGCGATAAATAATTTATCTGGCGGTTGATGGTAGCTCTGAAGTAGATACGAGATCCTGTACCCATCTCACAGATGAGTAAACTGAAGCTAATTGAGTCTTTGAGAGATCATAAATAAATTGAACGTGTTGTAATACAGAATGTAGCTGTTGATATTTTTTTGTATCTGAAAGAGGAGGTAGGCTCTTGGCAGCATGAAATTACCACGGTGCAGGGAAAGGAAAATTAAGTAAATGCAGCCCACCAAGTGATTGGCAGGTGGAGTGGGGTTCAGCTAAGCGTGTCAGTCCTTGTCTGCCCAGGTTCCCAAGAATGACGGAGGGAAGAGTTGTCTTACCATACCTGCGTGCAGTGACACAGTTGGAGAAGGATAGGGATGGGGACAGAACTACCTCCTGGGAAAAGACGTGCTCTCAGTGCTGATTATTGCCTCTTTCCAGCTCAGGAAATATAATGGCGGTGCAAATCTGATGAACTTTGAGCAGTGCTCGTGTATTTGCCTTGTGTCACAGAAAGCAAGCCAATGCAGGTGTCCCTGGGTGCCGGGTGGCTGTCACACTTGTCCCATGTGCCCAGTGATGCTGAGAGCTTTGGGAAATCTACCTTCCAAAGGGAAGGTGCAGAAAGAGTTCTGTGTCCTGCTGTTGTCTCTAGGAACCGAAGTTTCTCTGGTCTAGCTCAGTGGTTTTAGGGTGCAGGAGAAATGGGCCACGGTGGGAAGCCCACAGTCATCTCTGATTCACCCCCATGCCAGAGCAGCCTCTTTCTCCAGCAACTGGTTCAGGAGAGCATCAGCTGTGAGAGCACTGGGAAGGAGCAGGTCTATGGAGTTCGGGGACTCTGTGGCCAGACTCTGCCCACTCTGACCTGACAGCTGCTCAGCACCTTGCCTGAGCTCAGCCACAAACCGGTGCTACCAGAGGCAGTTAAGCCTCTCCTATTGCAGTCTGTGGTCTGCAACTGGCTGTTTGCACCTGGTGGACCTCAGAGGAGCAGCTGCTGGTAAAAACGCTTCCCCTTGCTCCTTTTGCCTCCTTTCTGCTGGAGGCTGTTTGTTGCCTCCCAACCCGACTGCACCAGGCAGTTCCCCCCATCCCACTCCCCCGGCTCTGCTGGCAGTGACCTCTCTGGATGGAGTTCCTCCAGTACTGAAAAATCTCAACTCAACATTAAGCAGCTGTTGCTGGAGCTAACCCATCTGCTCCTGTGTTCCTTCTGAATGCAACAGACAAAAGAGAGATGGCTGCAGCATGTGGATGATTCCCTCCCCATCACCAGCGTGTTTACTGCCGGATTTTCCATGTATCAGTGCAGGAAATGGCAGCGGTGCATCCAGAAGGAAGGGGCTGGTCCCGGCAGGCAAGGTCTCTGCCTGCCTCCCTATTCTCCCCATTGGTTATATCTCATAGATATGTTTTTGTTTTTCTCAGTGTTCTTTCTCAGAACTGCACATTGCAGAGAAGCCTTTAGGAAAAAAAAAAA